>JANIJM010000015.1:0-322287 GCA_030557885.1 Lachancea quebecensis | reverse complement strand
AGAAACTGGTAGCAAAACTTAAAAAGTGCCATTTCATGGAAAAGAAAGTAGAGTTTTTAGGATATCAACTCAGCCATAACGAAATTCGACCAATTCAGGAAAAATGCGAGGCCATTGCAACGTACCCCACGATTACAGTTGAATATGCAGAGCACGAATTCAACTCGATCCCAAGTACTAGAAGAAAACAACTGCTCGATAATTTCAATCAGCTACTCACAAATGAAGTACCCCAGCGGGAGGAGAGGGAAGATGTCATGAAACAATAAGAGAACAAGGAGGTTCTGAAACAATGAAGGGACAACATCAGAGATAATGAGGAGCACGAGAGATAATGAGGAGCATGAGAGATATTGAGGCTCGCTCTAGGTCCCCAGATCTATAACTATAAGTACTACTACATCCAAGGCTCAGTATGAGTTTTAATAGAAGAAAGGAACAAGGCATATTCGGATAGGAAAATAGTCGCGACTGTCTAGAGGCTACTAACCGCCAACTCCCTTATAATCCAGAGCTCATAATAACTTACGACAACACATGTCATGAAACAACAATGGACTAAGGAAGTTCTAAGACAACGAAGGAACAGCATCAGAGATATTGAGGCGTACTAAAAGCCTTCAGGTCTATACCTATAAGTACTGCTTGTCCCCAAACTCAGTATGGGATTAAGTAGAAGAAAGGGGACAAGGTATCTTTGTGAAGAGGAGTAACATCCGCTGTACAGAGGTGACTAACCGCCGATTTCATCTTTATCCAGAGCTCCTACTAAATTACGGCAGCACGCGTTATTTGTAAAGATCTAACTGAGCTGTGGTTTGGTGTCTCAGGCCAATGCCATTGTGTGGGAACGGCCAGTGCGGGTCGCATCTCAATGTTTTTGACTGGGGCCGTCAGCCATATTTTGTACTTGAAGGTTCAAATAGCATATACAAGGCGACACATTGTGTTTTGTATATGCCGAGGAAAGACGCGATGTCCGGAATAGACAAGGGAGCGGAGTGTGTGGCAACAGGGCTTTAGCACCAACCTGCATGCTGACGTCTTTGAACTGCAAACCTGTGCGGGTAGCAACCTTAGTGCAATAAAAATCTTAGTATTTAAGAAAACTACAATTTGGCGCCACGGCACTTAGGAAGGTAATAAACAAAAGCAACTAGGTTTGTCCGTTGAG
The DNA here is from genome assembly GCA_030557885.1 of Lachancea quebecensis. Lineage (NCBI taxonomy): Eukaryota > Fungi > Ascomycota > Saccharomycetes > Saccharomycetales > Saccharomycetaceae > Lachancea > Lachancea quebecensis. The sequence goes on along the minus strand of JANIJM010000015.1, from coordinate 321,113 downwards.
CTATTAGACTGATGAAACAAAGAATTAGTTCTTTAGATCTGGAGCTTCTTTATAGAGAGCTTAAAACGCAGCTTGAGGGCTACAGACTGTCCAATATCTACAATGTTTCGGAATCAAGCAGGCAATTTTTATTAAAATTCAATAAGCCAGATTCAAAGCTTAATACCATTATTGACTGTGGCCTACGTATCCACTTGACCGATTTTACACGGCCTGTACCGGCAACGCCCTCAGGCTTTGTGGTAAAATTACGCAAGCATCTGAAGTCAAAGCGCCTTACTACAGTGAAGAGGGTGGCAAATGACAGAATTCTGGTTCTAAGCTTCAATGATGGCCAGTTTTTTTTGGTGTTGGAGTTCTTCAGCGCGGGAAATGTAATTCTGTTAGATTCGGAACGCAAGATCATTGTTCTGCAGAGAATCGTCCATGAACACGAAAACAAAGTTGGCCACGTTTACGACATGTTCGATGATAGTTTCCTCGAAGATACCCAAATTGTGGCCCCTAAGACCAAACATTATTCCGCAGACGAAGTGAACGGGTGGATCAAAGAAGCAAAGGAGTTTTCTGATTCATCTGTGAAAGCCAAAACCGGAAAAGGTGCGAAGGTGCTTTCCATCCATAAAGTTCTATTCTTACGACAGCCTCACCTATCGTCAGATCTTATTTCTAGAAATCTTAAATCCAGAGGTATTGCCCCAAATTCGCCTTGCCTCAATTTTTTAGACAAAATTGACGAATTGGTTGACATGCTGAACGCAACAGAATCCGAAGTCAACGAGCTTCTTAGAGATGGCAGCAAGCTTGGGTATATTATCGCTAAAAGAAATCCGCACTACGATAGTGAAAAAGGCGACGCAAGCCTCGAGTTTGTTTATGAACAGTTCCACCCATTCCCGCCTCATTTATCCGAGGATGAAAAGATAAATACCAAGTTGATTGAGGTTCCTGGACAGTACAATAAAACTGTTGATGAATTTTTTTCCACCATAGAATCCTCTAAGTACGCCTTACGGATTCAAAACCAAGAATTCCAAGCCAAAAACAGACTCGAAAGTGCGAAGCTTGATAATGAAAAAAGGATACAGGCCCTCATTGATGTGCAGGCTAAAAATGAAACTAGGGGGCATGCAATAATAGCTGCTGCAGATCTTGTCGAAGAGGCGCAGAATGCCATTAGAGCGCTTGTTGAACAGCAAATGGATTGGAAAACGATTGAGGTCTTGATTTCAAACGAGCAGAAAAAGAATAATAGGATTGCGCGCTTAATCAAGCTTCCATTAGATCTCAAAAATAACAAAATTACCTTGAACTTGCCCCTCAATGATGGGATAGAAGATGAGGACTCGGATGAAGAAGATGATGATTCAACTTCTACTGAAGACGAGACATCCAACTCTGAGACTTCCGATAGCTCTCTTTCTGACTTCGAAGCTGATGAAAATGACGAAGATGAGCCAGCAAGCGCTACTAACTCAAAGAAAGATAGGAAAGATAACAAAAAAAAAGCGGGACCCTCCGTAGATGCGACGATTGACTTGGCCCTGTCAGCGTATGCCAATGCTTCCAATTATTTCAATATCAAGAAATCCAACGTTGAGAAGCAGAAAAAGGTGGAAAAGAATGCACAAAAGGCACTCAAGAACATTGAGCAGAGAATAGAAAAGGATTTGAAGAAGAAATTGAAAGAATCTCATGATGTGCTTAATAAAACCAGAAAACCATATTTCTTCGAGAAGTTCCACTGGTTTATTTCTAGCGAAGGATTTTTGGTACTCATGGGCAAGAGCGGGATTGAATCTGATCAAATATACAGCAAGTATATCCATGCTAATGACATCTTTGTCTCCAATAATTTTGACACGCACGTATGGATAAAAAATCCCGATGAAACTGAGGTTCCGCCGAACACACTGATGCAGGCGGGCATCATGTGCATGTCAGCCTCCCCTGCCTGGTCAAAAAAGATCCAATCGTCAGCATGGTGGTGTTTCGCCAAGGAATTGAGTAAGTTCGATAACTACGGCGGTGAAGTCTTGCCAGCTGGCACTTTCCGGCTCAAAGATGAAAAGAAAAAGTCGTTCTTACCTCCCTCGCAGTTGGTGATGGGGTTCGCGTTTTTATGGAAAACGAAAGGCTCCGACGAGGAGGAAGAGGAAGAACTAGAGGCAGACGACGAAGAACAGGGCGATGAGGAGCCACAGAGCAAGAAGGTCGTAGTAGACAAGGAGATAGCGCCAGAGGGAGAAAAATACAAAGAAGAGGGACTTGAAAATAATAAAAACGAATATCAAAGACTCGACGAAGATGTCGTGACAGAAGAGGAAGCTGCGGGGGTGAATGAGCTTCACCCTTCTACAGTGCTCGAAGAGTCAAAAGCAGGACAGGGAAAGAGCGACAGCGGTGGGGTGCAGGTAACTGAAGACCTGCATCACAATATATTAAACTCTGAAAGCAGCACACACGTTGATGTAGAGCAGAGCGAGCAGAGCGAGACCGAAAGTGAAATTTTGGAAATTGATAGCTGTTTATCAGACAGACCAGGCTCCACCAAAGAAAGCAATAAGAAAAGTGTCCGCGGCAAAAAGGGCAAGATGAAGAAAATACAAAAGAAATATGCAGATCAAGATGAGGAAGAGCGGATGATGAGGCTTGCTGTACTGGGAACGTTGAAAGGCTCAGAGAGACAACAGCAAAAGGCTGAGGAGGAAGCCGCAAGACAAAGGGAACGGGAACAGAAAAAATTCAGACGTGAAAGACAGAAAAAACAACAATCTTTGATGTTTGGTTCAGAGCAGAAAATCAACATTGACTACGCGAAGATTTTTAGCGAACTCAGCCCTGTTGTTGATGATAAAAACAAAGTCCATGATATTGTGCCAGTTTATGCACCATGGCCTGCACTAACGAAATACAAGTACAAGGTGAAAGTTCAGCCTGGAAACGCCAAAAAGACGAAATCTCTGAATGAAATTTTGACTTATTTCTCAAAAAGAAAAGTTGATCAAACTGAAAGCGATAAAGAGCTTGATTGGCCCTGTGAACACGAGCTCATCAAGAAGTTGAAAGAACTAGACCTGGTTTCTTTGCTGTATACTGATAAACTTAAAGTCACTATTCCAGGCCAGAACGAAAGCAAGAGCAAAGCCAAAGGTACCTCCAACAACAAAGGGAAGAAAAAGGGGAAAAAATGATGCCCTAAAGTAGTTTTAGATTAACTTTATGTTGAATTGTTATTTAACGTGGTGAGACACTTCTCATTACAAACCTTGTTGTAGTCTTTCGGCGAGCTTGCTCTTGGCGAACCCCCAAGCGCTCAACAAGCCCTTTTCGCTTAGCTCTATATTGATAGGTACATCCTTGGAAGGTGGCTTGGTTACCCTGGAAGCGATAGTAGCTGGATCTGTCTCTAAGATTATACCGTCGTCGATAGACTCATCAATTGCTAAAGCCACCATATCGTAATGCTCGATGATATTCTTTTTATCGATTCCAGTCGCCAAAATCAACTCCAATGAGTCCTTGATAGCAGAAAACGCTTGCTGGAGCACCAGCTCGTTCTCGTCGATTGATCCCACCAGATATAATGACACGTCCACATATTCCTTATACAAAATCAAACAATCCTCAAAAATTAGAATCTCAGAGTTCTGCTTGTGCGTCTTCTTGAAAAGCCTGCTTTCAAACTCAGCCTGTTGTTTGCTGGAACTGCTCATTCCATCTACCGCTCTCTTAGTGACATGAGAATCAGATTTTTCGTGGGGGCTATGGTAGTATTTGGTGTAGATTCTGTTTCCTTCATTGTCCAGCAAAAGTACCGCCTCTACTGAGTAAAGCGAAAGTTCCGCCATTGGACCTTAAGTATTCACGATGGAGTAGTTGCGGTACTTTAACTTGAGACTTGGTTTGTTTGAAGAATTGACTTATTTGTTAAACTACGAAAAGCGAGAGACCTTCTAACAAGAGTACCGGGTAACACCTTAAAATCACGAATTTCTACCATCATCTCGACGATGGCAGCGAATAGTGTCGTGGAGGAAAGAATCAAGTTATTTTGACCCAAACCCTTCAGCAATGTCTACCTCCAACAAGGAGTTCCATTTTGGGCTATTAAGGATTTCGATGATTCAACTGCTAAAAAGTCATGGCTTTGACAAGGCTCAACCATCCACAGTTGATGCGTTCACAGATCTTTATGTGCGATTTCTACAGCTTTTGGTGCTGGAAGTAATGAAGCTTTCTCGAAGCAGAATGGACGAGTATGAGGATATTGCCCTGCAGGATGTATCGCAGGCCCTATTGAACGTTGGGCTTTTGAAACCAATGACTACACTAGATGTTTATGACGAGAACCCTAACCTGGTCAGCGACATAGGCATGCAAAAGTTCAAGGAATGGTGCCTCCGGAGTCCTATACCGAAAGAAGCGCGAGCGGTGGCGACCCCCACCTCAGAACTACTCCGACCTAAAGATAAAATGTCAAAGCCACTTTCTATGATTCCTGAATACATCAATCAGCTAGATAAAGGTTCTGCTAAGGATAGTATAGATGGTGGGCAAGATAACGATATTGTCGAACAGCTTGTTCGAAATGGCGACATGAACGACTGGACTCGTTTTCTGATCCGCAGACAGCAACTCGCGCACGCAAGGAAGATATCTGGCAGAGAAGTCAAGGATATCAAGAGCCTGCCACCTGTTCCTGGCTTACGGTCTTCAATCTTTGGTAAAGATCGCCGCTTCGACAACAGTGAAGTGACACCGCCTGAGCCTCAAGAAATGGAGAGTGATGAAAAGGCTCTGAAAGAGAAGATTCTAATCACGAAGCTGGCGGCTTATCAAAAGAACAACAGGCTCGATAATATCAGACTGTCGTTTGAAGAAGAAGACATCAATGTGGACAATGACGACATAGATTTAAATGATGTTAATCTTGATGATAATGACCTTAATGAAGACATGGCTGCTTTTGAGCAAATGGAAAGCAGTATGAACCTCACACTTGGAACAGAGAACAATTTGCAACTTGCAGAGGCCGAAAATTTGAATGACACCTTTCAGAGGAGAGATTCTCTGGAGTTTGGGGATGAAGTCTTCCAAGGCCACGAATTCGACTTCAATACTTATTAAGAAGGAAGGACAAGATAACAAGGTCGCTAGAGCTGTTAAAGTGAGGCATTTGCAGTTATGGAACGTCGCGGCTTGAGAATGCTGGACATTTTTCGAGAATGGCTGCGCCCTACTCCTGCCAAGACTTTGCAACTGAGACGGTACAGGCTACCTTTTTTGAGTTTAGTGTACTCGCTGCAGCGAGTTTGAGCCAAACTGGTTACACCTGCTAATTTGATACTGTACATAACTTAATTGGGTATGAAGTTTATACTAAACTTGCCCTACTTAGAGCTTCCTATTGGACTTAAATTTGGGACCGCCCTTTCTCTTTGTGACTCTTTTGCTATTCATCTTAGGTTTGAATGACTTGCTTCCACCTTCGTCATCGCTGAAGTCGTTGTCGCCAGCTCTCGTGCCCTTTCTGAACTTGAGCTTATTCTTTTGCCCCCTTACAGGACCGTGCTTCACTGCTTCTAGGTAAGCATTGATGCCGCTAGATGAAGAGTCAAATACGTCATCGCTTTCTGATGGTTTCTTCTCGTCTTTGACTAGTAATTTACCGTCAGCATCGAAGCTGAAAACATCTTCTCTACCCTTCTTCCTAGAAGCTGCATCGAATCTCCGCGGCCTAGTGGAAGAAATATGAGCTAATGTTTGAGAATCAAGCAAATCCAAAGGATTTTCTTTAGATTCGACAATGAAGCGATTAGCCTTCCCCCTTTTTGGCGCGGTTTCGTCATCAGCACTATTTTCGGCATCTGACGATTCGTACAGAGCCTCGTCAAGGGCGGACATGAATCTTGAACCTTTGCTGCTCGCCTCGCTAAGCTTGGGTGTAGCATCCATGTTTTCTGCAGCCTTCTTCTTGTTTCTGTTACGAGTTTTTCTGATGTTTACGAGCAGTCTGCTGTCTTCTTCAGGGAAATTCTGCTCAATGTACTCATAACCGAATTTCCTTACCAACCTCTCTATAATGTGTTTAACTCTCGCCTTAAAGTGACCAGTATGCTCATGAGACCACCTCATGAGCTTGGGAAGAAGTGATGGGATTTTAGATTTCATCAATTCTTCAGGCAAAGCTAAGCAACAAACTTTGGCAAACCCAATCGCACTCTTAACAATCTCCCTGGAGTTAGAAGTCAGGTAAAGTTCAATAGTGTCATAAATTTCAATCAAAACATCTGCCGAAACGTAGTCTTTGAATTCGAAAACCAAACAAGAGTACGCAGTAATAGTAGCGCTCACCATATGCTGAGACTCACCAATCAAACCTGCCGAAATAATTTTGAAAAATTCTGCAACGCTAGTGGGCTGGTCTGGTGTCTGTGCATCATATCCAGGAACTTTTGAAAGCTTCATAACTGATCCGGGAGTATTCATTTTGTGAGTCATTGCAATCAACGTTTCGAATGCACCTTCTCTTGATTTCTCATTATTATCTTTAGTGGACAGGATGACTTCGGGAACAATTTGGATGACAAAATCCAAATGATCAAAGGGCAACAAGTCAACTAAGACTTTTATCGCGCTGAGTCTCGACGCTTTGGCAGAAGTGTGAACAATCTTACTGCTCTGGACCAAAATTTCCTCAATCTCAGTGACATACTTCAAAACTGACTCCGAACTTTTGTCGACCTCCGAAAGCTTAGTAATAATCCTGTAAGCACGTTTTTGGGTCAAAGCATCACTCGAATTGACTGTGCTGTTGAAAATCGAGAACAAAGCACCGTAGCACGATTCCGGCACATAACTGGCCATAACAACTATCAAATCCAAAAGTGTAGCACTCATCTTCACTGGCGAGCTCTTAGGTTTGGTGTCGCCTTCGTCAAAAGATTTCTTCAGTAAGGCGCAAACATTGTTGAATGTCTTGGTCAAGTCCTCTGGTGATGTAATTTTAAGCACTGCGACGATTGTCTCCAGAATGTAACTCCTGGCATTGGGGGCTGTTTGTGTGTAGACGTTAAAGAGCACGGCCAAGAGGTTAGAGGCCTTTGTTGACAAGTATTCCAAGTTCTTTTCGGACTCATGCTTAGGGAATTGTTGTTCCAAGAGCTTGTCGTTGTTGCCCAGCGAACTTGCATGTTGCAGGTTGCTTTCAACAAGGTTTTTAATTGCGTGACATATTACGGGTCTCAAATCCACTCTGCTGTATAGTAAGGACGAAAGGTCGGCCGCAAATTGATCACTGAAAGAGTCTCTTAAATCGGTGGGAAGAGTCGCAAAGTTAGGTAGAGTGGACCATAGTTGACCTGACACCGTTTCAAAAACTTTTCCTTGAACGGAATCGCTAGGTAGCCCACTAACCTTTTCATCAAAAAACTGAATTAAAGGAAGAAATTCTTGCACGAATATCGCTAACTTACTATTGCTAGTATTGTCCCTTATAAGAGGAATCATCCAAGCACGGCCAGGCTTGCTACCAGAAGCGTCTGTTAAATTCAGGGGAAGACATCCTAGAACCGCATCAGGGCCAATCGCAGCAATAGCCGCACCTATGACTGTCTCTATCTCGGCCCTCATCTCCAAAAAGTTATCTTCATTCGTCCGCCATTCCCCAACGATTTCTAACGGAGGTAAAAGATCAGGGTTAGATCTGGTTCTAAATTTTTTGAAAGCAGAAGTCAGGTTCTGTAGAATTTCTTTGGCACAATGAGCGTATTTGATGGAAAGAAAGTCTGTGAAAGCTGTTGCAAGATAGGAAATTGTCTCGTCAACCTTTTCATATACTTTTTCATCCACTTGCGGTGGCAGTAGCAGCAGTTCGTCTTGGATGCATCCAATTAATAGAGCTTCCACACATTGAGAAGCACTAGTGTAAACTTCAGGCACCTCGCTAGAGAGGTACAAGCTTAGGACGTTTATGACTTCTGGAAGTTTCTCTAGACATGATAGGGGGCTACATGCTCCGAATGTGGTCATACCTTTAGCTACAACAGCAATCCACGCTCCCACTAAGTGTGTGTCACTGTTAGAAGGTTTCAAAGAGAAAATGATATCCAAAACCCTCGAAAACTTATTCTCGGCTAAGCCAAAAGCGGCAGCTGACTCGGCTATTGACTGAAAGAGAGCCTCAAAACATTGAAAGGCATTTGAAACCATAAACTGGTCAGCAGACCGGGACATTTCTAGCAGTAAGTCACATAGTACATCAAACCTTGAGGAAGGCCATTGATTACTAGATAAAACTGTGTTTATTAGCTTGAGAATATGGATAGCCTTGGCGTTGAGCTCCTTCAAGCCGCCTTGGGCACGAATTTTCTTGTTTGAAGTGGAGCTTACCTCCTCCACGGCCGACGCAAGTGCGCTGATGGAAAATTCAGCCACAAGGGGTGCAGCAACATGCTCTGCAGTGGGTGATGCTGGCGGATTCGACATTATGGTGCCAACAGCTTCCTGAGCTCTCTTTCTAACCTTAGGTCTTGGATCCAATGAAAGCTCCAGTAAACCATTTAAACCTCTGCTAGGTGCGATACTAAGGTTGTGGGTATTATTCCAGGACTGAGCATCTTGCGCCACAAGAAGAGTTTCTAAGCATCCCACGGCAGACCGTATCAAAGGCGCTTCTGCCTTCTCATCTGTAATACATGGGGCAAATTTTGTGAGTATATCCGCAAATTTCGATCTCAGTAGCTGTCTTGGAGCGTATTTCAATACAATATCCAGAAGGTAGGCCACGGACGTTGATATCTGGAGATCAACAATCTGATGAGTCTCCGGATTGATGGCTTGATCCAGCAGAGACATGAGTGAAATCAAATAGTTCACAACGTTTTTGGCGGCGGCTTGTTGCTCATCCATATTCTCTTCCACGGCGGATAGAATGATAGCCACATGCTTCTGGTTTTCCAATTTGGAGTTAATCTGTTGCCTGATCTGGCTTAGTCTATCTTCTAGCTGAAGCAGGGTTGCGACTTCGTCTTGATTCATTGCTATAAGACGAGTATCCAACTTGTTCCGCTGCTTAGTTTGAAGATGATATGAGAAGAGATGAGATGAGATGAGATGAGATGCGCTCTGAAAGGTAACTAAAAATTTTTCAAGAAACAGAGGCCCTGATTCTCGATCCCGTTTAACGAATAAGCAAATTTTGGTGAATTTGAGATCTTCAAGCCTTACTCTCACCAAACTAACTAACTACTTTACCGCCAAGAAAACAACATGTCAAAAGGTCTGGTAAGGATAAGACTGGCTAGGTTCGGTCGCAGACACTCTCCTTTATATAACATAGTGGTGGCCAATGCATCTAAGGCTCGGGACAAGACGCCCATTGAGGTTCTAGGAACTTACAACCCGATACCAAAGCCATTATCAAAGAGAGAAATCAAAAATGGAGCAATTCCAACAAAAGATGTACAACTAGACTTTGCCAGAACAAAGTACTGGGTCGGTGTTGGTGCTCAGCCAAGCGAAACTGTCACTAAGCTGTTAAAAAAATGCAGCATTTTGGGACCGGAATGGGGGAAATCTTTCACATCAAGCCGTGCTGTTGTCTTGCCCAAGCGTGAAGTTTTAGAGTAACTAAACGATTCGCTAATAACTTGTATATATTCGCGGTATGAGCTGTTTTGTATCAGTTGTCGCATCATGTACCACAAACCGCCATTTGCTTTCAAATTATAGTTACATCTATTTACATTGACCTTATAACCCGTTAGAAGTCCATTGCAAGAGAGCCTGCAGCACTTCCCTTTTCAATTCTGAAAGAGTTCTGCCTGTGCCTTGTCAGCTCGCTGCTCATCACATCTTCAAAAGCACTGGATGCGTTGCTTCGTTCTCGGACAATGGAGGGTTGCTGCGAGTCACCCAGCAATGAATTTGTAGGTGTCAAGACGAAGTACCCGTTGCCTTCATATTGCGCCCTCGGCGCAAGCGTAGTCTCTATAAAACTGCTGGGCTGAAGGGCCACTGAAGGCTGAAGCTGCTGTTGCTGCTGTTGAAAAGGAAGCATGTGGCTTGAGCCACTCCTGCTTCTCCCTGCCGCGCTAATAAAACTGTCATTTCGAGAACGGTGGGTAAGTTTCGGCACCTGAGACCTCTGGTCGAATGGCGTCTGCAGAGCTTGGTTGTTGCCTGAACTTGAAGTCGGCATTTGAAAAGGGGTAGAGAGTTGGCCTTGGCAGGACGTCTCCGTGTGAGAACTGAAGTAATCTGCGCAGGCAGTTGGGGCGATATCTGAAGCGTTGAACTGCGGCATGGGAGGCAGTGATACAATCGAGCTGTTGCGCGATAGGTACGCGTCGCGGCGAAGCTCCTGGAGCAGCCGCTGTTTAACGGAGTTGACCAGCAACGCGTTTTTTTCGCGACCCAAATCTACGCCTTTTTGCTCAGCTCTCTCCACAGCCACCTTCGCGGTCCTGTTCAGTATCCCTGAAGGCGGGTTCGCAGCATCGAATGGCGTTGCAGTTGGATCTGAGCATATGTCTTGGTACACTTCCATGAGCATTTTGACGAATTGTGTGGAGAAGGTCGTGGGCAAGGGTGTCGTGGCAGTACGGGCGGGCCCTGGCATGTCAGATATCGAGCTTGCGAAAGAGACAACACTGTCCTGTCTTTTCTGGTTGCCGTACATGTACGGCATTATGGGTTGCATGACTGGCGTCATCACAGGCGTCGAGACGCCATTAAGAGGCGTCCCACCCCGAGGCTCGCAAAACTGGGTATTTATCTGAAGCTCTCTCATGCTCGCGTAGGCGTCACTGTCTGAAACCCCGTCACCAGTCATTAGGTCCTCAGTTAGGTCCTGCGCAGGCTGCGCGTTGACATCGCACTTGCTCCTAGACTTAGAGTTGGAGTGCCTTGACAGCCGAGAGCCGTGTAGCTTGTTGTGAAACCTTTCGAGGAGCATTGGATAGTAATCTGTAGTTTGTACAGAGCTTTCTTGAAGGTCGCTGCACTAGTTTTTAGAATTTCCGTATTTTAGCACTGGTTCCCCTTATCTGAAACCGTTCCGAGATACTTTAAACGCTTTTAAAATGAACGCAAAACACTGAAAGCGAGTTGCAAAAGATAATATGTGCTAATCTCCGGTCTGTTAACTACCGCAAAAACTGTTTATTGCTCGAGGTTGTATCCGGATACCGCTTCAACTGGTGATTGCTAATACTCCGACTGGCGAAGTCCACGTCTTTATAGCCGTTTTGATACATCAGGAGGGTATACGAAAAAGATGTCCGAGTCGGGGTAATCCAAGCTGTTACGCGTTCTTTTTTCTGAACGATGCAAGCCGTTCCTAACCGTCAGTATTGACGCTATATGGCCGCAGTTGACGCATGGAAGATTCGAAGCAACTACTAGCGTCTCCTTCTGAGCAGTCAGCTACCTTAGGCACCATTGAAGGAGATGCCTAGGCACACTACTCATGCGCAATTGTACATGCGTTGCATTCTGCGTGTACACATGATTATGCACGCTTATATCATCGGGCGTTGATAATCCTTCTCTACTTTTCCCTAGTGGGCATACTGCCTTAAGCGGTAAGTCTAGCTTCGGTTCAACGTGCCTGCAGGCAACGCTTACGCTCCATCCACAAGATCTGCCTAGCACACCATCTCGAATAGGCCTTGGTTCCGAAAATGATGTTCGCGGGTACAGGCTCGGCAATTTTTGACATAAGATTCGCGAAAAGAGGGGCGAGGATGTAGACTAGCAGAGGTGACATTAGATGGGGTCCGCAGAGCGACAAAAGAGCGTAAACAAATGTAGAAAAGCCGCATATCACTCCGCCTCGCACCTTGAGCCACATGGCGTACTCAGTTGGCGAAAACCCAGCCTGAGACACGTATGGAACCATCAGATACTCGACTAGAAACTGTAGCTGCCATAAGCGTAAAAGAAGAGCCAAATTCGAAAAGGGAGCCAAGGAAGCTGTTAAGGCTCCGCCAACCGCCAGCGACGCAAAGGAGCCCAGAGCGGGTGACATATGTGAAGTCCAAAGCGTTAGAAGCATAATGCTTATGACGGTTTTCGACACGGCCGTTAAAGCTTCAGGTTTACCCACCCGCGCGGACGTAACCATGAAATCAGACAGTAGAAGAAGGCTTATAAGCCACATGAAGTTACTTCTGAACAGGGAAAACAGCATACAGTAAAGGCTGGGCCCCGGCTCTGAGTGGAGCTTTTTGTTTTCGAAGTCATTGAAATTCGAGTGAAAACTTGACCAGAACGCTCTTTTGAACTCAGGGTACGCAAAACGCGACAGCCCGTAGCAGGCAAGCAGTAGATCTATGGAGTCAACCGCCAGTGACATTAATGGAAAGTAGTCCATCACCTGCCGCAGAAAGAATACTACCAGTCTTGTTGCAAGCGTTAGCACGCACACTTTCATTAGCGCATGTCGCTCTCTGCTGCAGAAATTAGTGAAATGCCTTGCGAAACGGTGCAACGACCATACAGCAAGCCTCAGGCCCACTTCGAACGCGCCCCATGAAAATCCTGAATGAGGTCGAGAGAGGAAGATCGGAGATGCCATTGCTCGTTCAATAAAGCCTTATAGCCACGTCAGAACCTTTGAGTGCTCTTGTTTTTGATCGATTTTTAGTACTCTTGTGCCCTAAGGTTCAAGTTGATTACTTTTATAATATCCAGGAGATCCAAGACTTTTCAAAAGTCGAACAGGCTGATTTTAACCGCTTATTGCTTCAAACGACTTCTAATAGAAAAAAATCGAAATGAGCCCGAGATCATATTGTGCGAAAAAAATTCATAGATGGAAACTGACGCATTCACTCATCTGGGGTTGTCCTTTGAGATCAGAAGGCCATGAATGGCGAGAACAATTACGGTCACCCTTTCAAGCCTTATGACATCCAGCTTCAGCTCATGCATCAAGTGTATAGCACTCTCGAAAATGGTAAAAAAATAGGCATCTTCGAGAGCCCAACTGGTACTGGCAAGACGCTGTCACTGATTTGCCCAACGGTAACCTGGCTAAGAAATAACAAAGCGCATTATATGGGAAAGAGCAAAGAACCCTCGAGATCCGTTGAAGGGGACCCGGTCAAAAGTGACGATGAAAGCGATGACGAACCAGCATGGGTCAAAGAAGCTTTCGCAGAATCCGTAATCAAGGAGAAAGTCCGAGCTCTCGATGACTATGAAAAATACTTGGCTTCTAAGACATTCAAGGCTAAATATTCAAGTATTTATCTGTCTGAAGATATTCCCAAGGTTAAAAGGAAGCGCAACTTGCCGCATACAGCAGTCAGTTTTGAGGACAGCGAGTTTTTGCCTGATGAAAATTCAAGCTCTGGTGCGGATAGTAAAAAGTACTCTGATGTTGATAATGACAAGAAAAAGAAGCTAATCAATGAAGTCAACTCTCTGCTTGGTAAGCTGGACCAGGAGGCTGGAAGCCTTGATGAAGAAGTGCAAACCGCACTGCCGTCTCCCATAAAAATTTTCTATGCCTCAAGAACTCATTCACAGCTGGGCCAATTGGCCTCACAGTTAAGATTACCAGACTTTCCCCCGTCATTCGAACGTATGGAACATGAAAGGGTAAAGTTTGTTCCGTTAGCGTCGCGCAAGCAGTTGTGCATTCACCCTAAGGTCTCGAAGACGCCGAACCAAGTTATCAATGACTACTGCAGAGACGCAGTCAGTAAGAAAGAATGTGTTCCGTATACTAGGTCCAAAGATCCAGAAACTTTACATGCCTTTAGAGACTTCGCGTTCTATGCTATTCATGATATTGAGGACATAGTCTCATTAGGTCGTGCCACAGATACGTGTCCATATTATGCTTTACGGGAGCTACTGCACGATGGTGTTGAGGTTGTAACACTGCCCTATCAGCACCTCCTTGTTGAGAGTACCCGCGAAGCTTTGGGCATCGATCTCAGAGACTCAATAGTCATTATCGATGAGGCGCATAACCTCATAGATACTATAAACGCTGTTAACTCGGCGGAAGTCAGTTTGGTTGACCTACAAAGTAGTAAACTTGGCATTATGGCATATGAGAAAAAGTTTGCAAAACGCTTGAGCCCTCGCAACCGAGTGAACTTAAAAAGATTGCTCACTTTAGTTGAGATTTTAATCGCGTTTCTCGAGCAACACTATAAAAACGGTAAAGAGTTCGAAGGCCATGATGTGTTTGCAGGAACAAATGCTGATATTTTGAATATCCATAAGCTGGAACAGTATATGAAAACCACAAAGATTGCGTATAAAATTGATAGCTACACCAAGAGCCAAAATGAGGGTACAGAACAAACCACAGTCGGAAAGCAACCCGTTCTCTTTAAAGTCGCCTCCTTTTTGAAAACTCTCTCGAATCCTTCCTTAGAGGGTCAATTTTTTTTTGAAAAAGGCAAGGTAATGAAATACATGCTGTTGGAGCCCAGCAACAGCTTCAAACCTATAGTTCAGGATGCAAGATGTGTACTGCTTGCAGGTGGTACCATGGAGCCGATTTCTGACTTTACCAGAGATCTCATACCGTTTGTTGATGAAAACCAAATTAATAAATTCACATGTAACCACGTTATTCCTGACAACAACCTTAACACATTTATTGTTGCGGAAAGTTTTGAGTTTACGTTCGATAAGAGAGAGGATTCGAAGACTTTGAGCGAATTATATTGTTTTTTCTCCAGACTTGTAAAAATTGTTCCCGACGGTGTAGTGGTATTTCTTCCCAGCTATAAGTTTCTTGAATCTCTCATGCGTTTCTGGAGTAGCACCTGCAAAGTTGGGGCGTGCATAGGTGACAAGAGAATATTCCACGAGTCGGCAGACCAAACGGACGTTTTCGGGAAATATGCCGAGGAGGTCAGAAAATCGACTGGAGGCGCTATACTCTTTGCAGTAGTTGGAGGACGACTATCTGAGGGTATTAATTTTCAAAACGAACTAGCGAGAGCAGTAGTGATGGTAGGCCTGCCTTATCCAAATTTATTTAGCGGAGAGCTCATTATAAAAAGGAAGCATCTGGAACAAAAGGTTCTTAGCGCAGGGGGCAGTGAACAAGACGCAAAGAAGGCTACGCGAGAATTCTACGAGAACATCTGTATGAAAGCTGTAAATCAAAGCATTGGGAGAGCCATCAGGCACGCGCAAGACTATGCAAACATTTATTTGGTTGACAAAAGATACAGCTCCGTTCAGGTTCAGAAAAAGCTCTCTAATTGGGTGGCTAAGAGGATTCGGCATACCACTTCGCTTGGTGAGTTGTTTGAGGAAAGCGCCAAATGGTACGCGGACAAGGCCCAATTTGATCACTGATTCAGTATACTAAATCGCAACGCAACTGGAACTACACATGCTAACAAATTAGAGGGTTTGCGTTATTATCTGATTTAAAGCATCCTTGTTCCACTATAAATGCTTTGGTTGTTGAAAAATTGAAGAATTGTTTGAGTAAGCCAACCGTAGTCATTAAGAGCATCCTGCTTGATATCAATAATGCGATAATTACTCACAGGGCACACCTTGACTTTCGAAGTAATTAAGGGTAGGAACGTGGCGCGACACCTCTTCCAATTATGGCCTTCCTCTGACTGTACCGTATCTGCATTTGAAGAAGCGTGGAAGCTAAAAGTCTCATCTATAAACTCTCCCTTCATAATGTAAATTTCAGGGGTAATAGGGCTTTCAAGGGCTAATAAATCTGCTATGGATTGCACGCAAGCCTTATCGAGAGCATTCGCGACTTCGCCTTTGTGAGCAACAGCGTAGTCATAAACTGCCCTTTTGTAAAGGTTGTTGTCCTTCTCTTGTTCCACAAAATTAGAAAATCGCAAGTTGTTCATCCTTTTATTGTTCATCAACTCTTGAAGGTAGGAAGTGAAGCACAGCGTAGTGTCCAGATTCAAACGACCTTCGTAAGTTTCGAAGTTATGCGGAAGCTGTTTGTTATAGATCTGATAATTTTGATACCAAGCGAGCCCCGTTGATCCTTGTTTGATTTCCCAACATTTTCCTAAAGGAAAAAAGCTTATTCTGTACTGTTGTTCGGATACTATACGATACCTTATTGACAGGCGATCAATACTGTATACCAAAGCCAAACATGCACCATCCGGTGAAGTTGCTAAACCATGAATCAAAAAATTAGTCTCATAATTGTTGAGTTCGTTAAAATAATTGTTCCACTTCTTGAATTTGGTTTCGATATGCGGGGATATAGTAACATCATTCTGTAAGCGTAGCTCTTGGCCCAGGCTCAAAAGGCAGGATGTCTTATTTGAAATCAACAGGGCCGTTTTATGATCAGGTAACGGTACAACATAAAAGTTATCACAACCTCCCAAGCTAAGCGATGTCATGTCGCCGCTTTTTGTGTCGTACCGGTGAACGCAGCCCACGGATGTTATTATAACGTTGTTTTCAATTCCTTTCAAGTCAGAGGTTTTGAACCGAGAAGGACATTTTATCTGCTTAGGTCCATCGTCTTTCCTAACAAGGTGTACTGAATTATTACTGAGGGAAATTATGATTCCCTCTTCATACCATTCTATTTTGGTGACCCAATCTGTGGCGGCACTATTAAGTTTGATCGTATGATGGTGGGTGAACTTCGCGTCTTCAAAATCTTCATGAACCGAAAATAATATAACTTCGCAGGCCTCATTGCCGATTGCAATCATATTGCCTTCTACATTCCATGCTAGCGAGTGATACGCCCGTTCTTCCAGAGTCCTTTCTGGTTGATCAAGCTGCGCCACCAGCCTTTGTCCGTTGTAGACACACGCGTTCGCGTTATTTGTCAACACAGCAAGCAAGCCTGATACAGGAGATGCCTGGCAAATTTTAATAAAGCTCTCAGGTACTGAATTAATCATGACATTTTTTTGCGCTAGTTCGTACTCAAACTTATTAACAAGGGGCAAAGGGTACTCCTTTATATGAAATAAATCCTTACTGCTGTTAATAACTTCATTGTAAACAGGCGCACACACAGTAATATCTGGGACGGTAGTTAAGTACAAAGTACCATCGTGAGCCCAAGTTAAGTTTTCAGTCCAATCCGCAAGCTCCTTTCTCACTACTGGCAGGTCTTTAATCAGTTTCATTTAGCTTCCGGTACAGCATCCATACAACTAGCACACCTTTTGCCTTCGTGTGAAATATCAATCTTTAAAAATCGTTATTCAAAAAGTTTGGAGAAACACCCCTAAGCAACAACGCTTGATTGGAAGCCCGTTATGAAGGTGGCGAAGTATATTTTGGTCCCTATCATAGCTTCTAGTGCAGTGCTAGCGAGTCAATCTTTTTTAGAAGCACCATTTAGTAACTCGAAACACGCGTCATGCTCCATTTACGGAAGCTGTGGCAAGAAGTCCCTTTTTGGAGGCGAACTGCCATGTCCCGTTGCAGAGACTTTTGTTCCTGACCCCCTATCGGAAAGCGAACTTCAAAGCTTAATAGAGCTTTGCGGGGAAGAATGGAGAGGTGTTAACCAAGTGTGCTGCAATGGGGCCCAAATCGAGAATCTGCGAAAAAATCTAAAGAAAGCCGAAAACTTGATTGCTTCTTGCCCTGCCTGCGACCAGAACTTCAAAAGCTTGTTTTGTCATTTTACGTGTTCTCCTCAGCAAAGAGTTTTCACCAATGTGACAGAAACACAAAGCTCTACAGACGGAAGAGAGATAGTGGCTTCTATGGATGTTTTCATTGACTCACACTGGGCATCTGAGTTCTACGATTCATGTAGGAATGTCAAATTTGGTGCGACCAACGGATACGCGATGGACCTTATTGGTGGAGGAGCCAAGAATTATGAGCAGTTTTTGAAGTTCCTAGGGGACGAAAAACCTTTGTTGGGAGGGTCACCGTTCCAAATAAACTACCTATATGAAGCCAGCAATCCTGATATTGAGCTTCTCAACGGAACAGTTTATTCATGCGATGATGAAAAATACAAGTGTGCCTGTACGGACTGTGATGCGTCATGCCCGAGGCTCAAACCTTTGAAGCGCGGCCATTGTAAGGTAGCTGGACTACCGTGTTTTTCGTTTGTTATTTTAATGGTGTATGTGAGTCTCTTTGTTCTCATTCTAGGGTGGCATGTCTACTATTTCAGGAATAAAAAGGCGCCTATTATTTTTGATCAAGACATAGAAGACAGCTACGCAGCTGCAAACAATGATCGTATATTTCAAGAACACACATACAAAACGTACAGATTGGATGAAAAGGTAGCAACTGCCCTCGGTAAAGTTTCTGGATTTTCGTGCAGAAACCCTAGACTTGTAATCTTAATGACAAGTGTTGTCGTTGCATCACTTACAGTCTTAGCTTGGATATTTGGAGACCTTGAAACAGACCCAGTAAACCTATGGGTGAGCAAAGCCTCTAATAAGTTCAAGGAAAAAGAGTACTTCGATGAAAACTTTGGTCCTTTTTACAGAACAGAACAAATTTTTATTGTAAATGAAACAGGCCCGGTGCTCTCTTATCCTAATTTGGAATGGTGGTTTGGTGTTGAAAGCTACATAACTGAGGTTCTCCGGTCTGAAGAGTACAAAACTTACCAAGACTTGTGTTTTAGACCAACTGAAGATTCCACTTGTGTGATAGAATCTGTGACGCAGTACTTCGACCAAAACCTCCCAGAAGAGAAAGACTGGAGCAATAGACTCAAATCTTGCACAGAATCGCCCGTGAACTGTTTGCCTTCTTTTCAGCAACCGCTGAAACCCAACCTCCTTTTCAGTGATAATGACGTTTTTAGATCGAATGCTTTAGTAGTAACGCTCCTACTTAGCGACCATTCCACTTCTGCTTTATTATGGGAGAAACAGCTCGAGGATTACTTGATAAATTTGGATGTACCCCCCGGCCTGAGATTGAGCTTCAATACAGAAATGTCGCTCGAAAAGGAGCTGAATCGAAACAACGACATTTATATTGTCTTGATGTCATATCTGCTGATGTTCGCGTATGCATCATGGGCACTGAGAAAGAAAGGAGGCGGCAGTAGGCTCCTACTGGGCTTCTCTGGTATTCTGATTGTTCTCAGTTCAGTATCGTCCGCGGCTGGCCTCCTCAGTACTCTGGGCCTCAAGTCAACACTTATTATTGCAGAAGTCATTCCATTTCTCATCTTGGCCATTGGAATTGACAACATTTACTTGATAACCCATGAGTTTGACAGAATCGCAGAGGGCGAACAAACCCTTGAGGTGGAACAGATAATGAAAAAAGCCTTACAAAAAATATCTCCTTCGATACTACTATCGCTCTTAAGCCAGCTATGTTGCTTCTTAATTGCATCTTTCGTGAGTATGCCGGCAGTACGAAATTTCGCCATATACTCCGCGGTATCTCTGGTTTTTAACGTCTTATTACAACTGTCAGCATACGTTTCAATTTTAACGCTATACGAAAGATATTTTTCTACTGATGAAACGACAGTGTTCTCCGAGTCCGCGCCATCTAAGCTGAAGTCTGCTTACGTTGAATTACTGACCAAGAAGCGCAAAATTGTGGGATTTTTCGTTTCTCTTACTCTACTCTCTCTCTTTTTCATTCCTTACATCGAAATTGGACTTGACCAGACTTTAGCAGTCCCCCAGGACTCGTATCTTGTAGACTACTTCAGCGATATCTACAAGTATTTGAATGTTGGGCCGCCAGTGTTTTTCGTGGTAAAAAACTTGGACTTAACCAGCCGAAGCAACCAACAGAAGGTTTGTGGGAAGTTCACAACATGCGACGAGCTCTCTTTGGCAAATACCCTTGAGCAAGAACGAAAAAGGTCAACAGTTGTCGAACCTGTGGCCAATTGGTTTGACGATTTTATGATGTTCCTCAACCCCCAATTGGACACTTGCTGTAGATTGAAGAAGGGGACAGATGATGTATGTCCTCCATCGTTCCCAAGTCGAAGATGTCAAACTTGTTTCTCTGAATCTGAATGGTCCTATGATATGAGCGACTTTCCTACTGGCGACGAATTCATGCATTACTTCAATATTTGGATCAATTCGCCTAGTGACCCCTGTCCTTTGGGGGGGAAGGCGCCATACTCTTCCGCCATCAATTATAACGGCACCAGCATCAAATCATCAACTTTTAGAAGCGCGCACAAACCGCTTAAATCACAACAAGAATTCATCGAAGCCTATAAAGACGCTGAAAGAATCAGCGAATCCTTTAAGGAGCTAGATGTTTTCGCATACTCTCCGTTTTACATCTTCTTCGCACAGTATGGATCACTGGTATCTTTGTCATTAAAGCTGCTGAGTTCATCCTTACTGCTTGTAGTCCTAGTATCCTGGATTTTTTTGGGCTCCTTAGCAACTGCGACCCTGGTAGGACTTACCGTCGCAATGATTTTAATCGATATTGGAGCACTCATGTTTTTCTTGGGAATATCACTGAATGCTGTCAGCTTAGTCAACCTAGTTATATGCGTTGGAATTGCAGTTGAGTTTTGTGTGCATATAGCAAGAGCTTTCACTATAGCCCCGAGCAATATCAAGACAGACCGCGACTCCAGAATGCTCCATGCTATCGAAACCGTTGGGGGGTCTGTCTTCCAGGGTATTACGCTCACGAAATTCATTGGAGTTTCCATTTTAGCTTTTACCCATTCCAAGATCTTTCAAGTTTTTTATTTTAGGATGTGGTTCATTTTGATAATTGCTTCTTGTGCGCATGCATTATTCTTTCTGCCAGCCGTTCTGGCTTTGGTTGGTGGAAAAAGTTATGCGGACTCAGAAGTGGATTTAGAGGACTGAAGTCGGGGATCTTTTAATCTTCTGTCGCCGTAGAACAAGCAGAAACAATGTGTCCAACAGAGCATACAAATTTTGGATATAAAACGGTCGATAACGAAGAAAGTCGAACACGGGCAATAAACGCTTTTTTTCAACAGAAACCAAAAAAAAAAGGCCTTTTAGACATATTTTGGGCTTTGTTTAACGATTGTTTAATTGTGTACCGGTTATTTTTCACAACGAAGAAGTTTTAGTTTTTTTCGAAACTTAAATGAAAATACCAAAGTTGCCGTTATGTATTTATAAACTCTTGCAAATATCAGAGACCCGGTCCCCAATGTTGGTCTGAAATGGGACTTCTAGCGACTTTGGGAAGCGGTATAGCAAAGAATGGTATTAGAGAGCCATCCATCGTTGCGGAAAAGGCGTTGCGTGCAGTACCTACTAAAGGTCGTTGCGGGGTAGACCTGAAAATTGATAAGCGAAGTGAAGTGCAACCCACAAATTTGAGAAATGAGTACGTACTACGCAATATTCATATGATTGGCAAAGACTCTAATTTCGAGAGAACAGCAGTTCAAGACTACTTAAGTCCCTTCTCGTCATATCAGTTTGCTAGGCACAAACTGCCATGCCCCTACAATGAAGACCGCGCGGTAGCAAATTATAGAGCACTGAAGAAGCTAAAGTCATCTAAAAACTCAGAAACACTTTTGTTTAATAGTTCACGGCAGTACGTTGAGGAGATGATACCCCTACTTGTTACCTTGACGCCTCAAGAAGTCTCAACAGGCCATGCCAAGAGAATCTTTCGCAGTGAGGTCTTTAAAGAAATACCACCAATAACTGATTTCACCCAAAATGCAGAGGCTTTCGCAAATTACGTGACTCTTTTGACGCACTCGAAGTTCTATTACAAAAAGTCGTCATTTCTCAATGGCGTTATACCAAAAATACTCCGCAACATACTGCACCCTTCGAATATGAAAACTATTCAATTTCGAGATGTTAATGTCTACAACGATGTGATATACTTCTTCAGTGAAAAGTGTGATTACGCTACTTGCAGGGAGCTGTTTTCTCAGATGAAGCTAGAGAGTGTAAAGCCAAACACAAAGACCTTCAATCTCATGCTCCGTAACGTTCTGAAAAACTCGCATGTACGAAAGTTGAGGCATCCTCTTCATGATGCTGTCTATTATCTGAAACAGATGCAGCATCATGGTATCAAGGCAGATGCAGTAACATGGGTCACCTGTTTCAACATGCTTCTTGAGGATATGTCGAGGGATGTGTTCCTGGAGAAATTGATCAAAAGCAATGTGCCTATAACACCTCAGCTTGTATTGGCAGTCTTGACCTCTAATCCTTTGAATTCATCGCAAACATTGAAATTTCTTTCAGAGTATTCTGTTCCCCTTAACCCAAAGCTCTTCAACTTTTGCATGAAAAAACTTCTAAGCGAGGAAAAATATGAGGCCGCATGGGCATTTGTAGATCACGCTCACAAAAATGCTGGTTTCGGTCTAGATCACGAAAGCCTAAATTTATTTTTAAGGTGCTTCGCAGAAGCAGGACGGCTTGACTTAGCGCTTTTGACTTTCAACACCGCTTGCAAGCGTTACCAGATAAATGCCAATCTACATTCCTTCGACATGCTATTCAAAGCTTTGGTGAGGAACGGGTATACTTCTAATTTTCCAATAGTTCTCGAGTTCCTCCTAAGGAAAAGGAGGCGACACACAGAAGGAGTGCAGGTATTTAGCTACTGGTTATCTAAAGCTCGCTCGATTGCTAAATTCAATATGAAGCGCCAGGTCACTGAGAATGACATTGAAAAAGCCAACCTCCTTCTAGACAGCGCCCTTTGGACTTCAAAGGGACTGAGGTGGAAATGCTGGAGGGAAAGCGAAAGCTCCCAGCGGAAGGTTTTTCGATATCTAGGATGTATTCCCACCACCGTCAAACCGAAACCAAAGCATTTCGTACATGATACCTCACTCGAAGCGTCTGCTAAGAAAGTAAAATACAAAAGCAGGATCAGGTACCTTGCCATTCAGAACGCAATGGCTACCCGAGTACCTTACGCGCATGATAGATATCGCGCTCTGAAAGAAGAGCTTCGCTACAGAGGCATAATGTAAGAAGAAAGTGTATACACTAATTGTTTGTTTTGTTTTGTTTTGTTTTGTTTATGATATTGTTTTAGTAAAACGCAAATGAATGTGGGCGTGAGGGTCTAAAATATATAAAAATTTATAATACGAGTTTTTTGCTCCTACAGGTTGACATAATTTTGATTACTTAAAAGTTGATAAAGTTACAAATGAACGCTTGTAGGAATATCTGAGAATAGTATAGGTCCCAACCTTAGATTCGAATTAAAAAAATACAGCAGCTCGTAGACTGCAAGAAAGGCTAGGGACCAATTAGACTCTGGTACTCTCAACCTCTTCTTCACCGCCTTCATGTTCTCCGGCCCATTCCTCTTCTGCAGCAGCAGCTTCGCCCTCTTCCTCATCGTCTTCTTCGTATACATCATCGACAGTTTGGTGAAAAGACAAGCTTGGTTTGACAACAGCGGAGTCGAGAGTCCAGCCTTCCAACGCTGTTTCCGCATCCATGATGATTTGTCTGGATGCGTCGTAGCCATCGTAAGCAAGTCTGGTCTCGCCTGGAGTGACGGGGGAGTCATCTAGCAGCTCCAACAGGGCCTTACCGTAGCCGGCAATTAAAGCAAACTTCTCGGCCAACTCGCGAATAGAATCGAATTGGTAGTTGAATGCCGCCTTTAGCTTTTCCCTGGTGATGTTAGACAGCTGGGCTTCAGCGACCAGCGATTCAGCCTCGGCACGAACCAATTCCTGCTCTAAAACTGGAATCTTTGTGGAGTTTGGTTCCTTGTACTTGAGGCGGGCAATGTCATCCGTGATCTTTTGTTTGCGATCTCTGGATGGCTGGACGGAGGCCTCAATGTTCCTGATACCCTTCAAAGTTAGGCGGTATTGGTCGTACTTGTCAATGAACTGGTCTTGAAGCTCACCAAGTTCGTAGATGAGGACACCCAATTTATCGGTCACGTCCGAAACATCGTCGTCGTTGTCCAGACCCCAGAGCGAGAGCTGCTTGGCAGCAGCGCGACGCTCAATGGCAACCACCTCCAAAGCTCTCAAAACACCCTTTTCGGTTTTGACAAGTTGAGACAGCTTTCTAGCCAAGTCGGGCCCGAAGTTTCCTGCAGCGTTCTTACGGAACGTGCTAGAAATTGAGGCTTTTCCAAAGAACTTGGATCTCGTTGATGATGGAGGAGGAGCAGGGCTCTGTAATTGCGAAGCTGTTGGCGCTCTTTGAGCTCTTAATGAGTAAGTTCTGTGCATTTTTTTGGTTACCGGATTTATGGTGTCTTGATACTCCTGAACCTGCAGCGAAAAATCCCCTAACCGCATTTATATATGTTCTCCGTGATAAAAAGTTGCTGGACCCGCATCCTTTTGCTCTAAAAGGATATGACGATAAATTGCCGGGTAACGAATAGCAATTACTTCATATCTCATCTATAGGCATGGATAAATTCGACAGACAGCTTCGGCTGTGGGGAAAGCATGGGCAGCAGGTGCTTTCTAAAGCTCAAATATGTATTGTTGGCAGTACGTTGCTTGCTAGCGAAATCTTGAAGAATTTGGTTTTACCTGGGGCGACAAAATTTCATTTGATTAAAGAGAATAGCTATGTCAAGCTCAATTCGTTTCTCAATGTTGAAGACCTGAAGAGTTTAAATGAGAGTGCGGATTTTGAAGAGGAGATCTGGGACGCTGATTTAATGGGAAACCAGGAATACTGGCAGCACTTCGATCTCATCATCCTCACTACGAGAAAAAAACTGTTGAGAGATAAGCTTACATGTCTCTCGATACCTCCAATGTTGGTGTGTAGCTGGAATGAATTCGATGGGTACGTTTCTTTTGTATCTCAGGAGCCCCATTTTGTAATTGAAAGCCATCGGCAGCACAAATTTCCAGATCTGAGACTGGACAAACCTCCCCAGCCTATACTCGACTTTTACGAAAGCATAAAGCCCAGTCAGCTCAACCAAGAGCAACTCAGCAGCTTGCCTTTTGCTGTGATAATATATCATGTCCTGAAATCACTCAACAGAAGCCACGTTAAGGTAAACCGCTCTTCTCTGCGCAGTGAAATCCGAAAGCTGCATAATAAAGTGATGCCTGGTTCCGAGTGTCTTAATTTCATAGAAGCAGAGCGCTACTCTTACCTGGGGCTACAGAATTCACAGAAAATTCCGGACAATGTCCTCGAATGTATCAGCCTTGCATCCCCTGAACCTGCTGTAACTTTCAATTCCATGTTCACGGGTCTAGTTTCATCACTAAAGGAATACCTCAAGCACCCCTCTAGCGAACGTCAGCTTCCATTATCCGGAGTCATTCCTGATATGGAGTCGAGCTCCGAGATGTACAACGCTATTCAAAAAGCTTACCTAAGACGTGCTGCGAAAGACCTAAACTTATTTGCCGAAATAGCCGCCTCCCACACTACAGGTATTCCTTTTAGTCACGTAAAGCTTTTTTGCAACAATGTCCAAAACGTAAGAGCAGTAAAAACAGCAGTTCGTATTCCCACAGAAGAAGATTGCTCGTCCGTTGAAAAATCGAATCCTGCCGCAGCCACTATCCTGAGAAAATTGATAAATTCAAACGCCGACATAGAAGCAACTGATCTATCGTGCGATAAAAGTCAAATAGAGCTTCGATACTATCCAGCATGCTCATTGTTGGCCGGTATAGTTGCGCAAGAAGCTGTTAAAATTGTGACTCATCAGTTTGTTCCAAATGAAAATACCTTGATATATGACGGGAAGGCTGGTCAAGTATATACAGCAAAATTATAAACATGACATTAAGGTATCGTTTTGGCAGGCATTTTTGACAAGAGCTATAAATCCGAAAAATCACCTTGTACTTGAGATGAAATTTTTGACCTCTTGTTTCTCCGCACTAAATCCTTCCAATCCTCCTCGTCGTCGTTTTCGCCCTCGCTGTCAGCCTCTGCAATCTTCTGCTCAATAGCTTTGCGCTTTTCTGCTAATTTTACCTTTCTCTCTTTTCTTGTTTCCAATGAGGATGTTTTATTGGACCATGCTGCATTTTTCTTCTTCAGTTCGCTCTTTAACTTCTTTTTGTCGCTAATTTCTTTGGTTTTTTTCAACTCCTCCTGCCTTGCTCGCTCCATTTGCTTGTTGAGATAGGCGAAATGATCCAGGTCGATTGGTGGATCGATAAGCCAGCCCTCAGAGGGCATGGCATCGGTACTCAAGTACTTTGTTATTTCTGGCATACGAGGCAAGCGAATCAAACCGTATA
Organism: Lachancea quebecensis; assembly: GCA_030557885.1. Classification (NCBI taxonomy): domain Eukaryota; kingdom Fungi; phylum Ascomycota; class Saccharomycetes; order Saccharomycetales; family Saccharomycetaceae; genus Lachancea; species Lachancea quebecensis. The sequence continues at coordinate 294,955 of JANIJM010000015.1, read as the reverse complement.
AATTTGCTAGGCCGACGTAATCAAGTGATTGCAACCGAAAAATGGACGATGCAGAGTGTTTTGAATAGTAACGAATAAAAGCCGCGTAAGCTTTAATGCCATGCTCAAACCTAGCCCTGTCTTGCAGCACCCAGGATTTGAAAATGTCACCCAATTCTTCCATCGGCCTGAAGCTGATTTCGAGCTCCCCAAGTCTTATATTTTTGACTTCCAGAAAATCGATGTAGTCCTCTTCCCTTCCACGATTTAATAAAGCAACGGCCTTCCCGGAGCGATTTGCCCGTCCCGTTCTTCCGCTTCTATGCAAAAACATCTCTGCACTCGTGGGAGGGTCAAACTGAAGTACCAAATCAACTTCCGGTATGTCGATACCTCTGGCGGCTACGTCTGTTGTTAAGAGAACAGTAGTGTTCAAGCTTGAGGAAAACTTACCCAGTGTTCCTATTCTGGAGCTCGTCTGGAGCTTACCATGCAACGAATAGACTTCCAAGTCTTCGCGCATCTTACCGATGTCTGAAAGGTGCTTAAGGAACGAGTAAAAGTACGTCACAGCCTGACAAGTTGGAAAATATACGATACATTTTCTGTACCTCATATTGTTGACAATATTGAGAAGATGTTGTAGTTTTTCTTCTGGCTTTACAACAATATAGTTGATCTGTAATGATTCTGGATTTTGAATTTTTGATTTGACGGCAATTTTGACTGGATTTCGCATACCGGTCCTGTAGATTTGATTGCCCGCACTGCTTATGGTTGCGGAAAAAAGTCCCGTCCTTCTTTGCTTGGGTAGCATACCAAGTATGCTCTCTACGTCCTTTTCGAAGCTGACATCCAGTAGCCTATCGGCCTCATCTAAGACAACAACACCACAAGAGCTAGTTTTGATTGTTGACGCCTTCATAAAGTCCAACACTCTTCCTGGAGTTCCAACCAAAATTTGTGGCGCGTTTTCCAGGAATTTGTTGACGTCGTCTCTCACAGAGCAAGAGCTAGTTCCCACAATGAGTTGCGATTTTATGGGACACGATTCGCTAGGATAGTATGCCAAGAATGCTTCCACAACATCCTGAATTTGCTTTGAGAGCTCTCTGGTAGGTGATATAATTAATGAATAGAAGTGCCCTCTCTTCAACGGAGTGCCAGACAAAACTTCCTTGACAACCTTTTCAAGAACCGGAATAGTAAACGCTATGGTTTTTCCAGAACCTGTAACTGATTCCACGACAACGTCCTTGTTTCCCGAAAACATCGGAATAGTAGAGGCCTGAACTGGGGTCATGATCTCAAACCCCATTGCATCTATTGCAGTACGAATCCATGGCTGAAGCTCAAACTTGAGATTGTCCCATGATAGTGACCTAGCCATATCGCTGAATTAATTTTTCCAAGAAGATCTCTGCGATGCCCATCGTTATGCGATTATACTTCGTTAAATTTTTCAAACCCATAATATCCAATCTTTTAATTTAGAACTGAGATCAAATCAACATCACAAACTTTTGCGGGAAAACCTTGAATGGTAATAAACCCTGACATGAGCTTCATTTCTAAGCTTCTAAGGTTGGGCAAGAACGCAAGTAAATCGCTCCCCGAACAATGCGATTATGCAAAATGGTCGAAAGAAGATCTTGTGCGCAAAGTCATGGAGCTTGAAGCCGAGAAGAAGCGCAAAGCAGAAGATGAAGGAGATCAATCCGACAATAAACCAAAAAAGGTTAAGCGGGAAGACCTTCCTGAAAAGAAGAGGAGAAAGAAAAAAGACAAGCCTTTTGACTTCTCGAAATATGACACAAGATTTGTTGCGTTTAAATTTGCCTACTTGGGTTGGAACTATAATGGCTTAGCCATCCAGAAAGAGCCTACTCCACTACCAACTGTTGAGGGGACTATCCTGGAGGCCATGAATGCTTGTAAATTGGTCCCTTCAATGGTCCCGCAGGACTACAATTTCAGTCGGTGCGGAAGGACTGACAAAGGTGTCAGTGCAATGAATCAAGTTATTTCATTGAATGTAAGATCTAACTTGACAAAAGAAGAGCAGCAGGATAAGAATAACGACGACAAGGAGATTGACTACGTCCATATCCTTAATCAGTTGCTTCCCGATGATATAAGAATATCTGCTGTGTGTCTGCACCCTCCTAAGAATTTCGACGCCAGATTTAGTTGTCAAAATCGCCACTACAGGTATCTCTTCCACAAAGACGGCTTGGATATCAAAAGTATGGAAGAAGCTGCCCGAATGTATGAGGGTGAACACGATTTCAGAAATTTCTGTAAGCTTGACGGTTCCAAGCAAATTAATAACTACAAAAGAAATATCGAAAGATCCCAGATAATACCATTGGGCGAAAATATTTACTGCTTGGATCTAATAGGTTCTGCATTTCTTTGGCACCAGGTACGCTGCATGATGGCGAATCTTTTTCTTATTGGACAGGGGCTTGAACACCAATCTCTACTCAAGGACCTTATGGACGTTGGGAAGGTAATGCAAAAACCTATTTACGATATGGCTAGCGATATCCCCTTAATTTTGTTTGATTGCAAGTTCCCGGAGATGGAATGGAGAACTGCTGATCCCCACAATTTTAAATCGTTACAATCAGACCGTCGAGTGTACGCCTTATCACTCGATTACAACTTAAAGTCTACAGTTGCCAACATATTCCGGAAAACCCTCTGTGTCCCAACATCTGAAATCCAGGGCAGAACGCGAATCAATCTGGGAGATGGCAAGGGAAAAGTAGTCGCTGTGTATCAAAAAATGCTAGAGAGGGGCGTGATGGATTCTGTGGAGTCAGTAAATCAAAAATTCAGAGACAAGAAAGCCGCCAAAAAGAGGAGACGTGTTCCCGCATCTTGAAGTCATCTGTCATTGGTGCCTAGACAAAGTTAGAGCGCACAATCCAAGCAGGATCCCAGTATAACATTTCACCATGCGCTTGACTATCAATCCACAGAAGCCCATTTGCCACCATTTCTTTCAAAACGGCATCGCTTCGGACAGTTTGCCACTCAAGGTTTAGCCGCAATAATGATATACTGGCGTATCCGAGGATGGAGCAAACCTCCAAAATCTTCGTCTGGTCATTTGTCAGCTCATTAGGCACACTTCTCAAGAATTTTTTGCCTCTAATACAAAAAACTTCAAAACCACCATCAAGGGTCTCTAACATCTCTATCGCTTTCTGGAGATCATTTGGTTGAACTTTGAATCTCTCAAAATAGCCTTTGTGTAACTCGTCAAATGAAATAACTCCACCGTTAAGGTTCTTAGTTTTTCTGCAAATCTCTATAATCTTGACACAGATCTCATAGAAAAAGTCGTTCACATCAAAAAGATGGCGTTCTTTATCGAACAGCGATATTGGGTCGATGCCTATCGATGTACACATTCTGATAAATTTCATTCTGAATTCTGGACTTTCTCTCAGCTCCTTGTTGTGGACCTTGGCGAACTCAACCAATCGTTGCTGAAATACATTAAGTTGCTCATCTAATTCTCTATTTTGCTTGCTCAGAATACCTGTAGTGGCATTGTAACTGTTGTGGTGAACGGAGTTGAATGCTGCCAAACCGTGCTTCATTCTCAACAATTTATCTTCCCGCCCCTGAGGACTGAGGCATGGGGTGGAACTCAATCAAATTACATATATTTGTTAACAAAAAAAAATAAATCTTTAGAACTGTAGTGATCAATACCAAGTGAAACGTTAGGCCGGCCATGGACGAAGCTAGTGATTTAAGACCAGAATCTTGGACTGTTTCCTCGAACACAGCTGTAAGGCTGTCCTTCGTGGATGAAGAAGGGGCTGTTCAATTCTCGCCCACATTTACATATCCCATATATGGAGATTCAGAACAAATATTTGGCTATAAAGACCTCCAAATTCTACTTGCTTTTGATTCGGTGACTTTCAAGCCCTTTTTTAACGTGAAGTATGAAGCGAAGTTGGCTGATATAGATGAAGACGTTCAAACCAAGGCGTTGAAGGTTCTTCCAGAGGGAGATGTAGTTGTGAAGGACGAAATAGCTTGGGTTGACGCTTTTAACAAGGAAAGGGAGAGCTTTGATTTACCAGGTGAGGACAAGAAGATTGCCAGCTACAATCGCGAGGGTCAAGATTTCGTTGTGTATAGGGTTGATTTGCGTGATAAAAATGTGAGAAAGCTCCATCGCCGCATGCAGATATTCACGTTATTCCTTATTGAATCGGCCTCATACATTGATGAACACGATGAAGGTTGGGAACTTTACATGTCATTCAACACTGGGAATAAGAAATGTGTAGGCTATAGCACTACCTACAAGTATTGGAAGTATATGGGGGCTGAAAGTTTTGACAGCACCGAAAAAACGGTTCAGACTGGTAAAATATCACAGTTTCTTATCTTCCCCCCTTATCAAAGTAAAGGGCACGGATCAGAACTGTACAACGCAATCTTCAATGACTGGATCAAAGATACTAGTGTTTTTGAAGTTACTGTAGAAGACCCCAACGAGGAGTTCGATTCTTTGAGGGACCGAAATGACCTGAAGAGATTGTACGTTAGCGGTATTGCTAACAAAATCCCACAAGAACTTCCAATAAGTGATGAATGGATTGAGACCCAAAGGTCTGCTTTCAAATTAGAAAAAAGGCAATTTCAAAGGCTACTTGAGATGCTATTGCTCTATACTTCTTCTCCAAACTTCAGACTTCAGGTCAAGAAAAGGCTTTACGAAAAGAATTTTGACTTGTTAGTCGATCTAGATGCTCCCACGAGAAACGATAAACTACAAACAGCTTTTCTCTCCATCAAGGATGAATATGACACTATACTTGCCAGTTTAAAGCTCAAGAGACAAGAGGAATTTGATAGTGCCCAAGTATCGAAGAAAATAAAATCTAAATAATTAAGCATTTATTATTCAAATAGCAATCAGCTGACCACTGAAACTGCTATTTTATATTAAATTAAATATTTTTGCACTCTGTTCTTATATCTTCGTAATTGTTTGTGCTACTTTATATTTTATAATTTGTGTATAAGTTCCGAAACAGGTTTTCTGTTTAAATGTGGTGAACTACAATTATTATTCTGCTACGGATTAATCGCTGAACTGACGCAATCAAGCGTTTAAAGTCTATAAACGATCGATTTCACAAACTATGTTTGTCTACTACGAAATGTGTGATATCTCAACATGATTACACTTCAAGTCATTTAAGACCTTATTGTTTGTGAATTAACTCTTAGTTAACGGCGCATAAGATGCAGGTACTTTTACATATGACAGGGTAACCTCATCGCGTAGATTCGACATAGAGGAAAACTTTTAAAACAAAGAACCTCGCTACCGGACGACTTTACAGCTTCTTCAAAGAAACTCACCGGTTACTTGGGATTTCGTCATGGCCGGTAAACAAACTAAGACTGCCAAAAGATCTAATAAACAGAATGGGAAAAGGGAGGTAAACCCTGAAGTTTTTCAAGACTCTCAAGCGAGAAATCAATTACTGAGCGCTCCAAAACTAACGGAGAAATCAGCTTCGAGAAAGCCGAGCAAGTTGAAGGTCAGTAAGGAGCAGGCTCTCGCGAGGCTATATGGTTCTAAGAACAAGAAAGCTAAAGTATGTTCAGAAAAGGAGCTTAACATTCCGAGTTTGAATCGCGCTGTAGTTCCTGGCGTAAAATTTAAGCGCGGAAAGAAAGGTAAAAAGTTTATTGGCGATCATGACGAGCTTCTTTACAGCAGGCTGATAAGCACTATTGGAGATAAACAGGAGCAGCTCACCGAAAGTAAGCTGGAGAAAGCTAGAAGACTAGAGGAGATCAGAGAGCTCAAGAAGCAGGAAATTGAGAGGAAAGAGGACGCTAAAAAGGATAAGTTGGATAGCAAGAAAGACGAAATAAAAAAGAAGGCATCAGTGGCCAGAACGCTGCGTAGGAAAAACAAAAGAGATCAGTACAATGAAAGTAAAGCGCCTGCTGCTGCCTCTATTGAGGTTAAGACCAAAAAGAAAACTGTGTCTTTTGCTTGAATCTCGCTAATAAAGTTCAGAGCAACTATAGGTTTTTGGAACGAACCCCAAATTTAGCTATGTTCCTCAGCATTTTCTTTGCAGTTAATCAACCAAATGTATAGTAACTCACCATGAAAGGCCTTGTCCTGCTGAAGCCTAGAGCCCTGCGAGCCTGTCACCAAATACCATTCGAACAATGATTCTGTTACACGAGTGAGTGTATCGTCTTGGTGCAAGGTTGCCTACAAAACGAGCATGGGTCAAAAACTGAATATGTTTCTCTCGATATTATGTCCAGGCAACGCTTTCTACTAGACAAATACTTGGTGATAGCAGGGATCAGGAGTTCTGATTAATACTTATTATTTTTAGATTACACCATTGGCATTTTGCGATATTGGCAAGAACAAAGAAAGCAGGCATTTTCGATATTAGGGAGTAACTTTATAATTCTACATGTAGGGCCTTGCTCATTGATCGTATTGTTCCGGCGCTTCCTTAGGCGAAGATTTCCTCAACATTTGACCTATAATATAAAGAAAAAATTTTGACTATCAATAACGTCGATTCATACCTATATTCCAAAACAAAACCACACCGATGCATTCGGACAAGCCTGCCTCAATGGACGGCTATGTTAACAGCGAGGGTGTCTTAAAAGGCTCCGCGAAGACGTTTGGCAACCTCATTGAGACCTCGAAGAACTTGCCGACGACTTCCTCTGAGTTGGGAACAATTTTACTAAGTGTGAATGAAATCAAAAAGAGGGCCCACGAGCTTAGAAAGAAAGCAAAGCCGAAGGGTGATTACACAAGAGCACATTACCTTCTAGCTGGCAGTGGATTGGCTATTCAGGATGTTGAACTGTCTCTAAATAACTTGAAGTCAAGGCAGTTAATCGAACATAATATAACGAATAGGGAGACTGACGGAGACCTCGATGCCTATCTACGCACAAAAAAAGACGAGAACATTTTATCTTCGATCGAACAGTCCCTCACGTCGGCAGCAAAGGACTTTGATAACCTTGTCAACCAGACTTTCAACCTGGATTGGGAACAAAGAAAAGATGAGGTAAGGGAAAACTTTGGGATTATACTAAAGAAGAAGAGAGGTAATGATTACAGAAATGATTACGCCCCTCATTCGGATTTACCGTCATGGGGTAAAACAGGGCGTGGTATTCTGGATGGTGACTCAAGGTTAAATGTGAATGAGAATTTTACGACAAGAACAAAGTTCGAAAGGTACGCCAAGATAACTAACGGTTTCAACAACGCTAGGCAGAGTGGGTACGATTTCTCGTTAGCAAAGGAAATTTCTGAGACTTTTTCCAATTCAGCAGACCAAGCAGGTAGACAACTTCCGGTGGCGTGGAACATTATTGAGCATGCTCAAAATTCGACGAACGTTGTAAAGTCATCGAAATCTTTTCTTGAAAGGCAGTTCTTAAACTATGTTGATAACCTGTACAAAAAGAACTTGAATGAAGGTCTCCCTACTAATGTTAACAAAGTGAAGTCATTTATTGACTACAAACTCAAAAATCCAAACAACTCCTGGAAATATGGAAATTTAACAATTGTCAACGGAGTACCTATTTGGGCATTTATATTTTACCTTCTGAGGGCAGGTTTGACCAAGGATGCTCTTGAAGTTGCGATTGCAAACAAGTTAAGTTTCAAGAAAGTGGAGCAGTCGTTTCTGACATATTTTAAGGCATACGCCACCTCTAAAGACCAGAGGCTGCCCAATGAGTTTGTTTCAAGATTGCACACAGAATATAATCAGCATATCAAAAACGCCCTGGATGGAGATCCGTTCAGACTTGCTGTCTATAAAATTGTTGGCAGATGCGATTTAACACGTAAGAACATCTCCTCGATAACTCTCAGTATTGAAGATTGGCTGTGGTTCCATTTTATGCTCATTAAACAAGATATCTCTGATGATGACCCTGTTTACGAGAAATACGATTTGAAAGATTTCCAAACGATTGTAACTTCATATGGTATCTCGCGGTTCAACAGTACTTATCTTCATGTTCTTCTACTTAGTGGGCTATATGAACTGGCGGTTCAGCATGCCAATTCTATCAACGAAATCGATGCCGTGCATCTTGCAATAGCTTTGGTCTATTACAAGAAGCTAACTATATCACGTTATAAACCTGAACATGATTCGAGTATTCTCCTAGCAGAAGATGGGAAATTCGAAATCAATTTCGCAAAGCTGATCGGCAATTACACGAAGTCATTCAAATATTCTGACCCTAGAATTGCTGTTGAGTACCTCGTTTTGATAGCGCTTAACGGGAATAAAGATCAAATAGAAATTTGCCATGAGTCGTTACGAGAACTTGTCTTGGAGACTAAAGAATTCACCATACTATTAGGGAAAGTCAACAGGGATGGATCAAGGATTCCTGGTGTAATTGAAGAAAGGCACTCTCTTCTGTTCTTAAGCGACGAGCAAGACTTCTTACACAGGATTACAGAACAGGCAGCACGGAGAGCGGATGAAGATGGCAGGGTCTATGACAGCTTACTGCTCTACCAGCTTGCTGACGAGTATGACATTGTTATTCGTATTGTCAACAAGCTTTTAAGTGACTTGCTCAGTAACACAGACCTTAACCAGCCATTACTCAACTTAGACGATAACAGCGAGACTAGTCCAGTTCTAATAGCCAAAAAGCTGATCAACGTCTACGTCAACAATCTGGAGATTTCTCGCAAAGTTTCTTCCAAGAACAAAGAGACATGTATGCTCTTGCTGAAGGTGGTTGACATTAGAAGATCGTTCTACTCGCAAAACTGGCAGGAAGCGCTTTCTAAAGTTGAAGATATTGATGTTATACCGTTTGTTGATGAAGTTTCTTCCAGACGAAAGGCACAAGAGTTTTCAAGTTTGAGTCCTGAAATTGCCAAGAACATCCCAAACTTGTTGATTATTACCATGACCTGCGTATCCAACATTGTTGCGCAGTTAAACCAGAGTGAATATCATTCAGCGTCAAAGGACCAGCAAATAGGAGCTTTAAAGAGGTTAGCCAAGAGTTGCATGATATATGCTGGTATGATACAATACAAAATGCCGCGGGAAACGTACAGCGTTCTCATCAATTTAGAAGTCCATTTATAAATTTCTGAAATGCCCGTGTATTAGCCATATGAACTTATTTCCGCGCCCTAATTCGATTGCTTGTTCGTTTTCTTGTCTTTGTTTTGACTGTAGTCAGGCTGAATTTCATAAGCATTTGGACTTGAAGATCTCTTCTGTTCAAGTTTTCTCTTTCGTCTTTCTTTCCTTGCGTTATGTCTGCTTTCCCTATCCAGGGCCTTCTCAGACTCTGATTCTGAAGATGATGACGACGATGATGACGACGGGGATGGGGACAACGGGTCGCTATGATCGCAGTGGCCGCATTCTTCTTCGCCCATGTCTTCAAAATCTTGCTGGGGATGGAAAATGCAGCAAACTTTAGATTTTTTTTTGTTCATGTGTTCGTTGTCAACCACATCTTCTTTCCATCGCACTTCTCTTTTCTCTTTGCCTCCAGACGTGGCCAGCGTATGACCTGCCCCTTCCCGCTGATCGTGAGGAGACCCGCGGAGTTGTAAAACTGGGACTGGCTCTTGTACGATTGAAGTGGTGCTCGAATCGACGGCGCATGTTTTACTACTCTCTGCATTATTACCTGGTCGCATTCTATACTATCTGTGGGTTGGCGTTTAGGAGATTTTTGCTTAGGGTATCAAGTAATGCTTCCTATTTCAGCATGGTGTCCTACTAATCCTCAACCGTACAGAGGTATCTACATAATAAAGTGATTAGAGGATTATGAATATTTGAAATTCGGTGGCAAATGGTCTTTGTTAAGGGCAAATTACTCAGAACATTTGAAGTGTTGTCCTTCTATTGACTGGCCCGTATTCATTCATTCAAAGATGGAAAGGCTTCAAAGACTGATGATGAACCAGAGAGCTGGAGTAATGGGTGGTGCTGCCGCTGCTGAGACCCCTATGGATGACACTAAGGAAACAGTATACATTTCTTCTTTAGCCTTGCTGAAGATGTTGAAGCATGGTAGACACGGTGTTCCTATGGAGGTCATGGGTCTCATGCTCGGTGAGTTTGTTGATGATTACACTGTAAATGTTGTTGATGTCTTCGCAATGCCTCAATCTGGAACAGGCGTTTCAGTGGAAGCTGTTGACGACGTATTTCAAGCCAAAATGATGGACATGCTGAAGCAAACAGGTAGGGATCAAATGGTGGTGGGGTGGTACCACTCACATCCAGGTTTTGGCTGCTGGCTTTCATCGGTGGACGTTAATACTCAAAAGTCTTTTGAGCAACTCAACAGTAGGGCCGTAGCTGTTGTCGTGGACCCCATTCAATCTGTAAAGGGAAAGGTTGTTGTGGATGCTTTTAGGTTGATAGACACAAACATGATAATGAGGAATCAGGAACCCAGACAAACAACATCAAATGCTGGTTTACTTAACAAGCCAAATATACAGGCATTAATTCACGGCCTCAACAGGCACTATTACTCGTTGAATATTGACTACCACAAGACTGTGGCGGAGACGAATATGCTTCTGAACTTGCACAAAGAGCAGTGGCAATCAGGCTTGAAGATGAACGATTACAAGGAGAAGGAGCACAACAATTTGCAAGCTATGCAAAAAATGCTCAAAATAGCCGAGATGTATTCTAAAAGAATAGAGGAGGAGAAGGATTTGACGGAGGAAGAGCTAAAGACTCGCTACGTTGGCAAGCAGGATCCTAAGAAACACTTGGCTGACACTGCTGAAGGGGTTCTCGAAGAGAACATCATGTCAGTGCTTACGGCAGGCGTTAACTCAGTCGCAATTAAATGAGTTGCATTCACATCTGTACATTAAGTAATTTTATTCAGATCAAAATTATTGGCGAGCCGAAAACCGATATCCTAGCTCTTTTTTTGCTCCAGTTCCCAAACTTGAATATATGTTTCATCCAAAAACAGTAGTTCCTTCTCCTTCGGTGCTACGCTCTTACCATCAATCTCGAACCATTCTGCGTTTTTTGGATCCGAAACCTGAATCTTCCATCTGGCTTCATCATCGACGTCCTCGTCACCACTCCGATTATGCCTTACTGGATGCAACGTTATATTTGTAACAAGCTTGTAGCTTTTATTCTCGAGCTGCAACGTGTCGGCAAACTTTACCAGCGTTTTGTTGCGATTGCGGATTGGCATGGCGGCTTCCCATTTGAATCTATCGAAATGAATCGCCAAAAAGCGAGGAAACTTGACAATTTTGTATTGCTTCAAACCTTCCCTCGTGGGGGTTTTTTTGCAACCACTGAATTTAGCGAGTAGGGACTCTAATGTAACTTGTGGAATGCTGTTTGTGTTGGAACCGTCGTTAAAAAGGGACACAGGGGGCAAATCTAGAGAGAGAATCCAAAACTTTGAATGGGTAATAGTCTCCGTAGTTTCGTCTTCAAAGAATTCGAGTCCTTTCTCCCCTGCAGTGCGTTGTTCCCTCACAACTATTGAGTGGATTTCAACCTCGCCACGCATGTTGCGTGCCAAAACGTTCTTGAGTGGATGTGCATTTGCAATCATGTAGTTTACAAGCCATAACATAAAAATCTTAGGGTCCTTAACTTTGCTGTTAGAGCCTGCGCTCTTATTAACCCGGGACAGTTGTTGATTTAGTTCATATGGAGACAAATGTGCCTTTAGTAAATGCGGGGACCACAACTTTTTCATGAGTAAAGCAAGCCGCTTAATGAGTTCGTCGCCAATTTCAGCTTGGGGCTCGAGGAGAAAGAAATCTCGGAGAGGAGTCATGTGTGCTATCATTTGAATAACAACGCTAAGTTGTGTATTCTCGCCCACGTCATTCAAACCAATGTAACCGTTTACGTATGGAGTATTCGATTTATCGAAGCACTTCCGAGGAAACATAGACAGGTCCTCTTGCGTATACTTAGGTGAGATTGCAAACTTGATTGTTTCCAAAAGCTGCACACCCTGAACTTCACGGTCCTCAGGAAGGAGATAGGTTTTCAACGTGACAAAATTGATAAAAATGTGGTGGTCCTCTTGAATCGAATGAAGAAAAGCGACTGTCTTCTCACCGCGTCCTTGGAGATATCTCCCACATACCAAGCAGCAGTAGACGTTTAGTGGCGAGAGCGTTACCGAACATATTTTCTCGAGATCAAAATCGAGCTTCTTCACATCAACAGTCTCAAGGTATGGCTGAACTGGGGTCCTTTTTGAACTGTTTTTTTTTGAAGGAGCATCATCGAGGTTCTGGCTTAGGCTATGCGCTCTCTTTTTCATTTCAATTGCACCCCTCGACTCCTTGATATCTTTTTTTATGTTTTGGTGTTTATTTCAGATAAACACCAAAACTCAGTTGCCGTTCACAGCTACGGCGTCATATCATTTAGCACCTATTTTTAAAAGCTACCTCCCAAAGAACTTGACCGGCATCAATTTGATCTCACGAAGCACAGATGGCATTCTGGGATCTGATACCCACTTATGCTCTAGCCTTCTTAGCATACCAGATCGGCAGGAACCCATCACTATTTATTTCATCAAGCAAGCCGCAACACAAAATGGTGTCTCCAGACTCAGATTTGCCCATGGGAAAGTACCCAGCCAAGAAGCATGCATTGAAGGTTAAGAATTACTTCCAGTCTAGAAAAAGCGAAAAAAAAGCTCAATCTGCGCTACTTATTGCCGGAGGAGAGATAGAGCCGATCAAATACTGCGATCAGACAAAGGAATTCAGACAAAACCGATACTTTTTCTATCTGACAGGCGTAAACATACCTGGTTCGGCAGTGTTCTTCGATTTCGAAAACGATAAACTCACCCTTTTCTTGCCCAATGTCGACAGCGACGACGTAATGTGGAGCGGTCCCCCCTTGGGCCCGGAGGAAGCCCTCGAGAAGTTTGATGTGGACGAGGTCTTGTACGCGAGGCAGTTGCCTCCTTTTCTAGGCAAATTTGAAAGTTGCCACATTTACACAACGGACTTAGACAATATTCACGACCCCAGTGTCGCCGAATTACTTGTGCCTAGTGACCCCGACTTGTTTTACGCGCTAGACGAAGCGAGACTTACAAAAGATGAGTACGAAATCGAACTTCTTAGGCGCGCAGCCAAGATTACGGATAATTGTCACCTCTCCGTCATGTCTGCGTTACCCATAGAAAAGAACGAGGGCCACTTTCATGCAGAATTTACTTATCACGCAATTCGTCAGGGATCTAAGCATCAAGGGTATGACCCCATTTGCTGCTCAGGGCCAAACTGCAGTACTCTTCACTATGTCAAAAACGATGAAAATCTAGAAAATAAACAATCAGTATTGATTGATGCAGGCGCCGAGTGGGAAAACTATACTGCTGATGTTACTAGGTGCTTTCCATTGAGTGGAAAATTCACAAAAGAGCACCGCGAGATATACGATACAGTTTTGAAGATGCAAACTGAAGTTATGAATAGAATCAAGCCAGGTGTAGATTGGGAAAAACTACATGTATTAGCACACCGAGTACTTATTCGAAGCTTTTTGAATCTTGGAATTTTCAAAGCGGGGTATTCTGAAGAAGAAATCATGGATAGAAAAGCTTCCCTATGCTTCTTCCCACACGGCCTCGGTCACTTGTTGGGGATGGACACCCATGATGTTGGGGGACATGCTAACTACGAAGACCCTGACCCACTGCTGAAATTCCTGAGACTTCGCAGACCGCTTGAGGAAAATATGGTAGTAACCAACGAACCAGGTGTTTATTTCAACCCATTTTTAATCAAGGAGTTTTTAATGAAATACCCCAAGAGAAAAGAAGTCGTGAATGAAGAGGTCATGGAAAAATACATGTACGTTGGCGGGGTTCGTATTGAAGATGATATCTTGGTGACGGCAGACGGTTTTGAAAATCTTACAGGTATCACCAGTGATCCAGAGGAGATTGAAAAAATCGTTTCTGATGGTATTAAGAAGGGCAGATCCCATTTTCACGTTATAAACTAAGTACAAGCTAGCTAGGTAACGAACTTTGACTGCCAGCGGCTGTTGAGAAAGAATAAGCCTATTAATGAGACTATTGAAAAAACAAAACAAAAAAAATGCGAATTCTGTGGATCGAACACAGGACCTCCAGATATCAACGACCGAAGTTATCTTCAGTCTGGCGCTCTCCCAACTGAGCTAAATCCGCTTATTATGGGGTCGGGGATTATTTGTAGTTATCAAAGAAGGAAAACAATTAATGTGTTGTGTCATGAAACAATAAGAGAACAAGGAGGTTCTGAAACAATGAAGGGACAACATCAGAAATATTGAGGAATACGAGAGATAATGAGGAGCACGAGAGATATTGAGGCTCGCTCTAGGCCCCCAGATCTATAACTATAAGTATTACTGCATCCAAGGCTTAGTATGAGATTAAATAGAAGAAAGGAACAAGGATCCTCGGATAAGAGAATAGTCGCGACTGTATAGAGACTACTAACCGCCAACTTCATCATAATCTAGAGCTCATAATAACTTGCGACAGATGTCGTAGTTTATTCTGAGCTCTGGACAACAAAATCAGCAGTATGTTAGCTCGATGTAATTACGACAACTTCCTTCATCTCGCTTCTTCGGTGCCTCAAATATTCCTTCTTATACTCTTGTTTCACGACACTCTGTGTTCTCTGGTCTACGTCTCTATGCTTATTGTCCAGTATTTGACACTAGAATCTCGTAGTAACTCTTCTGGGTATCGTATGACCTTTCAAAATCAGTACCCATATTTATTTGAATGTAAAAGTCGCACTCGATACATCCTGATGGTCGTCTATTCATACTTGTCAGGCTTCTAATACCACCCAGTCGAGTACGAGTAACCCACACACACCGACACGTGTATTTGTAGTGCATTGAACTGCGAATCGACGGCCTCTGTTAATAAACCTGTTTTTTGATTAATCGTTTTACAGATTGTTAGCTTCTGTTCGTGTTTTATGTATCTTCATGCCTTGGAACTTGATTCTCAAACCAAGTCCTTCTATCGTCAAAAACTCTTATACAGACTATGGTGAACGACGTTGGCCCCTTCACAACCTGTCGGTATAATGAACCCCATCGTCCAGATCTGCAAGAAGTTTGGCTGCCTGCTCTGCATTCAAATCCCTCTGTGGTTCCCCAAGCAACTCGAAGCCAACCAAAAACTTGCGGACGGTTGCGGACCTCAGTAAGGGAGAATAAAAATGTATGTGGAACCATGAATTGTCCTTTTCTTGCTGCGTCGCATTGAATGGAGCCTGGCGTAAGCCCATGATATACAGGAAACTAGTTTGGAATAGATTGTCATACTTCGTTGTCAATTTCTTCATTATGGAAACCAGCTCCATTTTTTCTTTACAATTAAAGTCTGCAAGTGAGTGCAGCAGCTGCTTACCTAGTAAAAGCGTCTCAAAAGGCCAGACAGCCCAGTACGGAACCACAACCAGGAATACGTCGTTTTCTAAGACAATCCGTTCCCGTTCTTCACTCTCAAGTGTAATATAATCCCCTAACAAACAACTGGCGTGTTCTCTCGAATACTTGGAAAAGGACTGAAATTCTTTATCGACTTCATCTGGAATAACATTTAAACACCACGCCTGACCGTGCGGGTGTAGGTTCGAGCACCCCATGGCAGTTCCCTTGTTTTCAAAAATATGCAGGTACTTATATGGACTGCCATCTGACCTGGCTTCTGTTTCCAGTTTTAAGTAAAGTTCGGTCCAGGCGTTGACTACATTATTCAGCTCGCCGTCTTTCATACGAGGAACAGTTGAATTGTGTTTAGGGCTAAAACAGATGACAAAGCACCTTCCCTCCACATTTCGCGTCTTCATGAATCTATCCTTGATAGTTTTTTCTTTCCCATCGTCGACAAGGCTCGGCTGGTTTAGCTTAACGGCAGGAAAGTCGTTGGGGAAGACGAATGTAGACAGATATCGAGGGTTTATATCGCCCGAAGCCCCCACATTTTCTGGACATAGGTGACATTTAGTATTAAACTCTGGCTCACTAGATTTGAATGATGGTTCTTGTTGTCCCATCCATGGTCTGCTAGCCCTATGCGGTGATACAAGTATCCATGAATTAGTTAAAGGATTAAATCTCCTGTGAGAGTTGTCTGTAAAATCAAAACCACCGAAATTGAACGTCATGCCAGCGAAACTTGGGAACTAAGAACACACCGATCTTGGTCTGCCATACTTCCCGAGTGCTAGCGGCTTAGGTCTATACATTTCTTGAGTATGGGTAGACTTCGAACGATTTTGATGCAAGCTCTCCGACATTTTTATGCAAGCTCTCCGACATTTTTTTGCCAGACAAAAGAATTCCGGACGACAGTGCTTCGGATAGCGTTCAGGTATAGTAAGGGGAAAACAATATTTGAGCCACAGCCACGAAGACAAAAACTACCAGGTGAATTCTCATAAAACTTAGGGGTTCCTAACACAATCCATATAGCATAGCGAAACTAGCTTTTCGGAAAGTGCTGCATTCAGGTTATATGCAAAAAACTGACCGATTGGAGTCTCCTGCCCTGTCCATCTATACAGCGATGCTTGAGTAACATATTTCAAGACATTTTTCAATCTTAATATCAAGTATATAAATAAGGCTATGTTATACCTTATCAATATCTTGTTGAGGGGCTGAAGAAAGGGAGACTCAATCCCATCGCAATAAGACCAAACCAACACCCTTCGTAGCATGGCGGTCCCCAAACAAACCGTAATTTTTAGCCTCTTTTTGGACTCAGCAAAATTTGTACAACATTTTAGAGCCATAAACCGCACCGCGGTTGAGAATGACAGCTTCTTTCCATCGAGGCACATCTGCAGCGTTGATGAATCTTGCAGGCTCACAACAAAACCCCGATTTGTTTCCGTAACTCTTAAGAACACCAGATCCTCCAGTATAAAATTGGAAACTGGGCTCAGTCGTGGAAATTGTCAGTTCAAGTCCGGACTCGGGGTGGCACGCTTTGAGAACAGTGTTGAGTTTGTTTTCACGGGTATCTATGCCAGCAGCAGTTCCAGTGACAAAACAAGTGTCAAACTGAGGTTCACCTTCGCTCAAAGTGAATGATGAGGGTCCTGAGGCTTTAACAATACGGCCTGTTGCACATTTGTCATTATCTACTTTAACTGCTTGATCAGAGAAGAGTTCAATCTCCGTGCCATTGTATGAAGTATTTTGGAACATAGTAAGATTGAAGTAGCTATGGTTCGTTAGGTTCATGATGGTGGAATTACCGTTTAGGAGGCACCATTCGTATTCAATCTGTAGCTCCTTTGTTCTGACATCTAAGGCATACGTCACGGTAGTCAAAACATCTCCGGGGAATTGGGTATTGGAATCTAAAAGAACAGATTTAGCAAAGTACTGGTGCTTCATAGGGTTGAGGATCAAAGGGCCCAGAAAGCGACGCTTGTGATATGACTGTGAGGAGCTGTAGACTGTAGACCGCTGCTCATTGAGATCTAGATGGTAATCGGTTCCCTCAATATTGAATTTGCTATCGCGCAAACGGTTAGCATAGCGTCCGATGGTGGCTTCTAAATACGAGTTAGAGTCATCAGTATATTCCATCTCGTTTGTGAGACCTAAGACGACAGGCTTCCCATCGACTCTTAAGCCTACAATAGTGGCTCCAATGCTGCTGAGTGACACCTCGAACCCAGACTCGCTACCAAGCGTAATAAGACGAGACTCATACTCGTTTGGTCGATCAAAAAACGTATCAACAACACCAAAGAGTTGATAGCCGAAAGGATTCTCCGTGGTCCATTTCCAAAGATCCGCACATGCATCTGGCACTTCCAGGGTAGTTGTCCACTTCAACTCCCTTGTGGCCCTATCCGGCTTTGCAGTGAGGTTCACGACATCACCTGTCCTGCGTCCTACTATCTCATAAGGCAGCTCAAGACTGCAGGCCTGGCAGAATGCTTTATAAACTTCGAGAACTGTTGATCCTGTACCAGATCCTAAATTCCAAGCCCGACATAGCCCCTGCCCCTCCCTTATCTCATCCAGATATTCCAAGGCGGCTATATGGCCCTTAGCCAAGTCTACCACATGGATATAATCTCTTATCGGAGTACCGTCGCGCGAGCTATAGTTGTTGCCGAAGATAAGCAGTTTTTCTCTTCTATTTACCGCAACTTGAGCCATGTAAGGTAGTAAGTTGTTTGGGATGCCTAGAGGATCTTCACCGATGAAGCCTGAAGGGTGCGCACCGATAGGGTTGAAATACCGAAGGACTGCGAACCGCCACTTTTCTGGTTCACTTGCGTGTAGGTCCCCTAGAATTTCTTCTATTGCTAACTTGGTTTTTCCATAGGGATTTGTAGGGCCCGTTGGGCATTCTTCGGGGATGGGTATCATACCACGGAACCTTGTAGCGTCACCATATACCGTTGCTGACGAAGAAAACACTAGCTTTCCAGTACCGTACTTCTTCATGATATCCAAGAGCACCAAGGTTCCCGTAATATTGTTGTAATAGTAGCTGAGTGGTATTTTAGTAGATTCTCCAACTGCTTTTAGCCCAGCAAAATGGACAACAGAATCGAACCTAAATTTCTGGAACACCTTTTCAAGTTCGCCTGCATCTGTCAGATCGACTTTAAAAAGGGAATTTCAACTTTTAGTAGCACTTTCAACCTTGCAATCGGCTCATAGCAAGAGTTGCTGAAGTTGTCCACAACTACACATTTATGGCCGCTCTCGATCAATTCAGCCACTGCATGGGATCCAATATAACCAGCGCCTCCAGTCACTAGCACCAATTTATCTCTGTTTTGTTTATGGAATGTCATTAAGGAATTGAATCTTCCCAGATTTGAACCCTTGTGACTGCCTTAAAACTGAGGGTACATACGATGCTTAAGCAGCATACCTGCAGCACCACCCCCCCCAACTTATATTGATGCCATGACCTTAAGTCAGACCTTGTTAAAACGCGGGACACTGTTGTCCGGCCTGCTTTTTATACCACTAATACTTCGGAGCACTGTCGCCCGAATTTTTCGGAGGAAAGTGCCCCGCAAGTTTTGAATAAGCATGAAAATCAAAAATAACCCCAGGTTTAAATTTCGGTGTATAAAAACCAAAAGTGAGCGCTTCTGCATGCATCATGATTCTGTCCAACGAGCTAACGTCTCTGAAACTTCCCATGTCAGTCCCTTCTTTTGACACAAAGCGCCTTTCTACCGGACCCAAGTCTAGAGTGTGCCGTATAGTTAACGATTTCCAGGCGGTGTATGGCCAAGCGCCGCATTTCGTTAGCAGGTCACCAGGAAGAGTGAACTTAATAGGCGACCACATCGACTATGTCGATTTCTCCGTACTTCCCATGGCTATCGATGCAGACTTGCTGTGTGCAGTAGGGGTTTTGTCGGCAGAAGACATCCCATCCATAACTTTGATAAACGAAGATCCTAAGTTTGCACAGCGCAAATTCGATCTTCCCCTAGACGGATCTAACATTTCAATCGACCCATCGGTATCAGATTGGTCGAACTACTTCAAATGCGGGCTTCTTGTTGCGCAGCAACACCTCAAAACACAATTTCCCCAAAAGTTCCAAGAAGCGCCCCTTGCGGGAATGGAGATATACGTGAGCGGTAATGTACCCACCGGGGGTGGACTTTCCTCTTCCGCAGCATTCATATGCGCAGTGGCCCTGGCTGTGATTCGGTCGAATACCAGTAGCAACTACAAGGTATCCAAGCAGGTGCTCACACAGATAACAGTTAAAGCTGAGCATTATGTAGGGGTTAACAATGGCGGAATGGACCAAGCAGCATCTGTCTGTGGTGAACTGGAACACGCGTTGTACGTGGAGTTTCAGCCGCAATTGAAGGCTACACCTTTCAAATTCCCTGGGCTGGAAAAATCAGAAATCCAATTCATTATCGCCAACACAATGGTGGTCTCAAATAAGGTCGAAACTGCGCCAACTAATTACAACTTAAGGGTTGTCGAGACCACAGTGGCTGCCAATGTCCTGGCATCTAAATTCAAGGTTGCCCTACAGAGGACGGGGAACCTGGAAAAGGGCACACTGCGAGAGTTCATGGACGCTTATTATTCGCGCTTCCACCGCGTGGCGAGGCCCTGGGATGGTGACATTGAAGATGGGATTGTCAGGCTGACTGAGATGCTACGCGTCGTGGAAGAGACACTGACACAGCGGGAGGGCTACTCTGTGCAAGACGCGGCAGAAGCTTTGCAATGTTCTCAGCAGGAATTAGCGAGTAATTATTTAACCGACTTTCCAGTCAGGTTTGAGGCGCTAAAGCTATACCAGCGTGCCAAACACGTGTTCTCAGAGGCACTGCGCGTGTTGCTGGCGCTGAAGTTACTGACGAGCAGGAAATCTGAGAGCGATGAGCAGTTTTTGGAGTCTTTTGGAAATTTAATGAACGAATCCCAGGAGTCATGTGACACGCTTTATGAATGTTCTTGTCCCGAGACCGACGAACTCTGCCGCATAGCCAGAGCCAACGGCGCGTACGGATCGAGGCTCACTGGTACCGGCTGGGGCGGCTGTACCGTTCACTTGGTAACGAGAGACAGCGCGGAGCAGGTCCTGAACGCCCTCACAGACCAGTATTATCGTAAAAGACACAGACATATGTCTCCAGAGGAACTAGATGAGGCAGTGTTCGTTTCTAAGCCCGCTCAGGGTTGCTGTCTGTTCGAGATATGAGCGGCGCCAGGCATAGCACATACACTATTACATAATCTTTCCTTTTAAAACCGGAATATCTTGGGCATCGAAATACCGTACAGAATTAAAAGAACTCCCGTCCAAGGTTACAAGGGCAGGGCCCATGAAGACCACAGAGCCGACGAGTAACCCTTGGGCGCCCCTGTGTTAAACATCGGGTTCGCATTGAGTAGGAGCAAACGCATCACATGGGATGAACGCAAAGCTGCAAGAGTATGGAAGCTGGAAGGTCTCGTGATGCACATGCAGCTCCTGTTTAGACTGCCGGTACCGACGGCCGTAACCTTGGCCAGGCTATACCTGCGGCTATACTTACGGCCGCGTCTACGGCCGAGTTTTCCGCCCCGATGACTCTCATCTCCGCACTGATTAGGTAACAGTATACTCTGCCACCCTAGAATTCCAACGGACGCGTCGCACGGTTAAGGGAATTGCTCGCTATTCTGTCGGAGTTGGGTGTTTGGAATGGTGCGGGCGTGGTTTAACGAGACGGCTAGCACGCTCCGCGAGTTCCATATCTCGCAGAGTTCACGCTTACCACAGCCTCTTTCGAGGCTTGCGTCATGAACTTTGCGCTTCTGCTAACTCGGTTTGGTTTCCATCACATGCGGCAATCAGAGCTCCGGTATGTTTGGTTCCCGTTCCAAGGCAACCTTCATAGTAGCGCCAGGCCATTGCCAGGTATATTTGCACGTGATACCTGCTCACGTCCTTCGGCAGCCGGAACCTTTAATTTTTGGTCCACTTGGTTCTTTTTCGGAGTCGGAATCTCTCAAGTCGTGTCCGGAACGGGATCCTTATTCGGAAGATCTTTTAATCGTCCCGACAACCCGGGCCCTAGTCACTGTTCCATGCTGCTGCTTGCTGCCCCATCAGTTTTGGCCCTCGTGATTCTAGGTGGCATTTTTCCAAGAAAAAAAACACACACATGCACTGCAGCTCTGCGCCCCTCACAATGTAGGCGAAAAGTGCGCTTGTATTTGTCATAGAATCGTAGTAGATGGTGCTTTCTAATAGCCGCGCTAGAGGCGACAAGGCGTTCGTGTTTACGACGGGTTTAAAGCGTAAATTGGTAATAGTGCAGTACGAGAAGAGAGACGAAAGAAAATATAAATAATGACAAGACAGCGGGCTAGTAATGCAAAGCAATATAAATGCCAGCAAACACCCTTCCCTCAAGCATACTCCACTTGAACGGTCTACAAGAATTAGTTGGTAGATTGTTTTGACTAACGACTAGTGAAGACCTGATACTTTTTAGCAGCATCATAGCTTCAAGTATTTGGTGCTGACCTTTCGGCAACTCGATCTCATTAAAGAGAGACTTAAACAGACCATGAGCGCAGACGTGCAGGGTAGTGCCGGCGCTGGGCCAAGGTCGAGTGCGACGTCAAACCGCAGCGAAGCGGAACACGAGGCCGCGTACACAGGGCCTGCGGCGCAGGAGCAGTTCCAAGACGCGCGGCAGGGCGATGGCCAAGCGGCAAGAGACCACATTGTGCGGCTGATGGCACGCAGAACCAGCTCCGTAGGGCAAGAAGAAGACCTCGACCCAGAGGTCCTGTCGCGTGTGGAAACACTGGCGCGCACGCTCTCAAGCCGCCGGATGCGGGACGGCGCGCTACAGGTTGATCCTGACGACTTCGACGCAGAGGCCATCATTCGCGCGCACGTACGTGGCAGCGAGGAGCAGGGCATTCATCTGCGTCGCGCAGGTGTGATCGGTGAGAACTTCACCGTGGTTGGCAAGGACTGCTCGGCGACCGAGGCGCAGACGTTCGAAGACATCTTGCTGCTGCCTAGGACCATTTTCCGCGGCATTCGCGAGGCTAAAAACCGTAAAACCAGAGACATCCTGAGGAACGCCAACATACTTGCACGGCCTGGCGAAATGATCCTGGTGCTCGGCAGACCCGGCGCTGGCTGCTCGTCCTTTTTGAAGACGGTTGCGGGCGAGGTTAGCAATTTCGAGGAGGTGCGCGGGGAAATCAGCTACGACGGCATCTCCCAGAAGGAAATGATGGCCAAGTTCAAGACCGACGTAATATACAATGGCGAAACAGACGTGCACTTCCCGCACTTGACGGTCCAACAAACCCTGGACTTTGCGCTGTCGTGCACCACGCCGCAGAAAAGACTTGACAATGCGTCCAGGTCCGAGTACATCACCGCCATGCGTGAGCTCTACGGTACCATTTTCGGCCTGAGGCACACCTACAACACTAAGGTCGGGAATGACTTCGTGAGAGGTGTTTCTGGTGGTGAACGTAAGCGTGTATCTATCGCTGAGGCTCTCGCTTCGAGAGGATCTATCTACTGCTGGGACAATGCGACCAGAGGCCTTGACGCTTCCACTGCCTTGGAATTCGCGCAAGCTATCAGAATTATGACCAACCTTCAGAAGTCCGTTGCGTTCGTCACCATATACCAGGCCAGTGAAAACATCTACGAATGTTTCGACAAAGTCACTGTTCTCTACGATGGTAGACAGATCTATTATGGTTCCGTCGAGGATGCAAAGGCATACTTCAAGAAAATGGGTTTCTCGTGCCCCGCGAGACAGGCCTCAGCAGAATTTCTGACAGCACTGACGGACCCCAATGGTCTCCACGAATACGTGCCAGGGTTCGAGAACAAGGTTCCTAGGACAGCAGATGAGTTTGAGAAGCTGTGGCTAGAGTCCCAAGAGTACCAGGGATTGCTCAATGATATTGACAACTATAAGAGAGAGACGGAGGCGGAGAAAACGAAAGAACTTTTCTCTAAATCTCTGGCTCAGGAAAAATCCAAACTAAACCGCAAGAAATCCAAATATACTATATCCTTTGCTGAACAAGTCAAACTTTGTACCAAGCGCGGTGTGCAAAGGATATACGGTGACAAAGCATACACTATCACCAATCTGATTGCCTCGATCATTCAGAGTTTAGTCTCTGGTTCCCTGTATTACAACTTACCATCCGGCGTATCAGGCGCATTCTCAAGAGGTGGTGTCTTCTATTTCTCCATTTTGTATGTTTCCTTGATGGGACTTGCAAAAATCAGTTTAGATGGCAGGCCTGTTGTTCAAAAACACAAGTCGTACTCTCTATATCATCCAGCAGCAGAAGCACTTGCGACCTCGCTCTCAGAATTCCCATTCAGATTTTTGAGTCAGACATGCTTCTACATTATCATCTACTTTCTTTCTGGGCTCACGAGATCAGCGAGCAGATTCTTCACGTCTTTCCTATTCCTCATATTATGTTCCGAGTCCATTAATGCTTTCTTTGAATTGATCACAGCATTTAGCTCTTCGGTTGCTCAAGCTAACTCGATTGCGGGTACTTCTCTTATGGCTTTGGTTCTTTATTCAACATATATGATCCAACTAGAATCTATGCACCCATGGTTTAAGTGGATCTCGTACTGTATTCCTATCAGGTACACATTCGAAAGTATGCTGAACTCCGAGTTCCACGCCAGAAAGATGGACTGTGCAGGAAGTATCATCCCTGCTGGTCCTGCATACGCTAACGTGGCTACTGAAAACCAGGTATGCGCGTTTGTGGGCTCGAAGCCGGGCCAATCTTATGTTAGTGGCGATGACTACATCAAAGCCAATTACGGTTACAGGTATGACCATACTTGGAGGAATCTCGGATTTTTGTTCGCTTTCTTAGCCGTGTATGTCGCTTTAAAATGCCTAATCACAGAACTAAACACTACATCGATGGGATCTGGCGATACATTAGTGTTCAAAAAGGGAGCAAAGAGAGTTGGCCCCTCGTCAGACGAAGAAAGCAGAGAAAAATCCCTCACCATGTCCGAGGCTAAGAAGAACTTAGACTCCAATGCATCGACTAGCAGCTCTTCCGAGGCCCTCCAGGGGCTTAAAAGCACCGGAATCTTTATCTGGAAAGATGTCTGTTACACTATTCCTTACAAGGGAACAACCCGCAGGCTCCTGGACAACGTCAGTGGCTACTGCGCACCAGGAACGTTAACAGCGCTAATGGGTGAATCAGGGGCTGGTAAAACAACCCTGTTGAATACTTTGGCTCAAAGAAATGTTGGTATCATTACAGGCGACATGCTTGTAAACGGTAATCATATCGACGCAAGTTTCGAAAGACGTACAGGCTATGTTCAACAGCAGGACGTCCACGTTAAAGAAATGACGGTTAGAGAGTCTCTACAGTTTGCTGCGAGAATGCGCAGACCTCAGTCCGTTCCTGAAGCAGAGAAAATGGCATACGTCGAAGATATAATTGAAATTTTGGACATGGAAGAATACGCAGATGCACTTGTCGGTGACGTCGGGTATGGCCTTAATGTTGAGCAAAGGAAGAAGGTATCTATTGGTGTCGAATTGGCCGCCAAACCTGATCTACTTCTATTCTTGGATGAGCCAACTTCTGGTCTCGATTCCCAATCCTCTTGGGCTATTGTTCAATTGATGAGAAGGCTAGCAGAGGCTGGCCAATCTATCCTTTGCACAATCCATCAGCCTTCTGCGACCCTCTTCGAACAGTTCGATAGACTCCTATTGCTGAAGAAAGGTGGACAGACTGTGTACTTTGGCCCCATCGGAAAGAACTCTCGCACTTTGTTGAACTACTTTGAAGGGAACGGAGCGCGTAAATGTGACAAAGCAGAGAATCCAGCTGAATATATTTTGGAAGCTATTGGTGCAGGTGCCACTGCATCAGTAAAAGAAGACTGGCATGAAATCTGGAAGAATTCTACTCAGTTCAACCAGGCTAATAAAGAAATAGACAACTATCTCAAAGAGTCAAAACAAAATTCTCCACCGGTCGACAAAAATGAGAAAATCTCCAAATACGCGACCTCATACTCTTACCAATTCAGATATGTGCTTCAAAGGACGGCCACTATATTTTGGAGAAACTCTGAATATTTGATCGCTAAAATGATGCTTTACGTCTCTGCTGGTTTGTTTATTGGTTTCACGTTTTACAATGTAGGAACGAGTTATCGCGGTCTGCAGAACACCATGTTTGCTGCTTTTATGGCTTTGATTGTGTCGGCACCAGCTATGAACCAAATTCAAGCTCGTGCTATCGCATCGCGTGAATTATTTGAAGTCAGAGAATCAAAATCAAACACGTTCCACTGGGTATTTTTGTTGATCACCCAGTACCTGTGTGAGCTCCCCTACCACCTCGTATTTTCTACGCTGTTTTTCGTGGCGTTCTACTTCCCTCTCAGGGTCCACTTTGAGGCAACCTATTCCGGCGTTTTCTTTTTGAACTATTGCATCATGTTTCAGCTATACCTTGTCGGTCTAGGTTTAATGTTGTTGTATGCAGCTCCAAACTTGCCTTCAGCTGGTGTCCTGTTGAGTTTGTGTCTGTCCTTCTTGATTTCTTTCTGCGGTGTTGTACAGCCTGCAACTTTAATGCCAGGTTTCTGGACATTTATGTGGAAAGCGTCTCCCTACACATACTTTGTGCAAAACGCTATTAGCTTGGTTTTGCATAAAAAACCAGTACGCTGTAAGAAGAACGAAATGTCATATGTGAATCCTCCTGCAGGACAAACTTGCGGAGAATACATGTCTGCGTTTTTGAAGACAGCTGCTGGTTATATCGACAATCCGAATGATACTGAAAACTGTGGATACTGTGTCTTCGAGGTTGGTGATGATTATCTGAGCCAGATCAGTGTCAAGTACAGCTACTTATGGAGAAACTTTGGATTTTTCTGGGTATACATTTGCTTCAATATCTTCGCAATGACAGCGTTGTATTACATTTTCCACGTTAGAAGCTTCTCATTGAAGCAGACCAAGTTAGGGAAGATGATTTTGGGCAAAATTAAGAAGGATTAATCCTTGAAAGGCATCATAAGAGACTGTACAAATACATCGGCACCGCCTTTACGTAATAAATATTATACGCTTCCTCTCGATTATACACTTTAAAATATCATACGACGAGAATAACAAAACTTCGATTTACAAGTTTTCTGATTAAATATCCGCGCGTATTCAACAAATACAAGAGATCTATTATGGGCATTTCAAATGTTAACTACATTAGAGGCAACTGTCTCGCTGCATCCATTTATAATCCCAGGATTTTAATCCATTCATGCAATTGCAACGGGTCGTGGGGCGGTGGCATAGCATATCAATTAGGGGTGAAGTTTCCCAAGGCTGAAGGGGATTATATTGAATTGTGCGAAAAGTTTGGATCAAGCCTGTTGGGTAAATTCGTCTTAATTCCAAGTTATACTGACTCGACGTTGCTGATTGGTTGCCTCTTTACCGCGTCTTTCGGCGGATCGCAACAAGGGACAGGTGAAAGTATTCTTACCTACACCAAGCAAGCACTGGAAGATATGCGAATTAAAGTATTTACTGACGCAGACCCTAGCGACGAAATTGATTCTTTTTCGCGTAAGTATATGCAGAGCTTCATGGACAAGCTCAAGGTTCCTGTTGCAAAACACAGACTTGAGATGCCTCAAATTAATAGTGGGATTTTCGGAGTTCCCTGGCCCAAAACGGAGCAGCTTCTAGCTGAGCAAAGTTCCCTTTCATTTACGGTTTACGTACTGTGAATATAATAGAAGTTTGGGATATGCAAATAGCTCAACTCGGTTTGTCCAAGCACGAGTGAAAGCTTTATATAAATGAGTGAATGAAAAATTTTTATGCAAAGATGCTCGGCATCGAAGTAGGTACCTGCTGTTAACGTAACTTTTCATGCAGTGGGATCACCTGTTGAAGTTACTGCTTTCTGGCAGCAGGTCTAGGTTCAAAATGGAATTCAACCTTGAATGCTGCCCCCGATCATCATTGTTGGAGCGCTCCTCTTTCTGAAATTCTCTCCAAGTTCTCATTCTAATCTTTGAATGATCGAACTCACCTTCCTCTTCTTCATGTGCGGATTTGTTTCCACCAGCGATAGTCCTTGTGTCACCCCAACTAAAATCGTCGAATTTCCAGTAAGCATAAACTGGCAACACAAAATTCCAAATGGGTAAGGCTAAAAGGTAAATGAACATCCATCCCAAGTAGGATATACGGGTTGCGGTAACAACGATTAGTAGCCCGGGTAGGCCTAATATAATAGCCAGCAATACGAGGGTTACGATAGGTGTTGGATGGGAAACAATAGCAAATATAACCACGTAGATCGAGAAGCAAATAGCCAGCGGCAAAACCATTGTACCAATTAGTTCCATTCCGATAACGAACTGCATGGAAAAGCAAAAACTACCGCACAAATCCTTGACAAGAACAAGTTCCATCAGATTATGCACTGTTGAGTTGATCCATCTGCGGCGTTGGGACAAAAGAACTTTGAACTTATCTGGAACAATAGTTTTACAAGCTGCTTTGGGAACAAAAACCTGTTTTCTTTTGGGGAAGGTTTTCAGCATGAGAGAGGAAAGGAACCTGTCCTCACCCAGCAAAAGAAGATTCTTTTTGTGTAGCGTTCCTGTATCGTTATCTGAGTACCTTTCCACAATGTCTGGATTAGCCAAGATAGGCACCCAGTAGCCGTCTCTACCCTTTGGTGCCTTGATTCGGTAAATAGAAAAGCACCCAGGTAAACATGTCACACTTCCAAATACAGACTCAAAGGCCTTAGCTTGGTGGTGTGAAATGTAATATTCAAAGACCTGGATCCACGTAACCCACGACGTACCTTTGTTGGCAATTTTTGTTTCACCGCATAAGCCCATGATTTCAGGGTCCTTCACCATTTCAGCAGCCATATTGGTTAAAGAATCTGGGAAAACCTTGGTATCGGCATCGACCATAAGAACCAGCTCGTAAAATTCAGCCATCAACCCAGTAATTTGCCATATATTTTTCAAGAGTTGATATTCAAAAGCTGTCATTCTTTCGTCAAAAGTCAATCTCTGCAGAAAAGACATGAGGATCACTTGAGAATCACGTTTACCTCTATTACCAGGTTTCATGGAGCCTTGTTCATCCGGGGTTCCACACTTCACAACAACGATCATTGGCACACGTTGCTGAAGTTCAGGGGAGATTGTCGCGTCGTTATACTTGTAAAATCCAGCATATACCTTAGCCATGTTATGCCTTTTCGAACCTGAAGCAACAGCGACATATGAGTGAGGCTCTACTTCTTCTGGAGGAACCACAAAATCTTCGACCATACCTAACGCGATCTCGGGGGTGGTGCGATCATTGCCAGAACCTTTAATGATACCATCGCAAACCACCATGATAAGCTTGTGCGAATTCGGGTAGTCAGTAGTCGATAGCGAGTCCAGAGTTGTGCGCAGCCCTTCTTCATCTTCAGAATAACAGGTTACAAAACACACGGTGTGTATCAACGGGTAAGATGAAGGCATATAGTCAGCGGGGGGTTGCGTAACTACTTCAGGGTGAATGATTGTAGGGTCCAGAGTTTCCTGGGCCTGGGAAGACGATATCAAGTCATTTGTGAAAGGAGACTGAAATGCGTTTTTATCAAGATTGATATCTGATGTGTTTGCCTTCAAATAGGACTGGGTGGTCATAGTTGTCATGCCGTGAAACTTATCAGTAGTATCAACAGTATCATTGAGGAGCATCCGGGAGTTACGCTTGATAAGATCTAACGTGGAAAGTCTATGCTGATCTCCTGGTCTTGAGTGTGGCTCCAGCTTCTTTATCGGACCCTGTGCATTCATATCTCCAGACCAGTCTTCAATTTGTTTAGCGTGCTGATTCATGGTTTTATTGTCAACAGTAAATGCACCTTGCTTTTTGGCAACGAACCACCTAAAGTAGCACGCAATTAGGAACTTCAAAACCACAACAGATAGGATAAAAACAAGCGAGATATAAAGTACGACTTGAGAAGCCAAACAACCTATTGTTGAAGAGTCGATCTCACCGACTTTGATAACTTCCGACAAACACAGAGCGGCTTTCCTCTCGAATGAGTCTGACAATACCAGCGATATGTCATAACCTTGCAACTTAGAGTCTCTCAACTGGTCGAATAAGGGTGGGTAGTCCAAGTCATCTGTTTGCAACCAGTTGAGTAAATCCAAATCAAGAACATGGCCATTGTACACAACCAGGTTCCTTGTTGAATTCTTGATATCGTCCCAAGTGAAGTACACGTCTGCACTTGCTGACAGAGAATAGTATGCTTCGCGAGCAGTTTCCGATGTGTGGCAAGCCCAACCGTCATAGTATTCGCTTTTGGTAAAATTGGGCTGCGTGGAACCATCCTGCGCGAAAAGCTTGCAAGGAAAATACCACGCAAGATTGTCATCTGAGGATGGGATTGTACAATTGTCCTTTGGAGTAATGAGACCTTTACAGTTTCCATTGACATTCTGGAAGAGGAAAGATGCATCCATCCCTCCGGCGTTAACGGGTGGGTAAAGGATGTTGGCACCATCTTCGATTCCCGCTGCTTCTGGATGAGAGGAAGATTCTAGAGAGTAGGACTTACCATTTATGATCAAGTAGCCTGTTGAAACCTCGTTATTTCTCAGCCGGAGGACAGAGCCACTGCAGACAGTCCTCGTAAACCCGAAAGTCAAGTATGCTACGAACGCACCAGCGTAGAAGATAACAGAGAGGAGGGCTATTTTCTCCCTCCATGCAAATTGACGCTCCTTTTTGGCCATCCCGAACAGCGAAAGGAGCGGTGCTGGCGCCCAGAACGTAATCGCGTAGCAGTATAGCTGCCACAACGAAAGCGAGTTAGATTTCTTCGCATCAGTGGCCTTTTGCGGCCTTTCGGACATATCCTGTAGGGGAATAGACTCTTGGACCTGTACATGGCCCTTCTGTTGCTGCTCTTGTGCTTTTTGGGCATAGTAGTGATGCGGGTTGCCAGGGTCTGCGAAATCGTTTCTGTCTCGCCTCACTAGCGAGTCTCCACGCTGTAATCCAGACGCACCGCTTCTGGAACGGAGCAGAGACTCATTATCGAATGCGTAATAGTCGTCTTCGGCTACCATTGATCCTTAGCACCCGATGCACCACTCTTCAAGAGAACACATCGCTTCTGATCTATTTCTGTTTCGAGAATTTTTTTTCCTATATGCGACAGTCCATATTGTGATAATTGAACATGCCAGCGACAGGAAAAGATGCAGTGACGTTCACAGTAATAGAAATTGTGACGTTAGTTAATAGGTCATCGCGCCTATCCAGACCTTTCGAATAAGGCCTGAGGAAAGCGAAGTGCTTTTTAAAAAAATCCCCATGCGCGAAGATATTGACACCTTCTAAGACGCGATCCTCTAGGCCCAGACCGTGAAACAGACAAGAAAGCCTCACTATGGTCACGATCTCCATTCTACTTGCACAGCATAGTACTCAAGGTGCTACAAGATCGCAAATGTGTTTGAATTAAATAGAAGTAACGGTACAAATCCTGTAGTCCCGGCCATGTAAAAAGCGCAGCTTAAGTATGCCAAGAAGCCTGGAGCAGCCTCTCAACCTCGAACTCGATAGCCTAAAAGAGGCGCGGCGTACTTTTCTCCCTTGCCAAGCCCCGCCACGTGATAGATAAATCCAGGCTGTCTGGATAATACTCTGAATATGCTACCTGCGCGCTTGTCGTGGCTAGCGTTTTCAAATGCCAAGATCCTTTCCTATTCATTTGGTTTCAGTAAATATTCGGGTTGGGAGTCTCGCCTAATTTGGAATCTGTATTTCGGAACCTAGTGAGGGGTGGGTGCTGAAAATCGTTCGCAAGTCCTGCCCGAAGCTAACCACTGGTTCGTATACTAGTGATTTGAGGTGAGTTTGGTCAACACCCGTTGTGCTGCTGTGGGCGCGTGTTTAAGCGCTGTATATGTCTGTACTGTCAATAAGCCGTTTAACGCATTTTACGTGGAAGCGGCCTCGAGAGGGAGCCTTCCCAAAAACGGTAGCAATCATCATCTCTAGAGCAAGCTTATGCTATCTGAGAGTTCTCGGAATGCCGGACTTCAGAATTCTCGCGTTTGTTTTCACCTTAGCTCATTGTTTTCCTATCAGCACGAGATCGAAAATTGATTGCCTATCTTATCGTATTCAGCTGATGATAGAACTGAGATTATGGATTATAAAACGATGAGCAAGGACATTGACCTGATGGTAGCTATTGAACTTGAATAACATTGTCAGTAATAACTGTCATTGTTCGCAACTATCCTCTCCGTCATGTCATCAAAAAGCACAACCACAACAGAAGTAACACGCGAGTCTGGAACTCTGAACATTCCAGCCGCTGCTCCCCTATCAATAACTCCAGGAAGGCTAAACCAAACTATCTTGGAAACTGGTGCTGCTTACGGCGGTGTTGCGAGATGGGGGGCACTAGAACACGAGTTTGGAATGAGAAGGCTAGCAGGCACCGAAGAAGATGGTGCAATGAGAGGCTGGTTTATCAAGGAATGCGAGAGCCTAGGATGCAGAATCAAAGTAGACCAGATTGGAAATATCTTCGCTATTTTCCCGGGGAAAAATGGGGGCAAGCCAACTGCTACAGGCTCTCATCTTGACACCCAGCCTGAAGCAGGCAAGTACGACGGAATTCTAGGGGTTCTAGCTGGGCTAGAGGTCCTGAGAACCTTCAAAGAGAGCAACTACACTCCAAATTACGATGTTTGTGTCGTTGTGTGGTTCAATGAAGAAGGTGCTCGGTTCGCACGGTCTTGTACTGGGTCTAGCGTCTGGTCTCACGATCTGGCTCTGCAGGACGCATATGAACTCATGTCGATAGGTGAAAGTAACCCAGAGAGCGTGTACGAATCCCTGAAAAAGATTGGCTATATCGGTGAATTGCCCGCTTCTTATCAGGAAAACGCCATCGACGCGCACTTCGAACTACATATCGAACAAGGGCCAATTCTAGAAGATGAGAAGAAAGACATTGGAATTGTCACCGGCGTCCAAGCTTACCGCTGGGAAAAGTGTACAGTTTTTGGTGTTGGCGCACATGCTGGAACTACACCCTGGAGGTGCAGAAAAGACGCTTTGCTGGCATCTTCGAAAATGATCGTTGCTGCATCCGAGATTGCTAACAAACATCAAGGGCTCATGACTTGTGGTGTAATTGATGCCAAACCCTACTCAGTAAACATTATTCCTGGTGAAGTATCCTTTACTATTGATATTAGGCACCCCTCTGATGAGGTTGTGGCAAAGATTTTCTCCGAGGTTCATGCCCAATTTGACTTGATCGTTAAGGACAACGTTGCAGGTGCCTTAACCTATGGGTTGGAAGTCTTGCAGGTCTCTCCAGCCGTAAACTTCAACGACATCTGCATTGAATGCGTATCAAGATCTGCATTAGCTCAATTCCCGGCCTCTAAGGTTCGTCAAATATGGTCCGGCGCCGGCCATGATTCATGTCAGACAGCATTGCATGTTCCGACCTCTATGATTTTTATCCCTTCAAAAGACGGGCTGTCCCACAATTTTTATGAGTATTCGTCAGCTGAAGAGGTCGAAAACGGTTTCAAGGTTTTATTACAGGCTATTGTGAACTACGACAATTACAGAGCTATCAGGGGCTCCTAATTTTTAGTCTTGGATAAATCTAAGTCCCAGATATACAGTTTATAAATACAGAAACACTTAAATATAGTCATTGAATGCAAAAAATATTATCCATCTCTATTTAACATTTTATATCTTTAATTTACACTTTGCTTGGCTTGCTAAACAGATTTTTAGCATCAGGTATCTTGAGAGAGCCGCTGTCCTCTGCTTTGTGCTTGAAGCTAACAATTGCACGCAAGCTCTTCAAAAATAGGAAAGTCATTGATCCTAAAGCTCTGAATAGGGCCAAAATTGCGACTGACCATAAAATAAATGTCAGGTACTTGTTCTTTGCGGTGTCTTCTGGCCCATAGACCTGGGTTACAATCATCATCAAAACAAGATTTGAAAGCATCCACAGCATCACAATACGGGTCCTTATGTCACGATAATAATCGTTATTTTTCTGAGCTTCGTCGACTTTCGGTTCAATGATCTCTTGCTCCTTCAATCTACTCTTTATCTCAGCATATTTCTTATCGACCTCTTGTGGCCACTCTGTACCTTCGACGATTTGCTGTCCGTTAGGTCCTTGTTTGACAGTAGCTTCAGATTTTGGCTTCACGTCCTGAGTTGAGCCCTTTGTACCCCAGGAGACATCATGTGTATTGCAAAAGGCAAAGATTTGTAGCGTGCATATGAATGACGGAAGCATGAGAAGATACTGCACAAAGGATGTGATAAGATGCCAAGGATCGAGGTACATGATGGAAGTGAAGGCGTATAGGCCGTAAGTCGAAAGCAAAGACACAACAATATTCACGAAAACCATGCTGCTTTCTCCGGGGTTTTTCAAGGTTTTGAAAGAAAAGACAAGACCACAAACCAGCGCGTAAGTTGAACAAATGGAAAGTATGATCATTGATATGATAAACAAGTGGTTGGCGCCTTGGGGCCTGTTGCCCATTGAAATGATGAAAAGAGCAGCTAAGTCACAGATGACCAGGTATTTGAAAAAAGTGAAAAGCACGTCTCCATGTTTCATTAGTTTGTTCATTGATCCTGCTAAAAAGTAGAACGTCAAGAAGAAGTTCGATATAGAAAACCATGAAAAGAGCATTTGAACAAACTGGTAAAAGAACTCTAAGTGGAAGAACAACTTTCGAGTAGCCGAATGTTTTGTTTTCCATATTTGAGTAAAATGCAGTTGAGCATAAAGCGCCGCAAACATAGCACCATTCAGCCAACGTCTTCTTTGAGAAATGAACTCCGGGGGCTCTTCCGGTACATCGGTCTCTCCTGTAGCTTCCTTGACGTATTTCAAGACCCACTTGGCGTCTCTTTTAGCAACCAGTTCCCAGCAAAGGATTCTATCTTCGGCTAAGTACATGTTAGCGGTAAACACGTCGTGTTGGCGGCCTTCTTGTGTCTCTCCCAAGAAATAAGAGTTTAAGGGACCAGTTCCGTCCGCATGGTTTTTTAAAGCACGGTAACGGTACGCAGACAGTGCACCAGGCAGAACTGAAATGTATCCAAAGACACTCTCTAGAGGCTTGTCAAGGATATTGGACATCTTGTATTCAAAATTCTGAGAAGCAACTAGAGGGTTCAATAGCTTCCTGCCCCATTTTCCCTTCATAGTTTTAATCTGACCTGCGGCGCCAGCAACGTTGGAATCTCTGTCAAATGCTTTCCACAAATGATAGATTGCTGAGTCATTCAATTTCGTCCCAACGTCGACCAGAACGACGACAGTAGGATCCAAGATCGGGCAGAAGGCGTTGAACAACCAGCGATGCGAGTTGATTTTTTTCTGGTTTTCTTCCTTCAAGCAAAACACTACCTGTACAGGTACGATGTCTTTACTCACGTAATCTAGATGGGAGTCAATTGATACTTGGGTTGTGAGCTCAAAGATGTGCGCCTTCACAGGCTCGCCGTTGACTGTCGATTTTGCCATATCCTCCTGATAGACACCAAGCGCGCTCAAGTAATCCAACGACCCCTTGTTGATATTGTTCCTACCATCACTGACAATAATGACCTGGATTTTTTTCCAGCCCTGGGGGCCCCACACATGGGATCTTTTGCGCTTGCACATATGTGTGATGTTCCTCATAATGGAATGTAAAGTGCTAGACAAGGCGAATTTGTCTTCATTGTACATTGTGACGCAGATAGCTATCTGACACTCTCTGTTCATCTCTGCGAACCTTAGAGAATAGCCTTCGTTAACGTAGTTATCGGGCTCAGATGTACAAGCTGTGTATCTCATTTCGGTAAACTCAAGGGAGTCGCGGCGTGGTAAGATCTCAAGGAGTCCCCTCGGAATTGGGTTGTCCAATTTCAAAATGTTCTTCTTGGAGGTTGGAGCCGGTAGCCTTCTGACTTCAGATTTTCCGCGTCTGATGTAGTTCTTTTGGGGATGGTTGACTTGGAACTGCGTCTGCTCAAAGGTGTCTCCAGAATATATGGTGCTGTCATCATCTACAGACTTACGATAACTTTCGAAAGAGTAGGTGGATCTGGTGGCACGGGACGCTGTTCTTGACGGAGAGCCATCGGCCTGTTGTGCGTAAATGTCATACAGGTCCTGTTCCTCGTCATCATCAGATACTCCGTCGATTTCGATTACTGCGCGGCCGTTCCTTTGAGGAGACTCTCGCATGTTAGCTGTGTAGCGGTCTTGGCGCAGCGGGCTGCTGGGTGCACTGTCACGGGTAAAAATATTTCGACGTTGGGGAGAGTATTTTGCGGCAGCCTTCGAGGGTGATTGAGGCTGTACTTGTGCAGCTTGCGGAAACCCTTGGAATGCAGTTGACAGGTCATTTTCATTGGAAGAGTAAGTAGAGTACTGGGATCTCCAGGGCGATTCTTGCCTCCTGGCGGCCCGTTGGGGCGACCTGACAGGGGAAGCACTGTTCGTGTCCACGACAAACGGATTGTAGTCCATCACCCAATGCTCTCATCTCAAATGCGAATAGGGAGCATTGAAACAGGGCCTGCTTCTTTTATGTCTATTGTTCGGTTCCGCACACTGCCGCTATATGTCCTAAAGTGGAAAATCATCAACAAGCTTTCTGTATCCTGTAGATTATGTAATTTCACCGCGCTTTACGCAAAGCCATGGGTATCGAGTCTAGAAGCAACCCCGGGTGTTTTAGAATTCCTTTCAAACCGCATCTTCCTCGAGTGCATCACTTGTTCGGAGACTACATTTACAAAGCTTTGATAAAACCCCGGCATGTTTTTGGTGACTATCGATGGAAGTTTGGAACCTTTACTTTAGTTTTGAGTTTGCAGTTTTTTAAACCTTCTCTTTGCAGATATGCCAACAGTATTGAGCCTCTCTTCGGTTGGCATCATAAGCTGAACTTGAGCTTGGTATATTATCATTGTTGATGTGCCTGAAATGTTAAATCAACTGTGCTTCAAAGTGCATATATCATGTGATCTTTGAGCTGCATTCCTCACAAATAATAAAGGCATCAGCTATTTGTAGAAATAAAGCTCGACGAATATCCTGCGATAAAAGCGAATAATGCTGGTCTTAGTGTACCGCGCTCTCGTGTTATTCTGTGCTTTTGCTAGGGCGCATGAGGTAAGTGGAATACCTGGCTCCCTCCTACATCTCTATGAGCCAATGCAAGGGGACCCTACTAAATGGGCCTGCCTTGGTGATCCTTCCATTGTTTTGAACTATACTCAGATTAACGACGACTTTTGCGACTGTCCAGACGGATCTGACGAGCCCGGAACCAGTGCATGCGGTGCTTTGTCGCGCTACTATTGCGAGAACAAAGGGTTTGCGCCAAAATTCGTTGCCGGATTCAAGGTGAACGACGGTGTCTGCGATTGCTGTGACTGTTCTGACGAAGATGAAAACATTAGAGGAACACTTACCAATGATATCAACTGTTTAGAACTCCGGTCTCAATTTGAGAGCGTCTTGAAAGAAGAATTGAACGAGCAAGAGCTTGGTTCGCAAGCCTTAAAAATGTTGGAACGAGAATATGGGATATACGCGGAAGATAAGCCTCTTGAAGATAGCAAGGAAGCTCTACAAAAAGCAAGGTCTGAAGCGGACGAATCTGGAGAGGCCCTACAAGTTTGTGTTGGTGAGTTAGCTCAGACTAAAGAAACTTACAAAGACACGCTGCAAAGAGAGAATCCTCTACTTTTACAGTTAGAAGATATAGACCTCAATTATGTCACCTCTATTGTTGATTCGATTTTCGCGAAGGCCGGGTCGACCTCCAGAGCACGCGACGCCCTTGTTAAAATACTTGACGATCTTCTCGATGGGTATAATAAAAACTTGAATGATGAAGTGGTAAACCAAAATGTCAAGAAATACTCTGAGTATGTTCTCACTGCACATGAGGAATCCAGTGCGAGCCCTAGTCTTGACGGAACTCAGCGCGAGCAACTTAATGCCTACCTCAAAGAAGAGCTTCCTGACATGTTCCTAAAGGGGTCAACTCATATCCCGCCAGCAGCGATAGTGGGCAAATTTTCTTTGGCCAGAACTTTGGTAAAAGTGCGCGTAAAGCAACAAAAGAAAGATACAGAAGTTCTTGAATACTTAACCAAAATAATGGACGATGTCTCGGAGAATTACAACGTGAACTTTCAGGACTCCATTGTGAAGGCATCTGTCACATCTTACAGAGAGTTCTTAGCGAAAAACTCAAACTTGCTTGTGCCTCTCGATATCCCCATCGAGTACACGGAGAAGATGGACGCGCTTGAAAAGCTAATAACTGCTGTATCCACTAAGATTCTCGCACCTTCGCCTCAGTCGTATGGCTTCCTGGGAGCTGGTCTCGCCACCTTGGCTCAAAAACTGCGCAGCTTTTTCGATAATCAGACAGGTGGTTTGGAACAGCTCAAGTCTACCATTACCTCGCTAGACCAAAAGTGCTCCAATTTGAGAACGGAGTATAGGTCGCGGTTACAGAACCTTAAGCTCCTTGAATCGCGGGTCATCGAAGAAGAGAAATCCTCTAATAGTGTTGACTCTGAGTCTTACAAAGCAATGGATGAACTTCTTAGTAAGCTATCACCAAGCTGTGTGGAACAGAAAATTGACAACTACGTATATCAAATCTGTTTGAACCAAGAGGATGGGGTGGTCTTTCAAAAAGAAAATAAGCCAGCTGGTAATAGCGTACTTATTGGGCGGTTTGCTGGATTTAGCTTTGAATCCAAAACTGCGTGGGAGCGCTACATGGACAACATGCGAATCAAATATTCTGAATCTGATCTCGTCTCTCATTTAGAGAGCGATCTTGACAACTTTCAAACAGAATGGCTTGTTGGTAACCTGCCAGAGAAGAACAGTGGTCTGGTAATAGACTACGAACGGGGCGATCGCTGCTGGAACGGGCCTGCTAGATCCGCTCGGCTGTATTTTGAGTGTTCCGATGACTTCAAGCTAAAAAGCGTCCAGGAGCCAACCAGGTGCCACTACGCATTCCTTTTAAGCGGGCCACTAGGCTGTTCTACTAAATTTGCATATGCGGCACCTGACTGGTTTTAGTTTTGCTGCTCGATGTCATCGGTATAAAAAAATCGAAATAAATCTCCCCTGTCACAAAAATCCTAAACGGCCAAGCAGGTACTTGATTGTTTTGGCACAATCTTTGTTCTTGTATAGAATCAGCTTCATATCCTGAAAATATCACTTAGAAATGGGCTCTGGCTCACACTTTACACCAATCGAAAGTTGCTCGCCAAGCAAGCAGAACTATAAACATGTAGATGTTGAAGACCTTAAGTGGCAAACAGTCGGGCGAGGGAAAAGCGCCGATGAATCGAAGCATGCAATCACGCTGCTAAATCCCAGTCATCTACTGAAAAAGGGGATTGATACGACAGTTGAAACACAAACGTTGTACTTTGCTGACCTCATCAGCGGCAATTGCGGCTTTGTTCAGCTCCTATACTCCAACGTTTTGGACAACCTATACAAGAGCGTCCAGCTTAATTTGAAGCTTTTCAGTTGCCAAAACGAAGGCAAGAAATCTGATTTGTGGGAGACCTTCAAAATCGAGCATATTTCAAGATTTACAGAATACTGTGTTGAATCTGAGAACTTTTTGTATGAGCTGACGCCTGCAGACAGCAACAATGAAGGATTCGGAAAGCTGGTACTTGCTTCCAAGAACCTCAAGTCTCACTCTGGTAAATCGTTTGACATTGCCTTGAATGCGTCGTTTAAGAGCGGTTTTAAAGCCCATCCAGATGGCTCGAGCATATATACGGACAAGCACAACAAGAGCCGCAAAATAATGCGGCACGTGTTTGTTCCCAAAAGCACCTTTTCCGGCTCCTTCAAGACTGAACAAGGAAGCCCTCCGGCACAATGTGAGTTTGATGCCGTGCCAGGCTTGTTCATTGAGGCAGTGCAAGGCCTCAGCCCCAACAAGGCTGCCAGTCGTTGGAACTTCGCGTGCTTTCTGAGTAGGGAGCTTGGTTTTGTGGGTATGGAGTTCACTACGACGGCCGACTATGGTAAAACAACGGTGACCGTCACTGGACTCGGGAGTAACGAAGGGGTATCCGCAGTATATGCGTCAAGCGATCCGGATCCAGAAAGTCATTTTGCACATCTCAGTACAATCAAGGATAACGATAGCAACTGGGATTACCCTAGTGCCATCAAGATACCGGTTGAAGATTCCTTCCACTACCTTGAGCTTGATTCTTTGCGGTTAGTCAATCGGTATGATATCCTTAGTGAGCTTCCAGGTGTTGTTAGAAAAATAGTGCAGAGCATTGCTGGTATCAAACCGTACCTCTACCAGTATTGCCAGAGAGCGTCTTTTCGGGGCCAGGAAGGAGTCGCGATTGTAGAAAGTACTTTTATTACAACCCACGACTAGTAAGTCTGGCGCAAGCGCTATGTGGCGTAGCCGCTCGGTCCTCTTCCAACTGCCAAGCTATTTAACGTGACTTCATTTTTGTACGCTCCCGTGATCATTGATACCAATGACTTTTTGGAGAAGTTTATTATGTCAGAAGCTAGAAAAAGACAAAAAAAAGAAAAGGTCGAGATGAGGAGGATGATTTCCAGCAAACAAAAAAATTTTAAGCGAAGAGCCCTTTTTTATAGTGAAAAGGGTGAAGATCGCGCGCTAGAGCTATATACCGGTTCAAGTCCTAAGATCCGCAGAGGTTTAACAATTCAGGAAATAAGCAGTTTTGCGTACCAAAAAACCCGCGGGCGAAAAGACGAGTAGGAGACTTCGTAGGTATCTCTGCGCGAAATCAATAAAGTTTAATCAAGTTAGGCTCGGAGCGTAACAGCACGGCTCAAGTCAACTGAATAACTTTAAGGGCTAAGAAATTCAATACCCAGGGCGTGAAAATACTACCTAACAAATCATGGCCGGTAAGAGCCCCCGAAAAGGCGGAATGACTGCTGGGAAACAGCCTTCGAATTTGAAGAAACTAAAAAACAGAAATGTGGGCGGCAAGTCAGCACCCGTACTCTCAGGGACTAGTCTCCATGCGAGGCCGCGACGGTTCAGTTTGCTGTATTCATCGGACTCGTCACTAAGTGCTCTTTCTGACTTAGAAAGTCACAAGAAAACAGGATTCAAAAACCCTCACTTGAGTAAAAAATCAAAGCGGGGTGTAGGGAACGAGTTGGGGAAGAGGGGCAAGCTGATATCAGAAGAGGCCGTATCTTCCGGTAGCAGCTCGTCGTCAGACTATGACGCGGTGGACGGGGACACTGACAGCGGTAGTGAAGATGCCATCGATGACAACGACGAAGACGAAGGCGGAAACGATGACTCTAGTTCGGGGTCTAGTTCTAGTGATGATGATGTGGACTTTGTGAAGCTGAGTGCAGAAAGAAAGAAGCGGGCCATGCGGGCCATGAGCGCTTTGAAACGAGGAAAGTCGCCCAAGAAAAGCGATATCAGTAGCATCCCAGTCCTTAAGGCTCCATCTGAGAAACCGGATCCAGACGCCGAAGGATCAGCGGGCGAAGACTCCGCCACATTTGGTCACAATAGGTACAATGACGAGA
Source organism: Lachancea quebecensis (assembly GCA_030557885.1). NCBI lineage: Eukaryota > Fungi > Ascomycota > Saccharomycetes > Saccharomycetales > Saccharomycetaceae > Lachancea > Lachancea quebecensis. The sequence continues at coordinate 253,622 of JANIJM010000015.1, read as the reverse complement.
AATCAGATAATGAGATCACAAAAGAGGACGCTAGCGACGAGGATTTAGGGGAAGAAGTTAAAGAAAGCAATCCAACGTCTAGTAAAGCCCTTTCTTCGAAAACGGCTCCAGTCGACCAACTCAATGTCCCTCAGATATCTGAGAGCGAGGATTCAGACTATGAAATAGACCATGACGCATACATTAAGAGTATCCAATTCGACGAAGAGGATGTTGTGGGGCTTGACACTGGTTTAGACACAGGAGAAGATGATGTTCCTATTCTCGATGAGGAGGAACAAAATATTGTTCTGGAGCTGGAGAACGACGACGAACTTTCATTTGAAGGTAGCATTCATGAGGAAGGAGAGGACCCGGCAGAAGCTGAACAAGAAGGCGATGGTGACGATTTCAAAGACAATAGTCAGCTTTACAATGAATTCGACGATGATGATGACGATGAAATAATGAGCGACTTCGATGAACCTTTTTACGAAGACCCCAAGTTTGCGAACCTCTACTACTGCGCCGGAAGCGACCAGCCATTATCTCTCAGTACTTCATTGCCTCTTATATTGAACGATGAAAAACGAAGAAATTTGGATAAAAAGCAGACCAAAAAGCGTGAGCGCGAAGAACTCATTCGTCGCCGTAAGCTCTCGAGGAAGTTAGACAAGGAGAGAAGGCAAAAATCCGCTGCCACTGATTTAGGAAACGAAGAGTATTTGTTTGGGGTCTTTTTTCGCAGCGATGAGGAAAAGCCTAAAGAAAACAACTTGGAGTCCCCTTTGCGCCAGCTGGGTTCAGCGGCTGCATCAGAAGAAGATTATTCGAGTGAGGAGGAATATGAAAACATCCTTCTTGACATAGCGCACATGCCAACAGATGACGAAAGTTTGGATGGTATGGTAGACGACGATGAAATAGACGACGATGACGATGATGATGATGTCAGTATATCTGACGTATTTATTGACATCGACGATCTTGACCCAGACTCATTTTATTTTCAATATGAAAGCTCCGATGGCGGAGAGGCAGAAGGTTCAAAGGACACAGAAAAAGAGGACAGCAACAAACTTGAGGGCCCGGACGACAATAGTTTAGTCGAGACGGTCATTTACATTGATGGCGAATCTACGGACGAAGATGAGACGCTCCCACCTCCCAACACGAGGAATAAACGGATTGGATCTAAGGCAAAGGAAGTTGTCAGCGCCAACGTGGTGGGATTAAAGCCTCCGAAGCTTGGTACTTGGGAAACCGATAACAAACCTTTCAGCATCATTGATGGTCTTTCCACCAAATCTCTTTACCCCCTCGTTCCAGAACAGCAACTGCTGGAACAGCAGCGACAGCTTCAACAACAACAACAATTAGCATCAAGTGAGCCAAACGGTGTAAACGGCGAAAAGGAAGAGTTAACTCTTAATGAACTACTAAACATGAGTGAGCTTGATGATGAAGAGGGCCCTACCAACGCGGGAGGAAGTCAAATTGCATCTGAATGGTACGAAAAACCAAAGGTGCCTCTTTCTGCATTCCGAAACAAGGGTGTGGACGTTAATCACGAAGAAGAGTACATGTTGCCTGTATTTTCTGCTAGAAAGTGCCCAATCGGGTACGTGGGTAGCGAAAGAACAAGAAGAAAGATCGATAAAATGAAAGAACTACAGAAGAAGAAGAGCGAAGAAAGAAAAAAGCTTAAGAAAAAAAAGAAGCTGCTTAAAATCAAGAGAGAAAGGGATCGTTTAGAAAAAGAGAAAGAACGTAGTGACGCTATCGCTCCATCCGGAGAACAGATGTACATTACAAACGGGGTCGCTGCTGATGTTCCTAGAATTGAAGAGGTTCCTACTACAGAAGGAAAACATGATCTCAGTTCGGATGATGTTAAGAACACCGCAGAGGGCATGGACCTTGACGACATCAATAAGTTACTCAATCGTACAGACAGTGAATTGGTGGCCCATGACGGCAACGACATAGATTTGATTGGTACAGAAGATGCGGACATTCTCGCCACACTTACAGCACCGGTAGATGTTGATCCCGTGAATGACAAATACATGACCACAGGTGCTGTGTGGAGGAGGCGCCAGAGCGTCGTCGAAGCAGCGGCAAAAAACCTTCGTTTTACTAAAAGCGGTTTGTTTAGCGAAAGCGCCTTGGCTGATCTTGAACAAATAATAGGGAATTCTGCAAGTTCAGTCATAGAATTCAGTGACGTGTTGCAATAATAGCCCTTTTTCATATTCATAATCGCTCGGCCTGCATGTGGAGCTCTTACCACGAAATTAACAGGGTTAAAATTAACAAAACAAAAGGAAAGGTAGAAAGCATTTATATACTACAGCAACTTGTTGCTAAATTGGCATGTAAACTCAAAGGACAGGTTCAAAATATATCATAAAACAAGCGATCTCACAGTGATGGGCGGCTGTTTATGCAATATTGTAATTGGTCGTTATATACGTTTGGAATCCGAGGTTAAGTAGGTGACAAAAGTAATTAGTGAAAAGTTTGAAAGCTCATCGGTAGGTCTGCGCTTAGCTCATAGAAAGAATTGGGAGCGCTAAAACAAACACTATGGACTTGAAAAGCAGTTACTCCAACTCCGAGCTTAGACCATTCTATGCCGGAAGTGGTGCAGTTGCTTCTGTCTCCGAAGATGGAAGACTGCTTGCGACATCCGTGATCGATGAGGTTAACATCATAGAACTAGCTCCAACCAGGCGTATGCTACATAGAATCGAGAATGGAGATGAACAGGAAATCACAGCTTTGAAGCTTACACCAGACGGCGAGTATCTCTGCTACGTCTCACAAGCGCAGCTCTTGCGCATATATCACCTAGGATCGAAGCGCGTGATGAGGTCAATGAAGGTCTCTTCTCCAGTTTATGTTATTGACTGCGATCCAAGCTCTACTCTTGTGGCCCTTGGTGGGACAGATGGCAGTGTCAGTGTCATTGATATCGAAAACGGATATGTCACCCATTCTTTGAAGGGACATGGAGCAACTATATCTAGCGTGAAATTTTTTGGGGAGCTAAACAGCACAACTTGGAGACTAGGGTCTGGTGACACGAATGGTGTTGTTAAGGTTTGGGACTTAGTTCGTAGAAGCTGCTTACATACGATCCAGGAGCACGCAGCAGCTGTCAGAGGGCTAGATTTCCGCGTCTCGGACGCAGACGATAATGTGCTTGAGCTTATGTCTGGTGGTCGAGACGACATCGTCAACCTTTATCAGCTTGGCTCCACTAAAAAGGTTAAGCTTGTCAAGACCATCCCAGTGCATCAACAAATCGAAGCATGCGGGTTTATTCACGGTGGTGATCACCAGGATCTCTTCTACACAGCAGGTGGCGATGCAGTGTACCAAATATTGTCGCTAACTAACGCATCAGTCATTAAAAAGACAAACAAACCAATCGAGGAACTATTTATAATAGGTGTGCTTCCTATTTTGCAAGGCCTAAAGATGTATCTAGTTCTTTCCGACCAAACTTTGTTTTTGGTTGACTTGGAAGCATCCTTCACTGAGTCGGGTACTACTATTGTTATTGAAAACAAGATAGCTGGTAATCACGGTACAGTAGCGGACATGAGATTTGTTGGGCCTGGCTTGAAATTCCTGGCTTTAGCCACTAATTCGCCTGCTCTCAGAGTTATCCCGGCTCCCAACTTAGACCCAAAAAGCATTGCCAACGATGGTTCAGTCACAAAACAAGACCATGCACAAAAATCTAGAGATTGTTTCCCGCTTGAAGTTGAGCTCTATGAGGGTCACACTGATTTGCTCAATTCCCTAGATTCGACTGAAGACGGCAAATGGATTGCTACGTGTTCAAAGGACCATACAGTAATACTTTGGAAGTACAGCTTGAAGCTGGAAAAATTTGAAGCGTACGCCAAGTTTGCGGGACATGCGGGCCCAGTTACTGCAGTGGGGCTACCTAATGTGATGAGAACCCAATGGCCTGAATTTATCATAACGGCTTCGAATGATTTGACAATCAAAAAATGGTCTGTACCCAAGCCCGGACCTGATTTTACCGAGCCGCATATCGTCAAGACGTCGGACTACACACGTAGAGCCCACGATAAAGACATCAATGCCTTGTCCATTTCACCTAACGACTCGACCTTCGCAACAGCTTCATATGACAAGACGTGTAAGGTATGGGATGTCGATAGCGGAGAGCTTCAAGGAACGCTAGCAAACCATAAGCGTGGACTGTGGGATGTCTCCTTCTGTCAATACGACAAACTTTTGGCTACATGTTCGGGAGATAAATCTGTCAAAGTTTGGTCCTTAGATACATTTTCAGTTGTCAAGACTCTAGAAGGCCACACGAACGCGGTGCAAAGATGCTCGTTTATCAACCAAAACAAGCAGCTTGTAAGCACAGGGGCTGATGGGCTGATTAAGTTGTGGGACCTATCTACTGGAGAATGCATCCACACCTTAGATGCCCACGAAAACAGAATCTGGGCGCTGAGCGTTTTGCATGATGGTGAAGAATTTGTTACGGCTGATGCAGACGGTGTTTTCCAGTTCTGGAACGATTGCAGCGAAGAGCAAGAGAAAGAGAACTTGGAAAATCATAAACGGAAAGTTGAGCAAGAACAGTCGCTCCAAAACTATATGTCCCAAGGCGATTGGACGAACGCCTTTTTATTGGCAATGACCTTGGATCATCCCATGCGACTATATCGAGTTCTAGAAAGCGCATCTGCTCAGGAAAATGACAGTTCCGACTTCGTTTTCAATGAAGAACTTGACAATGTGATCAGTACATTAAACAACGAGCAGGTTATTCTTTTGATGAAAAGAAGCAGAGACTGGAATACGAACGCATCCAAACACGCTGTGGCTCAAAAGGCAATTCGTTGTATTTTATTGCGTCATAATATCGCGGCTTTGAGTGATATTCCCGGCATAATGAACATTATAGATGCCATAATTCCTTATACCCAAAGACACTACTCCAGACTCGACGGTTTGGTTGAGCAAAGTTATATTTTGGATTACTCGCTGGTGGAAATGGATAAATTCATGTAATAGTATGTAGTAAGCACTCATCGCTTGGATGTTTGACGTCACGTGGGTTGGAGGTCTAAAATTTGTAGGATGAATGAGCGTCGCCGCTTCGATCAAGACATGCGATGAGGTTAATAACAAAGCTCAACTTCCGCTTACTTAGACGCTAGGATGTCATTAGAGGACCACAACCCAGCCAGAAACTCTGGAAAAAGGACTAGAAGAAGTAAGAAAAGAAGAACTGCCGATTCCTCCGACTCCGAAACTTCTTCCTCTTCGTCATCATCTGGATCTGAGTCTGAACACGAACAGGATGAGCAAAATTTGCAAGATAACGAAGGTCAGCTCGAAATCTCGGACGTAGAGCTATCTGATGCGGAAGACAAGGACGATAACGCCAAGACTGAAGTGTTGGGGAAAGAGACTAAGGAGCTGCTAAATAGGATTCCTTTCACTACTACTGAGCTGTCGAATGGAGGTGCGAAGAACATCAACAACATTGACCTTTCCAAGATACAGCGTACAATCGAAGATGCGCAAGAAAATGTATCACTGTCGAAGGATGAAGGACAACTGAAAAACGCATATCTGAATCTGCTGTTCAGGCATTATGGTGAGGATGTCAACTCGTTGAGAGAAGCCCCAGACTTCACTCCTAAGTCACTTGTGCTCATAGCTAACGTCTTAAAAGATGGAGCTCACATGTTCGATATAGACACATTGAGGACTGTGATGGAGTCTGAACAGTAGTATATGAAAGAGAATAGGCCCTTTTGTGTAGTTATGTAATATACAGCATCTTGTAACTAATTGGACAGGAAGAACGTTCAAGTTTGGCATTCAAGCGAAGGAGCCTTTTGCCGCATTTGATCCCGTTATTATTCAGTTGTCAATGACCCTAACCATAAACCATGCGGCGCCTGCGGCTATTCCGCCAACGGCCAGCATTTGGAAACCTTCACCAACCTTCTTCCGTACCGTGCAACTATCACTCATTGATATAGAAGCTTTAACGTAACCAAACCAGAACAGCGTGATGGACATTAATATTATGGAAATAATAAGGCCGGATCCCACTTCATTGACAAAGAAATATGGAATAAGAGGAACAAAACCGCCCGCGAAATAGCCACCACCGATGGTCAATGCACTGGTAGTTTGCCTGTTTTCGGCCGGCTCTTCGAGTCCGCGACCGTATCTGATTATGAAGTCGACCATCAGCTCAGGCGACTTTTGCAGATCCTTAATGAAAGATATGATGGTTTCATCTGAGAACTCGGGGTTGATCTCTAACAGGATGTCCTCGATCTCGTGGTTTATCAAATTCATGTTGTTGTAGAATTTGCGCTTCTCTTTCTTAACCTCGGCGTGGAAGTAGTCCGACTCACTCTTGGCACCTAGGTAACCACCGAGTCCCATGGAAATGGCACCAGAGATCAGTTCAGCGAATCCACCGGTGATTACGAGCTTGGAATCCCCCAGTGACGACAAACCCGCGGTCAGCGCAAAAGGCACAGTGAGCCCGTCACTCAGCCCGATGATTAGATCGCTCATAAGCCTGGGGTCTACTGAGCCGAAAATTCCACCCTTTCTCTCCTCGCGCTTGTCTTCAAGCTTGCCACGCTCCTCGTCTGTATTGCTGGAGGACCCGTAGGACGTGTCTGCGTTGTCATCGTTCGCAAGAAGCGGCGCATTCTCGCTCTTCGTGCTTACCAATCTGACCACTGCGTTCTTGATGGCTACTATTGACATTGTAAACCGGGGGTTGGAATCTTTGTGTTATGTCCGAGCCAGGGGGCGATATTTGCGTTATTCAAGTGGCTCTGCTAGGTGCGAGTAGTGCCGCGAAGCTGCTAGGTGTAGTACCTTTGGGAGACCGATTTGGGGTGAGCCTGCTGTTAGGTTCCAAGCGAAGGGGCCAGGAAGTCTTGTACCGATACTCGAGGGGTGTGCGTAATCTGGCAAGTTTACCAAATCGAGACCTTTTGCGACAGAAGAAAGCAGGTCGGCCTTGGGCGTTGAAGTGCAGTTATAAATAAGCGTTGGAAGCTTCACGAAGCTCTAGACCTATCTGACTATCGAGCTGACTGGTAGTACTGGTCGGCTTGTTTTTATAAATGAGAGATCCTTTTCTCCTGGAGCAACTACTGGCATTGTGTACGGGTCATCGCTGACTGGCCAATCAGGAAAACTTTCATTACTAAGGGAGCGACAGAGGCGCTGTGGGCGATGGAGGCTTCGAGCTTGGCCGGGCCCAGGGCTCGGCAAGCATGCCCCCAGAAACATCAGTCGCCTTGTGCAAACTTCTGAAGAAAAACGCAGAGAATATCTTACTCTGTTTTTGTTTCATAGGGGCTGTACTGCTTTTTCTTTGACTTGCCACCATTCGCGTTTTCGTGAATAGTCGTCGCATCGAGTGATCCCGTGTAAGCTCTAACGGCGCAGCTAAGCCAATGATCTCTATGCCACACATGCACTGTTAGTTGCCTCACTTTTTGCTCGGCGAGGGAACTCTAGTCCGTCTAATAAACCCATATTTTACTACTATACAACGTATCTGTACACCCAGTATACACGTCCGCCTTACGCCTGGGTGGAGGACGAGTACTTAGTCACGGCTCTGGTACCTTCGGACACAGCGTGCTTGGCCAGCTCACCGGGCAGGATCAATCTGACGGCGGTTTGAATCTCTCTGGCAGAGATAGTAGACTTCTTGTTGTAAGCCGCTAGCTTGGAGGCCTCGGAAGCGATTCTCTCGAAAATGTCGTTGACGAAAGAGTTCAGAATAGACATAGACTTCTGTGAAATACCGGTGTCTGGGTGAGTTTGCTTCAGCACCTTGTAGATGTAAGAGGAGTAAGTCTCCTTTCTGACCTTGGTTCTCTTCTTGTTGGCGTCGACGGAGGAAGCGGTTTTCTTGGCAGCTGGCTTCTTCTCAGCTGGGGCCTTAGAGGCAGGCTTTTTTTCGGCTTTGGCAGACATTTATGATGATTTGTGGATGGTTGAGTTGTGTGCTTGCTTCCCTTTAAGCGCTGCTACTCCCCTCGTGGCTGGCGCCTGCCCTTTATATACACTACTGTTTTCCCTTATCACTGACGACGCCACCAGTCGACGCGTTCGGGACCAGTATTTTCGCACGCGTCTTTGCGAAATAATTGGTCCGTGTTTCTCGTAAATTAATTTTTTTTGCTGCAACATTTCCTCTTTCGGCAGCCAAGGCGGCGTCCCATAATGAGGACAGAGCCCGCGTTAACCGCAGCAAAGAATTCCTGGCGGTGAAAAGGAGCTCGAGATTATCGTTCCAGGAAATTCGCACGCAGCGCGAACAAAACAGAACAGGTTCGGAAAAAACCAGGCCATACACACGGAATGTGGCGGAAGAGGCGCCTCAACAACACCGCAAAACTCAAGGCAAGGAAAGGGCAAGGGGTGACAAATTTTTTATATAAAGAGCATTGGAACTCTCACATAAGTCTTCAGTTGTCCTACATAATCGTTAAGATAAACTTAAGTTAATCTATTAAACACTACAGAATATTATAATGTCCGGTAAAGGTGGTAAAGCTGGTTCAGCTGCTAAGGCTTCTCAATCTAGATCTGCTAAGGCTGGTCTGACCTTCCCAGTGGGTAGAGTCCACAGACTTCTAAGAAGAGGTAACTACGCCCAGAGAGTCGGCTCTGGTGCTCCAGTCTACTTGACTGCGGTTTTGGAGTACTTGGCCGCCGAAATCTTGGAATTGGCTGGTAACGCTGCCAGAGACAACAAGAAGACTAGAATTATCCCACGTCACTTGCAGTTGGCCATCAGAAATGATGACGAGCTGAACAAGCTGCTCGGCAATGTCACTATTGCCCAAGGTGGTGTTTTGCCAAACATCCACCAGAACTTGCTGCCCAAGAAGTCTGGAAAGCCAGGAAAGGAGTCCCAAGAGCTGTAATTGGTTGCTTTGCGGCAGCGCCGTTCAAATTGGGTTTATTTTGCGGCAATAGGGTTGTGAATTAGTGTTTAAGTGTATATTAGGATCTTTAAAAACGTCAGGCACTTTTAGTAATCAGCGCGAGCGCTTGAATAGTCTCTGGAAGAAGCCCACTTTCACGTGCTTTATGGGCACGGTATTCGTGGTAGCTGGGCCGGAGCTGGCGGGGCCAGCCTCCGCGGCTTGTGGGGGAGGCACAGCAGCCAGAGGTGAGGAGACGGCCTGCTCAGCCTCAGGTGGGGCCACAGTAGTCAGAGGCGAGGGGACGATCTGTCCAACTTCAATTGGAGTCACGGTAGTCAGAGGCGAAGGGACAGTCTGTCCAGCTTCAGGTGGAGTCACGGTAGCCATACGCTCGGGTTCGGAGGAAACAGTGCTGCTTTGGATGGGCTCCGAAGCTGATCCTCGCATGCTTCGTCGCGAAACATTGGAGTCAACAGAATATAAAGTCGATGCCTGAGGCTCGGCTTGTGCAGACGACCCGGTTCCAGCGGGTAGCGAGCCTTGCGTAGCGGCATTGGGGAAAGACTCATTTTTCTTATCCTGATAACCGTAATTCTCTTGGCTGAATTGGGCCACCTTGCTAAAGAAGCTCTTGACTCTTGATCGAGGGGGTCCTCGCTGCGCAGCAGCACTAGGATGTTGAAGAGCGGGTACCGTGGTATCCTGGTATGTTTCCTGTTCCTGGGCACTCTGACTTTCAGGCACTTGCTTGGGTTCCTCCGTTGAACCAGCTGCATATTTTTGACGAGCAATCTCCAAGGCTTTTGCGTATATTTCATCATCGTTCATTCTGCGCTGAGGCTGCGATTGAGGGCTTGATACAGGAGATTCTGCAGACGCACCTACGTGCCTTGAAGGGGAAAGCACTTGAGAAAAACTTCTCCGCATAGTGTTCCTCCTGGTTGAGCTGGGTGGAGGCCCTTCCTGCCCTGCTGGCTCAGTGAGTGCTACAGGATCTCTAAGAGAGCTCACGCGCCTTGATTTGCGCCCCGACGTCCCTGTTGGCTCCATTGGCCCTGCTGCCACCTTTTGGTCAGCGCGGTCACCGTATACCTTGCGCTGGGCAGCTGCTAGCGCCTTAGCATATTGCTCCTGCTCCGTTAAAACCTTCCGAGGCAAAGCTGATCTCTTAGGCTTGACTTCGCGAGGAGGTGCTTGGCGCTGTGCGCGCTGTGGTGCTGGAGAGGGCAGGACATCAATTGCGTCGCTATATTCAGTCCCGTCCTCCTCGTTTTCGGCGTCACCGTCCTCATTGTCTTCTTCCTCAAGGGGTTCGCCGTAGGTAAAGTCTGAGGTGAACTCGTCGAAGTGGCGCTCGGCGTCACCGAGTGGACTCGTGGTTGTACTGGTGGTCGTTGTCTCGACGTACTCATAACCATTAATTTTGCGCACAGTTTGGCGGGTGATGGATTGGGTCCGCCCTAGAGGGTCTCTGACTTCAGTAGTTTTCACAGTAATAGAGCCACTTGGACTCGCGAGCGAGTTGGCTCTTGAGCCGGCGGCGGGACCAGAAACCGCACGGCGTGTGGGCCCCGCGGGACCCGAAAGGGAGCTGGTCCTGGACCCCACTGCACCGTTCGTAGCAGGACGTCTGCGGTTGGCGCCATTACTGGTATTGTGGCGCATACTGTAGCTACGAGTGTAAGGCGCGCCCGACACACCGTGATTTGCTCTCGCAGGAGCATGAACTAGCGAGCGACTGCGCCCTGCAGCACCGGCCGCTGCCGCGGAGAGGGCATGCCCGCCACCCACATTATCTTTCTGTTGGTAGTGGTAGTCATACCGTGATAGGTCCGGCTTCTTTTGCGGCTTCCTGTGAATCCCAAGAACCATTTTGACGTGCAATGGCCGATATATCAAGATGTGTCAAAACATCCCCGGCGGATCCTTAACATACCTATAATTATCAGGTTTCTCCGATCATGTCATACGTCGTCTGTTGCTTACCTAATTAAGCTGGCTTGCTCGCAGCCTTCGCAATGGCGCTTTTCCAAGCGCGCCAGCGCTCTCCAAAAGTCGAGCTTCTTGCTATTTACTATGCTGAACGAAGAGCTTCTGATTTCGTGCTAGCACTGCGAGCGTCTCTGGAGTCGCACCATGACACCAAATTCTTCGTTTGTTCTACCTGCGACGCCCTGCCTGTCCTAATAAAAACAACGATACTCACATCTAAGATTATAGAAAGCCAGAGTCTTTGTTAAGGACATTACTTGTGTTTAAATCACTCGTATTAACCTGGCACTTCATTTCTGTATACTAGTTTCATTGAATTTTGTCTCTCACCAGATTCAGGCACTATGGCCGAGTGGTTAAGGCGAGAGACTCGAACTTTTCTTGAGAGATCTCTTGGGCTATGCCCGCGTCGGTTCAAATCCGGCTGGTGTCGAATTTTTTTGGCTAGGATTCCAGAAGTAATTAGTGAAAGATTACAACTGAGAACAGTAAGTACCGAGTCAGAACTGCCATTATTTTACCCGAACAAGAGACGCTCCTATCGCATGAGCCAAGCTTCCTAACATATCGCATTCAAATCACTCCAGATTCTCACTTTCACAGTCACATGTTACGAGTGTGACAGCAAGTATTCAAGCGGTGTTGAGACAAATACGTCCAGTATTTAGTTGGAGGGTTGCTTCAGCTGGTGGGCCTAATTTTGAGCCGATTGTTTTAAGGTGTGATGCCCGCTTACGGGGACATTTGCGGGCAAAAGAAGACTGTTTGGAAAAGGTACCACAGCACATACCGGCAAGGCGAGCACGGACTCAAATTCGAGCAGGAAAATGAATCTATATAAAATTTGAACACTGGCCAAAGGCGTTAAAGCTAGTGCGAAGAAGAGTGTTGTTCGAGGTGCATATTAGATTTTGTTTACTTAACCCCCTCTCTTCTTTTCTTTAAGTCACCTGTGAAATTTATAGACTTGTAGGGTATCCATCACATTTAAAAACAAACAAAAAGTTGGACCGAAGATTACATACTCGTAGGCATGAGTGACTTTCTGGGAGCTAAACAAGCACGTACACAAAACCTAAGAAACTGAGACCACTGATACTCTATTCGGTACCCCTTTTTCTCCAAAGCGCGAAATGGTGACACACGGTGATAAAGTGATCTCATGTATTTTTATGTGCTTGTTGCCAACCGCGAGTTGCGTTGACGACATCATGCTTATGTGTGTTGTAGCTTCTCAGCCGAGCGGATCCCTCCACGCACTTGGTCGCGGCTGTCTGAGCTACAAACTTCTAGTACCGCGGAGAATTCCCTTAAAACATCACTTCCGCGGAGATCAGCAGGATGGCGGATGGTATTGCGTGTGATAGTGCTGGCGCCTCTTTTGTTATTAAACACTAGTAACTTTTTCTCTATAAATATCTTGTAGCCCTGAAGCTCTTCCGATCATTTTGCAAGATGCCATTCAAACAATTTTGAGGTCAGCCGCGCAGATTTCCGTAAAGCTAATATACGGGCGCTGGACTGGACCTGGACTTATTCTCCAAGCTGTAGCATATGCGCTAACTCTATATTCGGCTTACTGGCCAATTATGTGACTCCAGGTGATGTCTATCAGTCGTGAAAAAAATTTTGTAGCACCTGATATAAAGCTTCAACAAAAAGTCTCGATCAATTATCTTGTACGCCTCAGCTGGCCCTACCTGCATCTTTTACAGTTCACCAAAACCAAAGCCTAGTAACGGCATTCACGAGACAACGAAAAAACAATGGCTCAAGACTTGAAACACGTTCCAGAATCCATCAGAATGGTTCTCATTGGACCACCAGGTTCCGGAAAAGGTACTCAGGCCCCAAACCTCAAAGAGCGCTTCTGCGCTTGTCACCTGGCTACTGGTGACATGCTGAGATCCCAGGTTGCCCAGAAAACCGAGCTGGGTCTGGAAGCCAAGAAGATTATGGACCAGGGTGGCCTAGTCTCAGACGAGATTATGGTCAACATGATCAAGCATGAGTTGATCACCAACCCAGAGTGCAAGTCCGGCTTCATTCTGGACGGGTTCCCCAGAACTATCCCACAGGCTGAGAAGCTAGACCAGATGTTGGCCGAGCAAGGCAGACCTTTGGAGAAGGCTGTTGAGCTCAAAATCGACGACGAACTGTTGGTGTCTAGAATCACCGGTAGACTGGTGCATCCATCTTCCGGCAGATCCTACCACAAGCTTTTCAACCCTCCAAAGGAGGACATGAAGGATGACGTCACTGGCGAGGCTTTGGTCCAGAGATCTGATGACAACGCTGATGCCTTGAAGAAGAGACTTGGTGCTTACCACGAACAGACTGAGCCTATTGTTGACTTCTACAAGAAGACTGGTATCTGGTCTGGTGTCGATGCTTCCCAGCCTCCAAAGACCGTCTGGGCTGACATCCTCAAATGTCTAGGTAAGAACTGAATAACCTGCAAATGCGGGAGATAAATTCCTACTATTAAAAATACCAGGGTGCATAGCTTTTCTTGCTTTGATACGCAAAGCCTCAATTCTCTTTATATGTAGTTCTTGGTGTTTTCTTTAGATACTAGTGAATTAAACATTATCAAATATAATCGTAACAAAAGTGCATCTTACAAGCAAATTAAAGTAAAAGTTCAAAACAATACAAGAGAGACAGCAAGGGGCGCTTACTAGATGTCCAAAGGCGACGCGTCTCCCAGGATCGATACGCCGTTGTCTCATCACAGTCAGGAACTCTCACGTCCTATCAACGCTTCTAAGATCACTATTTTTAAATCGACACCAACGAGAAGGGTGAAAGATGAGAAAAATAGCCACGATGGATCAACACCGTCCCCCAGCGCATCTGCTAGTGCGAACTACGGTTCGAACCGACTTTTGTCTTTACTGAGAAGCAAAAATGAGAGGACAGAAGGCCCAGCCCCCATCTCAGCTACTGTCCCAAACGAGTATCCTAGTACCACGACGGCTTCATCGCTTTCAAAAATCGCTATAGGACCTGCAGCAGGAATTAAAGAGGGCAATTGTCAAAGCGCGAGATCTCCTTCGGGAAATCACGGAGAGAGATCATTCCACGGGCAAGTCTCTAACTGGATTTCCCATGAAGATGTGAAACCTAATACTTATTCCAGGCATGATTCCCAAAGGATAGACATCCCGCTCTTAAACTGCAAAATCAGCAGAACTGCTCCTTCTACACCAAGTGGAAAGGTCAAGTCAAGCTCGAACCCATCGAATACATCATTGTCTGGACATACTACCGGAACGAAATGGGCTGCTACGGATGACGCGGTACCGCGGGCGGGGCAAGTTTTTGAGTCAGCTCCAAACATAGCGCTGATACCGATAAACAATCCATCGCAAACCTTGACAGAAACAAAGCCTTCCTCGACGCCGACGAAACCAGTTGTAGAGCGATCACTGATAAAGACAAAAACCATGACGCCCGCCCAAGCGGAATCGAGCCAACCGCGCTCTGAGGAGCTTCGCCAGCCGAGCATCTTGCATAAGCAAAGTCCACACCTTTTAGATGAATCGCATTATTTCACTCATGGAAGCGAGAAAGATGTCGCGTCTAGCGCAGAAAATGATATATCCGCTACGCGGGCCTCCAGTGCACCGACTCATACTGTTCCGCTTGCTTCTAATGTGCTTCAAAGCGAGGTGTCTGTAGATGCGGCAAAAGCGACAACTGATAAAGGGGGCAGTGTCCATGGTTTACAAGAAGTAATATCTACACCCTCCGGCACTTCCATTACTATAGAACAAGAGGAGAATAATCCAAAAACAGATCGCAATCTCCGGTCAACAGCGCTAAATGTCCTCCCTCAAGTTTCTAGTAAGCGGGCAGAGCACGCGCCCGAAAACTTGAATTCCAATCCAAGGCGCAGAGGCAAAGGTTACTCTGCCCCGAAAGTACCAATTATAATCCAGCAAATACCTTCCTCTTTGACAAGGATTCATTCAAAAGGGTCCGCGAAAACTAGTGGTGAGCAGAAAACAGACTCAACGCATTCACCGCGCCAGACAAATCGCCCCACTGCTCATACTGCAGTAGAGCAAAACAAGATAAAAGTTCAGCTGCCTATGTTGCGCGAAGCCCAGGAGAGTAATCAAAACCAAGTGCCTTACAGCTGCCTTTCGAAAACATATGACGCGCATCAAAAGCTTGCCCCAGCCAAACCCTTCAAAGGCTCCCAGAATGCCGTCCCCGTTGAGGGAAGGTCGACTCCAGTAGGAAATGGCAAAGAAAGTCCAGTTAGATCGCCGGTCGATACCAGGGTGTCAAGTCCTCAAGTCCAACAGCTCATCGAGAATGATCCTTTGCTAGAAATTAGATCAAACGAAGTAAAGGAGTACCAAGATGTTACCAATCCGAAGAGGAAACCGTCTCCGCAAGATAGCCAACTTCAGTTTCACAAAAAGAGGAAAATAAACTACGAAGATGGCTCGCCCGTAATGGAAGCTTTGAGCAACCTCGATAAACCTTTCAGCAATGCGACAACTATTCCTCAATTGAACTCTGCTCCCGAGTCCGCCTCTAAGAAAAATCACCTGAAGTTATCTTCCAAAAAACTCTCTTCAAAGTCTTCAGAGAGCGTCGCCCGAGAAAAGAAAACCGTTGGTGTTACAAGTGGAGGGCATAAAAATGGCACTCCAAGCAAGCGTGTAAACGATTCAGCAACTTCTAAGTCCGGTAACCGAGCCAACGTTCGTCTAGCAGTCCCCACGCTGATTTCGTCAGGAGGCAAGGCTGGAGGCAGAAAAGCGTTAACGGATCGTGACCAAGAATCTCTACAAAAAGACCCTCAGCGTGCGACTGGAGGAGAAAAACGGCTAGCTTCCGAAGCGAAGAGTCCGAGAAGACTTCGGAAAAGCGCGAAAACCGCCGGAAACGGCAAATTAAGATCTCTGGACAATGTGAGGCATACTAGGACAGGTGCGAAAATAATGAATCCTTTAAAGCCTCTCCCCGAGGCAGTAGTAAGTGCCCAGGAGTTGAATTACACAGAAAGAAAGGCGAATGATGAGGTATTACCACAGAATAAATCTATAGAGGATCAGAAGCTGGAAAGCGCACCTCTTTTAAGATCAGACGACGCCCAGCAAATAGATTCTGACAAGCTCTCAAGTGGGATCTCCGACTACCTTTCGGACTCCTTCGATCCTGAAGGAGAGCTCCTGCTAGCAAAGAGGTCGAACAATGCAAAAGTCCATGCAGAGAAGGATAAAATACTAAGCACCGCTACAACATCTCAAATACTCCCACGCATGGTCAGCGAAACAAGGCCTGTCCATGATCCGGAGGCATCTCGAAAACAGATTGAAAAGATCGTTTCGCGCCAAGTTGCTAGGAAAATGGCATCGACCAAACAGCTCGGCAAGCAACTCATCGTCAGTTTAACTCAATGTGGTATTGTTACACACACGCCATTTGGATCAGGCCAGAACGTGACGGCTAGTAACAACATCTGTAACATTAACAATTATGAGGTGAGCCCGGTCCTCTACCTGCAACACTTGTCGAAGAGAGGAAGGCTAGAGATTCGCGAATTTACTCAATCAAAGATTCCGATAATGCAAGTTACAAAAAGTTTGACTGATGCAAGCACCAGGGAGAAACTGAAAAAGGACTGCTATGGACTCTTGGTTTTTGTTGACAACTACCACTACAGCAGGTTAACCACAAGCCAAAAAGCTCTAGTCGATCAACGATTAACGTTTGTAAAATCAGTCCTTCCTAAGCTGGGGATGAAACTTACAGAAGACATGTCTTCTCAAGTAAGCATTATGATTGCTATCAGTGAGGTGCAAAATTTGGAAGACATTAATTCAGTCGAAGCCACAGAAGCGTACGGGATACAAGCATGGAGTTATGGTTATGCCGTTGAGTTTTTCAAAATGCTGTTGGGCCCGGAAGTACTGCCATCACAAATATTAGAGGAGAGGGAGGAGGGGGCAAGCGAGGTTCAGGCGCAGCAAGAAGCGGCGCCCGACGTTGCTGAAGAGTTCGCCTCCAGTACTGGAGGAGACGAAAAGGTTCGCGAAAAAGAAGTCATATATCATGAGAATACCTTGCGCGAGTTAGTCGATGGATTAGCAGACTGCGTTAGATCGGATACGATTGATAAAGCCGCATTAGAGAGTTACGTTAATGAAATTTCGTCCTGTGTTGACTCTGTGGTGCAAGAGCAGCTTGTTGGTGCACGATTAGCTGAGCAGTTCGAAGCGCAGAATCGTCTAATTCTTGCGATGTCAAATGAATTAATACAGAACCAAATCAAAATCGCGTCTCTGCATGGTCGCGCATCAAGCAGCGAAAAAGATGTTGAAACTCTGAACCTTAAGCTAAGTGAGGAACGCTCGAAAGCCCAGAGGCAGCTCTTGGAAATGAAGTCAAGACTTGAAGGAAGTGACTGTGAGAAGCCGCACGTGGTCCCACAACAAGCGGTCCCACAACAAGCGGTCCCACAACAAGCGGTCCCACAACAAGCGGTCCCACAACAAGCGGTCCCACAACAAGCGGTCCCACAACAAGCGGTCCCACAACAAGCGGTCTCACAACAAGTTATTTTGGAACCCGTCAGTAGCGTTGACCAAAGCTCAGCGCCTGTTGCGCATGTGGAAGAGATAAAAGGTGCTGGGGTTCTCGACCATAGGGTTGTGGATGATATTGGACTAATAAGAAATGCCCTAAACAAAAGAGTTGACCGCACAAACTCAGTTAACAATGGCCAAGAAAATCTAGCATCTTCTTTAACTTCAAGAAAGCTTCTTTCCGTAGATTCAGTTCAGGAAAGTTCTTCAAGAAATAAATTGGGCAATGCAATGCTTCTTCACAACCTCAATGATGCCGGACCTCCTACGCATGTCGGATGGCAAGGTAGTTTAATGCGCGTGTTGGCAGCAATGAATAGCCAACAAGAAGCACAGCATGTGGCCTTCAGGTCAGAGAACATTCTTCTCAGAGAAGAACGGGACGCTTTAAGGGCAACACTTGCCGGCTTCGACAACATATTGAGGGGCCAGCAGCAAAGGCAAAGCCAATTGGAAGAAGCGCTACTGAGAGAGAGGTCAAAAAGGAGATCCACGTTTGAAACCCGACAAACGACCGCAGTTGCGGGATCTTTAGAGATTGAGGATGAACGGGATGCTCTGAAATCCCGACTTATTGGATACGATAATATCATGAGAGACCAGCAGCTGAGGCTAAGCCTGTTGGAAACAGCATTGCAACGAGAAAAGCTGACAAGAAAAGCCCTGCAGGCTAGACTGCAGACCTTTGCTCATGGTTTGGTTTCAGAGGATGAGGCTGACGCGTGAAACTAACTAGCAAAGGGCACCAGGGAGACTCTGTAATTGGAAGTCGAAGAGAGACGTTGTATATCTCTCGCAGCATAGAGAGCTGTTCTTAGTAAGAAAAATAGTCTTTTCTATTAATACAAGTGTGTTATATTACATAGCTGGCTAGAAACATGGGCCTAATTGGCAGTGTAAGAAAAGCCGCCACAACCACGAGTACAGCGTGCGACATAGGCGGCTCATAATTGAGGATTCGACGTTTGTTTTATCCGGCCAGGCCTTTCAAGCGTTCCAAGCCCTGATTAAGAGCTTGTTGTGGGGTCTCTTCCACAGCTTCATGGAAGCACGTAGAGTGGAAGTACTTGCCTTGGGACTGGATGCAGTTGGGCCAAATCCACTCACCGATGTCATCGTTGTAAACAGCAGACTGGACTTCCCTACAAATTGGGCATTGAAAGGTCATGTCCTCGTGTGTTTCAGGCACAGTGACATACTTTTTGGCAAGGTCTGCTTCTGCCTTCTCCGGGGCAGAGTTTGGGTCGAAATTTGAGGTGGTAAAGGACGAGGAGGCGTTGCTGGCATCTAGGTTTGCCAAAGTGACAGAGTCGGTCTCTGATCTCGTTGTGGAAACGATCTCTTCGTCGTTGAAGCGCTGCCATTGAGCGTCGTCCAGATACCAGTTTCTCGACTGAATATTTTTTGCGGTAGCGCCGTTCGCGCCCGCAGTGCCCTTGATCCTCTTGTTGATTCTAAAGTGCCAATCGAGATGGTCTCGCTCTTGCTTTTTCTCCTCTTCGGACGAGCCGAATCTCTTGCCACAAGTGCTGCACTTGTTGGGCTTGTAACGGTACAGCAGATGTCTGAGCTGCATCACGGTGGGATTATCCTGGATGACGGTTTGCTGACACAGTTGTAAGTTCGGGGTGTTAAGGATGTCGATGCCCACGGTGGAGAAATGGGACCGCACGTCGCCTAGGATGTCCTTCATGAGGTTTAGAGGTGGCAGAGTGGTTTGGGCAGTCTCGTTGTGGTTTTGGGAGAGAAGGCGGGCCAGGGTGACAACGGACTGCTGCGGAACAGGCTTGACCAGGCCCTCGGCACGCAGCGTGTCGTAGAGCGCTTGTACCTTGGAGGCTTTCTGGGAAGGCTCAGAGGCCGGCGGTGGGATGTTGGACGCATTTGGGAAGAAAGAGGATGAGAGGGATGGGGTGCCGAAGAGCGACACGGACTCGGAGTCCCTGGGCACAGGCGCGGCGCCCAGCACCTGCGGCGGAGGTGTGTCCAGAGGTTTTCTGGACAGGCGCTGCTGCTGCTGCTGCTGCTGCTGCTGCTGCTGTTGTTGTTGTTGCTGCTGTTGTTGCTGCTGCTGCTGCAGAACCTGCTGCTCCTGGGCAAAGATCTGACGGAGCTGCATCTGGACCTGCTGGAGCGCCTGCGGCGGCATCTTCTCGCGCTGGAGCTCCTGCTTGAGCTGCTGCAGCACAACAACCTTGGTTTTGAGCTTGGCATCGTGCGGGCTCTGGGCAGCACGTTCGCGAGTCAGCAAGCTAAGCTTGTCGATCTCGCGTAACAGGCCGGGCACGGTTGGCGCGACGTGCTTCTGGTGCAGCGCGCTGGCCTTGACCAGGAAGCGCTCGATGGCGTCCAGCGCCTCCTTGCCAAACAGGTGGTCGCCCATGGAGCTGCTGCTGGGCAGCAGCCACGTCTTGAACATCTTGATCAGATCCGAGCGTGTCTGATTGTCTACGATGAGATATGTGCGCTTGTACAGCTGCGCGAGGTTCCGCGAGAAGTAGATGGTGTAGGGCGAGCCCGCGTTCTTGCAGATGGAGTCGAGCACGTAGAACGCGTACAGCTTCTGGTTGGGCACGCACCGCTCGATGCGCCGCTCGATCGCGTCCACCATCTGCTGCGCGCACCCGATGTTCTCCTCGGCCATCTTGGTGAGCGTGCTGATGATGGGCTTGGAGTTGCACGTCAGCTCATCTAGGATGCTGGCGAAGTCCTTGGCTATCTTGTCGCACTCCATTGCCTGGGTGTGTGGCTCGGGTGAAGCGAGCTGATGTGCTGAGGACGAGAGGGCGAGAAGAGACGAAGCTTGTAGGAGCGCGATCGCAGGCCGAGAGCCCGTACGAGAGGACCTGAAGAGCAACACACGTGACACCACGGCACGTGATAGATATCACATGACCAAAAATCACATGACATACATCACGTGACCAAATCACATGACTCGCACATCACATGACACCAAATCACCCGGCACGGAGACCTCACCCCGGCGGCAGTCCACGCCGAGCGCATCGCCTCCGTTCCGCGAGACTTCAGCCTTTCTCGACCAGGCGCCGATGAGCTGCCGGCGGAGCGACGCGTAACAAGGAAAAGTTTCGAGCCCAGTACGTTCTCACGCTCGCGAGACGCGCGCCCTCAGCGCGGCGGTGATGAGCGCACAAGTTGGGCTAGTTGGGCGCGACTCGCGCCACGAGCACGGGCACGGGTCATTAGAGCGATAAGCTCGCGCAGGCGCGTGAACAGGGTCGTGGACAGCGAAAATTTTTCCCCCGGTATATAAGATGGGAACGCCACGGGCATGGCGCGCGTGCGGTCCCGCGCGCGAGAAGCATCAAGCTAGGTTCGAGCCGAGAGCAGAGACCACAGAGCAGATACCAGCAAGCACGTATGTCCAACGATAAGAAGCAATCAGGTATGGCCCGTGTGCTGGGGTCCGCGTCCGCCGGGATTCTGGAAATCGGTGTGTTCCACCCCGTTGACACGGTATCGAAACGGCTGATGTCGAACCACAGCCGGATCGCGTCGGCGGCGCAGCTGAACGCGGTGGTGTTCCGTGAGCACGCGGGCGAGGCGCTGAGCAAGCGTCTGTTCACACTGTTCCCCGGGCTGGGGTACGCGGCCGCGTACAAGATCCTACAGAGGGTGTACAAGTACGGTGGGCAGCCGTTCGCCAACGAGTTCCTGAACCGCAACTTCAAGGCGGACTTCGACGGGGCGTTCGGCGAGAAGACCGGCAAAGCGCTTCGGTCTGCGACAGCCGGGTCGCTGATCGGGATCGGAGAGATCGTGCTGCTGCCGCTGGACGTGCTGAAGATCAAGCGCCAGACCAACCCGGAGTCGTTCAGGGGCCGTGGGTTCGTGCGGATTCTGCGCGACGAGGGCCTGGGACTGTACCGTGGCTGGGGGTGGACTGCGGCGCGTAACGCGCCAGGGTCCTTTGCGCTGTTCGGTGGTAACGCGTTTGCCAAGGAGTACATCCTGGGGCTGAAGGACTACTCGTCCGCGACCTGGTCGCAGAACTTCGTGTCGTCCATCGTGGGTGCGAGCGCGTCGCTGATCGTGTCCGCGCCGCTGGACGTGATCAAGACCCGTATCCAGAACCGTAACTTCGACAACCCGGAGAGCGGCTTCCGCATTGTGCGCAACACGCTGAAGAACGAGGGCGCGACCGCGTTCTTCAAGGGCCTGACGCCCAAGCTGCTGACCACGGGACCCAAGCTGGTGTTCTCGTTTGCCCTGGCGCAGTCGCTGATCCCGGCTTTCGACAAGCTGCTGGCGCAGTAGCCTTCCCTAGATTCAGTCTATAAAGAACCATGTATATATATTATATTTACGATTAAAGCGCTTGCTAGTCGAGGAAATACAGGAGATATAATATCGTAGAGGTAATAACACAACGCGGCCCGCGAGGTGCGGGACCGCTGTTCTTCGCGTCACTCGCGCCCGCCAGGACGCGGGTATGCAGGAGGGTGTTGGTGTTGGTGGTGTTGTTGTTGGTGGTGCTGGTGCTGTTGGTGCTGTTGGTGCTGTTGGAACTGCGGATTGTACGGCAGGTCCGGTACACCGTACTGGCCTGTCGCGGCGCTCTCGGGCGCATGCGCCAGGCGCATCTGGATGTGCTTGACTTGCTGAGACAGCTGCGTAAATTTCTCGGAGAGGTCCTGTATCTCTGCGGCCAGGGTCCGAGTGCTGGCGACCAGCGACGAGACCGAGTTTGCCATGCAGTTCCAGTCCAAGGTGTTGCCAGCCAGCGGCTGCGAGCCTGGCAACGCGGCGGCGAAGCCGGCGGCCGGGCCCATGCTGGCCTCTGCACCTGCACTCGCACCCGCACTCGCACCCGCGCCCGAGCTCATGCGGTAATGGCCTTGATCCGTGGAGTGGAATACATGTGCGACCTTGAGCACCAGCGCGTCGCGCGCGTTCTCGGGCTCCACGTTGCACGCCGCATTGCGTACGCCGCGCGCGTACAGCAGGTTGAAACGGTCGCGGCATTGTCGCGTGTTGCGCTGCAGCGCGTGCTCCTGCGACAGCTGCCGGCTGACAGAGTCCCAGAAGTGGCGCACGTTGGGCGAGATGGGTACCTCGTACCGGTGCGCCAGCACGGTTTCCAGCAGCGCGATGTCCTCCGCGGGCTGCCAGAAACGGCGCCCAGTGCGGCGGACACCGCCGGGGCTCGCGCTGGACGCGGGCGACGCTTCTGAGCCGAATTGATGGTGGGCGTGGCCCTGTGAGAGTCCCTGTGAGAGTCCCGTAAGGACCTGGTACCGATGAGTGGGCGCCGGGTACAACGCCGTGGCCAAGTGCGCGGGCGCGCGCACCGGCACCGGCTCGTAAACCACGCCCACCCCCACACCCGCTGGCCCCGGCAGCGGCAGCGGCGGCGGCGGCGGCGGCGGCGCGCACGCGCCGCCCAGTGCGTCGCACCCGTCCCCGCCGCTGTATCCCCGTTCCATCGCGGCCGTGGGCGGTCGGCTCATGCTCCCATGTGAAGAACCCGCTGCGCTCGTGACGTCTGCTGCACGATGGCCTCCGCTGCTGCGCACGGCTCGCTCGTGCTGCTCGAGGGCTCTAGCTCGCTCCAAATTCCTGGCACGCTCCAAATATCGCTGCGCGCCGGTTCCTGTGATCTTTCCACTGTCTGCACTTTGCTGCGCTTGCGCTCTGGGCTTTCTCCCGCCTCCAGCGCGCGCGAAACACCCAACCCCGGCTCGTGGCCCTTACGCTTTATATGGCTCCAGGTTTCCACGCTACCTCCGCCAGCATCACGGCCACCACGGCCACCACGGCCACCACGGCCAGCGCACTGCCCACACGGCCTGCACTGTCAGCATCGCACCGCGCGGCGACGCGCAAAAAAAGCGAAAACCGTTTAACGAAGACAAGACCGCCCATCCACCGCCACGAGCTTCGCTCGCATCTCGTTGTTATCGGTGCCCGTCCGCACTTTCTTTGTGACTTATGCCCACCGACGCTAGACGCACCGAAATTGCGTCACCTGCAGCGAAGGCCCTCGCGCGCGCGCGCCGTTGCGCGCGCAAACACGCAAGCTTCAGTGCTTTTGACGACCCAATAACCACTTGGAGCAACGCCAGCGACGGGCAGCGGTGCTGGGGCCAACGGCGCGTCCGCGCCCGCGTCCGCGGACGCGGGCGCGGACGCGGACGCGGCTTCCAGCGCGGCCTCGAGCCCGGAAGCGGACGTGCTGGGGTTTCTCCGGTGCCTGAGACAGGCACTCGAACGCCTGACACAGGCACTCGAAGATTCAGGCATTTATATTCTTTTTCCGGACTTACCGAAGCACGCGGAAAGTCGATAGGAAGAAATAAGAAAACAAAATCAAAAAGAGCGACGGGCAAGATACACGCAGAAGGCGACGCAGAGGCGCGCAAGGAACCGGGCTTCTCGTATAGGGGCGACGTAGCAAGGACGCAATGGGGACGCAATGGAAGGAAAGCTTAAGCCGAGGCAGAAGGCCGGGCAGGGCCGGGGGAGGCGGACGTATAAGGCCGCGAGGGGTGGAGGAGAGGGCGGGGATCCCTGTCACGTGGACGCTGACGTCATCAGCATGGGCACGTGATACAGGCGCACGTGGCATGAACGCACGTGACCAAAACCCATGTGACCAAACCCACGTGACCACACACGTGAATAAAACCATGTGACCACACACGTGACATGGGGACGTACACACGTGACACACACGACACGTGCCCCTGTCACGTGCCCCATGCTCTGCACGGGCCCAGGCTTTCCCCGTCGAGATAACAACTTGCCCTCCCCCCTCCGGAGCAATGCGCGCTCCAGCACTCGTCTCCAGCCCGAGCACAACAAAAGACACCACGGCCTCTCGCACGCTCTACCGCGCACCAAGCCTCTCATCCGACCCAATGGCTCAGCGCGAAAGAAGCGTCAGCCCCAAGTCCAGGGGCAAGTCCCCTCCCGAGATCCACGCTGCCAACGCCAAGGCACAGTCGTTCACCGAACAGCACCGCGGCGCCAGTCTGACGTCGCTGCCTCGCAAGAAGCCCGAGATGTACCACTACGACATCGGCGGCGGCGACGACAGTGGCGACGGCGCGCTGTCTGGCTCGCAGACCGGCGCGGCCACGGCCGGCGCCGGCATGCTCTACCAGGACAGCAAGGCGTCCGTGCAGGCGGGCGCAGTGCCCGGCACAGTGCCCGGCGCGGCATCTGGCGACGCCGCACACGCCCAGGCGGTGCCCCCCGGCTACAACCAGCATCTCCAGGTCAAGGACTCGTACCTCACGGGCCGCGCCCTGCTGTACTTCACGTCCGTTTTCGTGTCCCTGGGCGTGTTTCTCTTCGGCTACGACCAGGGCGTCATGTCGGGCATCATCACGGGTCCGCTGTTCAAGCTCTACTTCAACGACCCGTCGCGCGCAGCCATCGGTAACATGATCTCGATCCTCGAGGTTGGCGCGCTCGTGAGCTCGCTGATGGTCGGCCGGCTCGGCGAGAAGTGGGGCCGGCGCCGCACCATCCGCTACGGCTCCTTCGTGTTCATCCTGGGCGGTCTTTTCCAGACCTCTGCCACACGCATGCTCCACCTCATCATCGGCCGTGTCATCAGCGGTCTCGGCGTGGGCCTGCTCAGCACCATCGTGCCCATCTACCAGTCCGAGATCTCGCCCCCGCACAACCGGGGCAAGCTGGCCTGCATCGAGTTCACGGGCAACATCGTCGGCTACTGCTCCAGCGTGTGGGTCGACTACGGCTGCTCCTACATCAACAACAACGCCGCCTGGCGCCTGCCCCTCTTCATCCAGTGCGTCATGGGCCTCGGCCTCTTCATGGGCACCTTCGTCATCGTCGAGACCCCGCGCTGGCTGCTGAACCACGACCACGACGTCGAGGGCCTGATTGTCATCGCCGACCTCCACAGCGACGGCGACGTCCAGGACCGCCGCGCCCACGACGAGTTCCAGGCCATCAAGGAGACCGTGCTGATCTCCCGCCTTGAGGGCGAGAAGAAGTCCTACTCCTACGTCTTCAAGCGCTACCGCACCCGCATGCTTATCGCCATGAGCTCCCAGATGTTCGCTCAACTCAACGGTATCAACGTCATCTCCTACTACGCGCCCATGGTGTTCGAGCAGGCCGGCTGGGTCGGCAGGGACGCGATTCTCATGACCGGCGTGAACGGCATCATCTACGTTCTCTCCACCGTCTTGCCCTGGCACCTGGTCGACCGGTGGGGCCGCAAACCCATTCTGCTCATGGGCGGAATGGTCATGGGCCTCGCTCTTGTCTCCATCTCTGCTGCACTCTACGTCAACATTGCCTCCACACCGACCCTTGTTGTGGTCTTTGTCATTGTCTTCAACGCCTTCTTCGGCTTCAGCTGGGGCCCTATCCCATGGCTCTACCCCGTGGAAATCGCCCCGCTTTCCGCGAGATCCGCCATGGCCTCTGCCTCCACCGCGACCAACTGGCTCTGCAACTGGCTTGTGGGCATCATGACGCCCATTTTGCAAGAAAAGATCAAGTGGAGGCTTTACCTCATCCACGCCGCCTCCTGCTTCATATCCTTCTGGTGCGTGCTGCGGGTTTATCCGGAAACAGCTGGTCTGCGCCTGGAGGACATGAGCTCGGTGTTCGACGACAGATCTTCCACTTTCAGTTTCCACGGCTCCATCACGGGCGTCGACGTTGATGCTGCTTCCCGCTCAGGCGCTACCGCACCTGCGAACCCATCTCTAGCTCGGAAGCCCGCCGCGGCCCAGCCCTCCTTACTGGACGGAGTTCACTCCGGAGTTGCTCCCCCACATTCTTCTGTTGCTGGTCAGCCCGATCTGGCCCAGAATCCGTTTGTATCACACGGTAGCGGCCAGAGTGTGAGGTCCAAAAGAAGTATCGCTAGTGCCAATATGCTTTCCCCCGATGCCCTCGAACCCCCCACCCTGGGCCAAGTCCTCGACTTCAAGAGGGAACAAATTGACAGCCGCAATTTCAAAGGCCTCATGAGGCGGGGTTCTGAGACGGTCAACCTCATCTACGACAAGGTCAAACGTCTGGGCAAGCCCAGCGACGCCAGCGGCGAATACGGAACCCTACCCAACAACGAGAGACCTGCGCCCGCGGCCCCATCCAGTGGCAACTGATGTAGCCCGGGCCTTGGTTCTCTCTTTTTTGTTAAGAAAACGCGCCTACCCTTAAAAGGTACATTATATTATACAGGTTTTAATAAAAGCTTGCTTTTTCAGGGGCACCGTCTTATACAATCTCCGGGGTAGGTAGCCTTGTGAAGCACGCCACGTACTTGGCGCCCTTTTTCCTCTCAACCTTCTTACCCTCTTCGGTCGCATTCCTCATGATCTTAACACACTCGTCCTGGTCTTCCCACTCGTTCGACAGCCTTTCGAAAAGAGGGTGCTCCTCGAGGTGCTTTACCATCCACTCGTGCAAATCAAGCACGTCCGTAATTGTGTAAACCACGCCGCCCTCCTTCAGCACGTACGCGTACTCCGAAAGCAGAGTGTTGGTGATAATTCTGGCCTTGTGCTTTCTCTGCTTAAAGTGTGGGTCTGGGAAGCAGAAGAACATCTTCTCCAGCTGCGCTTTGTGAAAAAAGTTGGGGAGAAACTTCATGGAGTTTGCTCTCAGCACATTGATGTTCTGGTACGCGTTTGTTTCCGCATGGTTTGTTCGCAGAGCGATGATTCTGTCTTCCACATAGTTTGTGACCTGAACACGGATCTCCATCCCCAGGATCAGTTTGTCAGCAAATGCTGGCGATAGATCGATGAGGAGACCTCCGAATCCGCACCCAATGTCGGCGATCGTCACCTCTTTGGTCATCGCACCGGTGGCCTCATCGCTGAAGTACGGGTATAGTCTATTCCAGTCCATCTCGTCAGGGCTTAGCGGATACTCCAGCTGGTGATCCGAAAATGGGTTGGAATGCGCTCTTTGGCGGTAAAACCTCTTCCTTGGCAGGTCCATCTTCTCCGAACTGGCTTTGGGATCGATCTTCACATGCTTCAATTCCTTCCGGTTTTCTTCTTTTTTCAGACGGTAAACCTGCCTCTTGCTTGAGGGGTCGTCAAGACTCATACCAGCTTTCATGGCACGCGATAGTGGTCTCTTCGGGATGGGAAAGTGGCTTGACCAGACTCCTATGTCCTGTTCGATGAGCTCTCTCTCTGAAAATTTTATGACATTTTCCAAAGCGCGCCAGCTGCGTGAAAAGTGACGCGTTATACTTAAATGCGATGTCACACGAGTAAGAGATGATCTGGGTTATTTCGCGATAGTAAAATGAAAGCCTTCTATACTTGGGCAGATGCCAGCATGTGTCGATGGGCACGGTGCATGTCCATGTACGGTACTGTTCTCTACACTGTCTTACTGTGGAATTGCGACGGTTTTTGCGGGCCTGGTGGTGCCGTAAGCGTGGTAAGCACGGACTAGGAGAATTTGTTGCCGCTACATTCCCTGCATTTTTCGCACTGGGCCTGGAATTCAACAGCGGAAATACAACCGCTATGAGTCTAGTATTTGCTGTACGCGAGATTCCGACGTTTCCGATCGCTACAAACCTAATTTACGCCTAGTCAGCTTTCTGTATACGTACTGAAGCGCCGTTCTAGACCAGCTACAAGGCCAACAGCATTGCATCTGGCAGGGCCCTTCAGAATGTCTGGTCACGTGTATGGCATTTATTGGTGAGCTCTCCGAGGCGACGACAGGACTAGCGGGCTGCCGCACTGTCGCTCTCTTCAATCTATTTACGCATGGCGATTGTGTAGCAGGGCCCATGGACACGCCCGTCCACGCGGCCCACGCTTGAAATTCACGGGCACATATATACAAGATGTTATCAAATCCGCTCGCCATCACTCGGATTTTTTGTTTTCCGGGTCGATGTTGTCGTGATGTGATTGCAGCGTTAGATACAGCGAGTGCGAGCCTGCTTCCAAAGTCTTCACGAGGCCGGCGCCGCTCAGCAGGTGCAGAAGGCCGAGCAGCTGAGATTGCAGCTCCGGTTTGGAAGAAAGAGTCTTGAACTGATGCAGCTGGGGCACGTCAAGAATGCCGCCGTCAACCTTGGCCCCTACGATGAACAGCTTGTCGGAGCTCTTTTCCAGCAGTTTCAAAAGCCTGGCGACCTTCGCCGGCTCAGTCTCAGGAAATGTGATGGCAGCTGTAGGGCCCTTGAAAAGCGGCAGCAAAGGATGAATTCTGTTTTGTTCAGCTTTTGGCGTTGGCGCGCAAGGGTCTGGCAGGTGTGCATTCCGCAGATACACCTGGAAGAGCTGGTTCCGCAGCACGGTCATCTGGCCGCCGAGCTCCTTGATCTGGGACCGGAAAAAAGCATCCTCCTGTTTCACCAGGTTATTGTGGTGGGCGAACAGGACAACTGGGTTCTTTTCCATCAATTCTTTGTAGGTGTCCATCAGAAGCGTTTTGCGCGAGTTCAAAGGTTTCACAGTGACCCTGGCCTCTGTGGAGGCGAATCTCAAGCCGCGCAACAGCAAGCTGCTGGTGGAAGTTCGGGGGAAAAGCCCCAATGACTGTGTCAACATCCTGGAAACGCGCTAGCGAGCTGAAGAAATGTTATACGTTCACGAGGTCGTCGATATCCTCTATAGACTATAGTAGCTGGAAATTTTTAATTCCAAAATATAGTTATATACGGAACACTGCACGTGACAAGAGTGACTTTAATCTGTGACAGCTCGGACGAGGTACTGCCCAGCACAGTGCAGAGGTCGCGTCCTGCTATTACTTGGGTATTAATTAGTTTGCACCCTATTTGGGGCCGTCTTTCTGCTAGCTGACCGGTGCAAGTTAAGTTCCAAACAAATCAATCACCTATGGTACTGATTCGAAAAGACAACATTCGCGGCCCTTTACGGTTTGACGCCCGTTGAAGAATGCATTGCTGCCATTTCAGCGTACATGTCTACGGGAGGACAGTGGCTTGTATTTCTTGCGATTAAAACCGAAAAACCGCACCAGGCATTTCCAGCGACGGCGTTAAATTCTTTCGACTCGAAGGCCGACCACAGTGTATCTAGTGCCGGAGCTGCAATGGCCGGCGACGTTTGAACACTGTTTGTACTACGAACTCGTAGAAGTTAGGACTCTACACATACATATTCGTATAATATGATACAATATAGGTCCATTTCAAGCGTAGAGCTGGGATCTTCTGTAACGAGGTGCGGGACCCGATTCCTTTCACTGCTGGAGTTCAAGATTTCCACATTTTCCTACTCCCTCCACGCGCTCGTCTCTTTCTGAAAGAAACCCTCATTTATTTCTTCCGACGAACAAAAGCGCGTGGAAGCCATCACTAGCTTGGAAAGATTTTGCCCACAGGTAAGCCACATCAGATAGGCCCACTTACCTTACTGAAAGCTGAGCAAATAGCCAGAGCTTCCTCGCGAGTCCTTCAAACAAGGGCGATATCTATACATATATCACCATACACGAACGAACTTTTAATGAGAATCTCGTATGGCTGGATGGGACACATAGCTAACTCTATTGTTTGCAACGCACGCACCCATCTACCTCCACCAGCCGTCCCACAACTCTTCTGTCATGGCAGATCACTCCCCAATCACCGACAATTCACAGGGTACCTCTGAGAGATACGCCCCTCATCTGTCCGAGTTCTATTCAATGGTTAATGAATCTCGCAAGAAAAAGGACGCTTCTGGGCCTTCATCCCAGGATGCCTCAGAAAACGCCTTAGAGTCGCCGATAAGGTCTACTGCAAACTCTAGTATTTTCAGGATACGCCGCCCTTCCTCGCTTCGTTCGGGGTTCAGCTCTATGACCGATCTACAACCCTTGGTCACTAGCAGAGATATGACACAGACTGTGGACACAATGCAGCAGCTTCTCGCAAACGTAGAGAGCTACGCCCAAGAGCTGGTGGCTACTTCTCAGAGGGCCAGCATGCTTGCGTTGTCCCTGGAGCAGATGGCACGTCTTAAGGGTTGTAACGATGAGACTGCGGACAAATTCTTGAGTTCTAGTGGTCTTTTTCATCTGATAGCGAACCACCAAAGGATCATGTCGGACTGTATGACCTCTTCTATGGTGGAGACGCTAGCAAATAGAATTGACGAATTTCAGTTCAAGCGGAGAGTGCGAGAGGCTCGCTTCAAGAAGGAGTTCTACGACGAGGCAAAAAAGCTCAAGCTGCAGGAGAAATATAACCTGCAGTTTTCCAAGCGCAAAACCCGGAACTTGCTTTCTTATCGTGAAAACCTGGCAAACCTCCAGCTACAGCTGGATGAGCTCGAATCGCTAAAACATCGCTATTACCAGGACTCTTGTGAGATGGTGGAGGTATGCTGCAACGACGTTCTTAGAGATATGGCGACTGTATCGCGAGCGCAGGTCGAAATAAGCGAGAATATCGCGCGCAAGGGGTGGTCCGGCGGCGGTCTTGATGAGCTAATGATTGATGCTGACGACCCGTTCAGCAAAGAGGGTCAGAATGATGGTGTAGGCGCAGAGGACGAAAACAATGTGCTCAATTCTCCGTTCTCGCATGCGAATAGCCGGACCGCTACTCCACGAGCTGAGCCACTGACATCCACGCCCACGCGTGGCGAAGGAGATACTGGGTCTGTCACAAGTGTCCCAAGCGCTCAAAGTTCCACTCAAGAGACATGCGAAAATTCGTTCTCGTTGCCTGGGCCGCAGGTTCGGCATTCCGAGAGCAAGCAAGAAATCGATAACACGGATACAGAGGACACAGAAGCACCAGGCTTAGGCAAACAATTACTCGATGGCTTGCAGGACTTCAAGTTGGAGAATAGTAGTGCGGCAAGTTTAGTCGGCTAGTCCCGGTTGTACATTATTCGTTATAGAGCAAGTACATAGGCGCGGTGAGAAGAAGAACATAATCGTTTCATTAGAATGTGCATAAGTCGTTACTTTCGATGGCTCGGCGCGCCGCGTGGCGGCTCACCAGAACTTGTACCACGGCTTTTTCGCAGTGCTTGCAGAAGTGTGGCCTTCCCACTCTTTTTTCACACGGTCGTCGTTGACCGGCGTGTGCAACATGGGCTTTTCTTTGGCTGCAACAGTGCTCTTGGCCATTTGAGCGGTATGAAAGCTGTTCTTTCGCCTCAATCGGCACTGCTCCCAGCCCACTATGCTCCCCAGCATGAGACCACCTACCGACCAGTTGGCAGCCTTACTAGGGTTTTTATGGTACAGGAACATAACACTTCCCAGCACGAACATGCTAGTGAACCCCGTCATGCCGGCGTCTCGGAAGCAGGGGATACGCACTAACCTCTGGAAAGAAAAGTCCTGCCAGTCAATGGTGTCCCAGGCCTTACGTAGTGTGGCCTGCTCCAGAGAGTTTGCATGTTCGCTCTGCGATTCGTTGGCGAACCGAGGCTGGGTGTCCTCTAAAAGGTACTTTTTACCACCCAGTTTTGAGCCCCCTTCGGAGCTGATCTCGGACTGTTTATCCTGGGGCTCATTCTGTCTCCTGGAGAAGGGCCAAACCATATTGATCGTTTCTAGATATGCCTATGTTATGCTAGTTGCGCGCTCATCTTCAAGACACGCCGATTGCAGATTTAAAAAAGAGTTCTTCTTGGTAAAGTGCACCCGCAGTATTTCGATCACAGGTCAAAAAAGAGTGTCTTACTAACAACGCCACATGTGATTAACGAAACATTTTCTGTCGTTAGAATTGAGCGCCACCGACCAGCGAATATATCTATTGGAACTGGATCATGGAGAGAGTCGAGACCCGCCAGGCTTCAGTTTGAAGTAACGAGAGCTTTGAACGGCCCTGGTATTATTGACTCTTGACACTCATTTTTGTTCTTTAATCTTGTATAACCTTATCTCTGTGTTAAAATCAGGACTTGGCGCCCAGAGGAATATCACAGTGCAAAAAAATATTAAGTGAATATCAAGCTTGAGATATTCAGCATGCCTCGAGCAAGCGTGGTACACCCCATATAGGCAGCTATATCGTCCCGTTCATGGCTGGAAACAGCAAACAGTATCTCTACGATACTCACATCAATATGTATCCGCCGTCCCGTGGCGGGATGAGCGCTCAGCGCAATGTTGCGAACAGCCCATCGCGCATTGTGCCGTACCCCGTGGAAGACGTTCAACAGCCAATGAGTCCAGTGGCACTGCAGTCGGTTGCAGCGTCATCACCAGCTACGTCCACGCACACTCTGGTAGGGCCCAAGCGCTCACCGCCTCCCCCTAACGTTCGGTACGATCAGCCGTTCACATTTCAGAACGGTGAACAGGACCTTGGAGGTGCCCCGCCTCCCAATCCTATGGGCGACCTGCGAAGGCTTGACAGCTTTCCCACAAATAACAGCTCCACTGACACCTTTCAGAGTGCCAGCGATGTGTCTGCCCCGCCGTCAGTGGCGGCAACAGCGGTGCCGCCGCCGCCTTACGAAGAGACAGAAAACCAACAGTTCCTGCGCGAAAAGCTTTACCGTACCGCGAGCGATCTGGGCAATGGAGAGCTCGGCCAAAAAACTGATTTAAGGAAGCCCCCGCAGGTCCACTCTGTGCCTGAAGCGCAATGCAGCCCACATCGTACCCTGGACCAGGGCACGCCTCGCAAGACGGAGCGGGCCCCTCAGCGAGAACCACAACGGGAATCGCGACGTGATTTGTCCCAGTACAGCGACGAAGCACTTTACTTTTACCGTGTTTACCAAGCGACGATCGAAGACTCACCAAACTTCACGGCCAAGGTGCAAATGAAGTGGTGTGAAACACTACTGACGTACTCATTCATCACAGAGTTTGTTTCAAATTATAATATTAACAGCGAAAAGCTCAAGCGGCGTCTTACTCCCGAGGAGACACTGAAGAACCAGAAAATCATCCTAGAGCATGCGCTGAAAGTGCTCACCAAGTTGATAACGCTGCAGTACGGCCCTGCACTATATCTCATGGCTACCCTATACTCTCATCAACCGTACCTCGACATCAAAATTCAGGCAGTAATTTC
Organism: Lachancea quebecensis; assembly: GCA_030557885.1. Taxonomy (NCBI): domain Eukaryota; kingdom Fungi; phylum Ascomycota; class Saccharomycetes; order Saccharomycetales; family Saccharomycetaceae; genus Lachancea; species Lachancea quebecensis. Next base: position 220,062 of record JANIJM010000015.1, on the reverse strand, counting down.
ACGAAATGACGCGAAGGCGCTCGATTACTACACCCGCGCCGCGATACGGAACGAGCCAGAGGCGTGCTATCGTGCGGGCGTTTGCTACGAGTACCAGCGTGGGACGCCCGCGGAACTCGACAAGGCGCAATGTCTACTGAAAGCGATGCAGTTCTTCGAGCGCGGCGCATCCCAATGTGCCAACACTGCAAGCATGTATAAGCTAGCCATGCTCCTGCTACATGGAGTGAATGAAAAACAGGGCGGGCAGGCTATTCTGCAAGAGGACGTGAAGACTGCGATGCATTGGTTCAAAAAGGCCGCGGCCGAGGGCGCCCCTGGGAACGGTACTGCGGGCTCGCCTCAGGCGATGTATGAGCTGGCCAAGATATACGAACGAGACGGTCTACAACCCGCGTTACAAGCGCGGCTAGAGACTGCGGGCATCTCTCGCGACATCAAACACGCCCTGCAGTGTTACCACCGCTGTGCCACGCTGTACGAATACCCGCTGGCGCAGTGGCGCCTGGGCCAATGCTACGAGTTCGGCCAACTGAATTTGCCTGTAGCTGCCAACAAATCCATAGCCTGGTACGCAAAAGCTGCGATGGCGCAGCCGCGTGGCAACCCTATGGCCATGATGGCTCTGAGTGGCTGGTACCTGACGGGCGCTACGGGCGTGCTCAAGCCTAACAACCGCGAAGCCTACAACTGGGCACGCAAAGCCTGCCAGGTCGCGGACGGCAAACTTGCTCGCGCAGAATACGCACTAGCATTTTACTCCGAGAACGGAATTGGCTGCGTGCCCAGCTTAGCAGAGGCTCGCGAACACTACGAGCGCGCTGCTGCAGCAGGCCACGCGAAGGCTCAAGATCGCCTACAAGCCGGCGGCCTGTAGCACACGGGGTAGCCTTGTGTGTCGTGCCCGCGATTATAGAAAAAAGGGCTTCATAGTGGCCCATTCAGTGAATGGCAGGCTTCCGGCATCCAAAGGGCCCGTGGCTGAGTTACTACTAGCAGACGTCCAATCGCCCAGGGCATGCTGTTGAGGTATTCACGAGACCCATATACTAGATCACGCGACTAAACAGATCACATGATCAAAGCACATGTCGTATCATGTGATGATAAAATTCATCATGTGACGAACGGCTACGTTCAAAATGATACATATCACTTCTTCTAAAAAAAAAAACAATCGCCAATCAAAGTCCACGACGGTTTCTTTTGAAGGAAACCTAGAAATTTTTCAATGGGCCGAATATATAATCTAGGGAATGACCGAGATGGTCATCGGAGCTGCGCGCCAGAGAAAAAGTCTTAAAGACCCAAACAGCTGCCAGCCCAGAAGGAGTAAGGCATCCACAAGGATTGGCGTTTAACGAGAAGTTTGAAAAGTGCTTGAACAAGGGCCGAACTGTAGAAAACAATGGACTCTATCGCACGGCAATCAGCAAAATTATGCCCGTTTGTAAGCAGGGCCACATCTTCTTTGAGGAACGTGCAAACCTTACAGCAGGGCAACATCAGCGTGATGGCGCAGCGCTGTCCCTTCATGGGCCAGGCGATGCAAAAGGCGCATTTGAAGACGTCTGCTACGACCAACGCGGCCGCCGCCGCGCCCGCGGCACAAGAGGCATCTCGCGCTGCTGGGGAGGACCAGAACTCAGTTATGGTGGATCGGGCGACTCAGGAGGCCAAGTTTGACTACGAGGGTCTTTTCGAGCAGGATCTGCAAAAGAAACGTCTCGACAAGTCTTACCGTTTTTTTAACAACATCAACCGGCTTGCCAAGGAGTTCCCTATGGCCCACCGCCAACAAGAGGAGGACAAGGTCACCGTTTGGTGCTCAAACGACTACCTCGCGCTGTCTAAGAACCAGCAGGTGGTGGACGTCATGAAGCGCACCCTCGACAAGTACGGTGCGGGCGCGGGCGGTACTCGTAACATTGCAGGCCATAACCAGCACGCCTTGAGACTAGAGGCAGAGGTTGCGGCTCTCCACAAGAAGGAGGGCGCGCTCGTGTTTTCGTCGTGTTTCGTTGCGAATGACGCTGTCATCTCACTTCTGGGCCAAAAGCTTAAGGACCTTGTAATCTTTTCAGACGAACTCAACCACGCTTCGATGATTGTGGGCATCAAACATGCCTCCACAACCAAGCACATCTTCAAGCACAATGACCTAGAACATCTCGAGGAGCTGTTGGCGATGTACCCCAAGTCCACCCCCAAACTCATTGCCTTTGAATCTGTTTACTCTATGTCCGGGTCTGTCGCAGACATCAGCAAGATTTGCGATTTGGCGGAGAAGTACGGCGCTCTTACCTTCTTGGACGAGGTTCATGCTGTTGGTCTCTACGGCCCCCATGGTGCTGGTGTTGCCGAACACTGCGACTTTGAATCTCACCGCTCCTCCGGTATCGCCTCACCCGCTCACGAAACAGTAATGGATCGCGTTGATATGATCACTGGTACACTTGGCAAGTCCTTCGGCACTGTCGGTGGCTATGTTGCTGGTTCGCTGAGATTGATTGACTGGCTTAGATCCTACGCCCCAGGCTTCATTTTCACAACCTCTTTACCTCCTTCTGTCATGGCGGGTGCTGCCGAAGCTATTCGTTACCAGCGCTCTCACTTGGATTTAAGACAGGCCCAACAGAGACACACTGCTTACGTTAAGCAAGGTTTGGCGGACTTGGACATTCCTGTAATTCCTAACCCATCGCACATTGTCCCTGTATTGGTCGGAAACCCGGATCTTGCTAGACAGGCCTCCGAAATTTTAATGGACAAGCACCGCATTTATGTGCAAGCCATCAACTTTCCCACGGTCGCTCGGGGTACTGAGAGATTGAGAATCACTCCTACCCCAGGCCACACCGACGATTTGTCAGACATTCTCCTGGACGCGGTCGATGATGTCTTTAACACTCTGCAGCTACCCCGCGTCAAAGACTGGGAGAGGCAAGGTGGTTTACTGGGTGTGGGTCAGTCAGACTACATGGCTGAGCCCAACTTATGGACTGAGGACCAGCTCCAATTGAGCAACAACGACTTGCACCCCAACGTCAGAGAGCCAATTATCGATCAGCTTGAAGTGTCTTCTGGAATTCGGTATTAGGGAAAGAGGTTATTTATGAGCACCCTTATCCTTTTCTATTTATCCCTTGCTCGTGCAGCCGACTTCAATACTCTACCTTGGAGCGCGTTAGTGTGGGAGCTATATTGAACCTGAAAGGCCCCACGAACCACTAATAATTGTGACCATAACAACCAGCATCGATTTGTTTTTTTTAAATCAACACGTTGTAGCCTTGTTTATATAAAAATGCCAAGATATTCTTACTTTAAGTAGTCACGCTATAAAGCACGTACCTATAATTCATTCTAGTCATGTCAGATTTAAAAGAATACGGTGAATGATATCGAATGATGTCCATCATAAACGGCAGCGGTATGAAACTATCTGCTAAATAAATGGCCTTCCAGACCGGACGGCATAAGTTACAAAACAACGCGATAAGGCAAAGCGGGCCCCAGCAGAACTAGTCGCTACCGAAAGGACCCGAAAACAGCTGTCGAACTCACTGTTTATTTCCCTTCAACAAACCTACAATTCCTTTAGAGGATCGGTACTGTGAGAGATGCCAGTGGTGGCGTCCTTCACAGTCTCGTTAATTTGCTCTGTGGCCCGGACCTTAGAAAAGTCAGTAGATGGGACAGATGGGAAGTCAGCAGAAGAGGTTTTAGCGGTTGCGGCAGCAGAGGCATCGGCAGAGGCCAATGGGGTTTCAGTAGGAATGTGAGTGGTGGCAGCTGGGAATGCAGAGGCAGAAGTCTTGGCTGGAGCAGGCTTCTCAAATGGGACGTCGGCGGCCAGCTTGGTGGTGGTGGACTCGGCAGTAATGTTAGAGCCCCCAACTCTAGTGGCTGGCAGCTTAGACTTGACAAAGCCAGACACAGGGCCCAACTTCTCGTCCAATTGCTTCACATAAGGGGAGGCCTTCTCGCACACAGTTGACTGCAGAGCGGTGGCATGTTGCTTTCCAACCTCAACACCCTGAGCGACGGTGGCGTCGATCTCCTTCTGGTACGACTTGTAGATCAAAGGCAAAGAGAAAGTTAGGATGGTACCCACGAATAGGGCTGTCCATAGCGAAACGACGCTGAACAGCTTGTGCAAAACGTACAAAACACCAGCGGCCTTGAAAGTACACTTAGGCGATTGCGCCATGAGCAACTTGCGCAATTGCGCTTGTCTTGGAGGGATTGCGTTCAGCGCGGCCTCAATGCGAGGCTTCAGGAATCCAACAATGTTAGGGCAAGATTGCACCCCGTATTTGCTCACCATACCCTGGCCGAGGAAGAGCTTTGATAGAAACTCCACCGAAGCCGTAGTCAGCATCGTTGTGTACATCACCTTCAGCACGCAGGTGATCAGGTTAACCTTCTTCAGCACAAGTAGCGCTACTAGAACGCCACCAAAGACCTTCCCAGTTTCAACTGGGTTTCTCCAGTACAGTAGTTCGTTGCTGGACATTTCTTACAAATATTCTTTTCGGATTCTATCGTACCACTAGGCGTAATCGATAACTTAAATGGCTCAAGAAAACTTCTTGTATGGAACTTGTCTATAGCTTTCCGTGCCGAATCTATGATCTTAATTTGCGCTTTCCAGATCTTCAAAGAGTCTAGTGCAATTGGATCAAAACTTGATTCTATAGGGCGATCCTTTATTTGACAGAAGGGGATCAACTACTTATAGTGTGCCCCTTTTATATGTAAACCGTTAAAAATTTTTTAAGCAATGTAGATGTTCCACATTACGATAGAGGCAGGACATATCGCTAAAAAGCCTTGAACGACTGGATGGCGGACAGTGGAAAGACCACGCTGCCTATGTTCGACTGTTTTTGAGCTTCGGACACCAAAAATTAGAACAACGGAGAATACAGGCTCTTTCCGCAGCCCCGTAGAGAATATCATAGTAAAGGGAGCGCGTATGACGCCGAAGTCGTTGCTTCAGTTGCGCGCGACATAGCGTCTTAAGCACAGATTCCGTGGTTCAAATTTGCAAGTTTAGCCTTGCAGAAAACGAGGGAGCGGAATTGAGGTCTCAAGCGAGCCCAGCAGGTACCTCGCGCCCAGAAGCCATCGGGTTCGTAGACTGACCCTATTGTTGCTCTGTGCCCGGAACGGCTTGTAGGCCGGCCGCAGCTGAGTTTTTGGTGGGGTACGCGATCAATTAAACGAACGGGACCTTGGCTTCGAGAGGCGAGCGTTTTGTGCTCCGAAAACAAGATGACCAGGCAGCGAGCAGAACTCCGGTGCTGCTATTGTCGCACATCGTGGCGGCACTCTACTAGCTGCCCCGCTGTGCTACCGTTAGCGATCTCAAAGAACATCAAAACCACAGCGCAGGAACTGCGCTGCTTTATTTATCCGAGGCGTTGCTACAATGGTGAGCGGTATCTCGCTAAGCGTCGCGCGCGCTTGAGGTATCGTTTAAGGGACCGCGAAAAAATTGGTGTCTATGACAGCGCACTCGCGTGTCAGCTTTTGACTAAGAGGCGGATCGAAAGTGGATGTCCTTTTGCGAGACTAGCTTTGGGAGCTCCTCCGTCACAATGTACCCCTGGAAAGTCCGCTTCTTCTTTTTGTGTATGGCTACAAAGTGGATATGTTGCAGTCGCGGTAGGCCTTGGGCGGTGTCCGCCAAGAGACCGTAACCAGCTTTCCCCTTCAGAAGATGGTCTGCTTCTACTAAGATTTTGGTAGGTCTGAGACTCTAGATACTATAAGCTTGTTGGCCACAGAAAAATTACAGAACGCAGTACTGGCATCCTCAAGCAATACTGTGCTAACTCATTGAGTGAGCGTCTTCATTTTTTTTTTGGCACTTGCTTCCTTACCCAGTTACTACACATACTTTAAATCGATCTGCGATAAGAGCATTACACCCTGTGGTCAGTTTGTACAAAAAAAATACTGACGATTCTAATGCTGCTGGAGAAATTGTATCATTACTGGCCCGGCAACGCTTCCCCAGTACAAAAGAGTGGGTTGGCCAACTGACACATTCTGAACTTCGTCTTCAGCGCCTTAAAAATTTTTTTCTAGGACAACATCCAAGACTTCCGGTGGAATTTGATAATTTGGTGATGAATCATCGGCCAGTATAAGAGTGCTCTTTATACATCTTGATTAAACGCTCAGTTTAAAGAAAGTTGTCAAGCACTTTCGGAACCAACCTAGCAAGCGCAGATGCTGAGATTTGCGCGTACTTTTTCATCCACCAGGCATGTCCTGAAGGGCCAAAATATGACCGAAAAAATTGTACAGACTTATGCCGTGGGCCTGGCAGAGGGAAAGACGGTTGGGTCTGGCGACTACGTCTCGATCCAGCCTGCCCATTGTATGTCTCACGACAACTCATGGCCCGTGGCTCTCAAGTTTATGGGATTGGGCGCATCCAAGATCAGAAACCCAAGGCAGATCGTTAATACACTGGATCACGACGTGCAGAACAATACTGAGAAGAACTTAACGAAGTACAAAAATATTGAGAACTTCGCCAAGAAGCACGGCATCGATTTCTACCCAGCAGGCCGCGGGATCGGCCATCAAATTATGATCGAGGAGGGCTACGCCTTTCCTTTGAACCTCACTGTGGCATCGGACTCCCATTCTAACACCTACGGTGGTATTGGCTGCCTGGGTACTCCAGTGGTACGTACTGACGCTGCCGCCATCTGGGCCACCGGCCAGACTTGGTGGCAGATTCCGCCTGTTGCACAAGTGGAGCTCAAGGGTGAGCTTCCTCACGGAATCTCAGGGAAAGACATCATTGTTGCTTTGTGTGGTATTTTCAACAACGATCAGGTACTGAACCATGCAATCGAATTTACCGGAGATTCGCTGGAAAAGATCCCTGTAGACTACAGATTGACGATTGCCAACATGACCACCGAGTGGGGCGCTCTTTCAGGACTGTTCCCTGTGGACAAGACCTTGATCAACTGGTACAGCAACAGACTAGACAAAGTGGGTCCAAGCCACCCAAGAATCAACCAACAGAGGATTGACGATCTTGTCGAAAAGTCAAAGGCCTTGAAAGCTGACGACGACGCCACCTATGCGAAGAAACTCGTCATTGACCTTAACACACTGACCCATTATGTGTCGGGTCCTAACAGCGTTAAGGTCTCTGCAACAGTACAAGATTTATCGCAGCAAAATATTAAGGTCAACAAGGCTTACTTGGTGTCTTGTACGAACTCTCGTCTGAGCGACCTAGAAGCTGCTGCCCACGTAGTGTGTCCAACCGGTGACTTGAGTAAAATCAATAAGGTTGCTCCAGGTGTTGACTTCTACATTGCCGCCGCGTCATCCGAGGTTGAGAGCGATGCCAAGGCATCGGGCGCCTGGGAAAAGCTGCTTCGTGCTGGTTGCAAGACCTTGCCCGCCGGCTGTGGCCCTTGTATTGGACTAGGTACTGGCCTATTGGAGCCTGGTGAGGTCGGTATCAGTGCCACTAACCGTAACTTTAAAGGTAGAATGGGCTCTAAAGACGCCTTGGCGTACCTTGCCTCGCCATCAGTTGTGACCGCTTCTGCTCTTCTCGGAAAGATAGGGTCCCCTGCTGAGGTGCTAGGGGAGCAAGAGATCGGCTTCACTGGCGTGCAAGCCTCAGTGGAAGACACACAATCGCAGACCAAAGAGAGTGCTACCGCTTCAGACAAGGGGCCCGTTGAAATGCTGGAGGGCTTTCCTTCAGTTATCACAGGTGAATTAGTTCTTTGCGACGCCGACAACATCAACACTGACGGCATTTATCCTGGTAAGTACACTTACCAGGACGACGTCACACGTGAAAAAATGGCACAAGTGTGTATGGAGAATTACGACGCCGAGTTCCAGACCAAGGTCAATGCTGGGGACATTGTCATCAGTGGTTATAACTTCGGCACTGGCTCCTCCAGGGAGCAAGCGGCAACTGCCTTGCTGGCTAAGGGCATTGATCTCGTAGTGTCAGGCTCCTTTGGAAATATCTTTTCCAGAAACTCTATTAACAATGCCTTGTTGACGTTGGAAATCCCTGCCTTGATAGAAATGCTGAGAACCAAGTACCATGACTCTCCCAAAGAGCTCACCAGGAGAACCGGTTGGTTCTTGAAGTGGGACCTGCCAAACAGCACCGTAATTGTCACTGAAGGGTCTTTGGATGGCCCTGTCGTGCTCCAACAAAAGGTTGGAGAATTGGGCAAGAACTTACAGGAGATTATTGTAAAGGGTGGCCTCGAAGGCTGGGTCAAATCCCAGCTCTAAGCTACTACTAAAAAGTCTGCTTTAGAAGCTGAAGCCTGATAAAGAGAGCGAGTTCGCAAGCCTCACTATTTATTACCATAACCAAGTTAATTTTGATTAACTCGTTCTATAATTTTAATGATTTGTGTATTACTAAACTGACCCTAGTGGTCTAGGCGAAGTTTTTGTTTATCAACCTATGAAAAGGGCTTGCGGCTCATACGAATTGTTATCCAGTGCATTGAGTTCACTAATTCAACTGGGGAAGCACTGAAAAATTTTTTTAAAATGCATACAAAATTGCACCTGAGCTATCTATTCACACATTAAAGATAAAAGTCAAAAAACTGACAGCTGGTAGCCCTGCGCTCGCATTCATTTGTGTCAAATTGTCTTATTGTTAAGGGTGGAGCACTTTTTTTGTTCGAACCCAATTTGGTGAAATTTAACGTGAGACCAAAGCAGATTGCTCTACAGATCATAAAGTTGCACCAATTCTGTGCACTCCGAACTGTTAGACAAACTTGTATTATCCGATAGGAGGGTATTACGAAAACAAGCCCTGCACTGTGGTCCGCTCAACGGGTTAGCTTTAAGTTATCGAACGGAAACTTCTCCCGAAGACAACACATTATAGTGCTATTCTGGCACTTGACAATCGCTCCTTAATCAGAATATAACCGCGCGTGATGAACGAAGAGCATTCGGTCAAGGCTGAACACCAAATTGTTCGCATAGGTGGAAGGAAATCGAAGCTGGCTGTCATACAGTCGCATGAGGTGAAGGACCTTATTGAGCGGGAGTTTCCCCAGTACAGCTGCACCGTGCGCGCGCTAAAAACTCTCGGCGACCAGGTGCAATCGAAGCCGCTGTACTCGTTCGGTGGTAAAGCTGTTTGGACGAAAGAGCTCGAAGACCTCCTTTACGAGAAAGATAAGGAAAAGAGGATAGATCTCATTGTTCATTCTCTGAAAGACATGCCGACCCTTCTTCCCGACGGTTTTCTTGTCGGTGCAATCATCAAGCGTGTGGACCCCACCGATTGTATTATAATGGCCAAAGAAAGCCCCTACAAGAGTCTCGACGACTTACCAGATGGAAGCGTGGTAGGTACCTCTTCAATCAGAAGATCTGCGCAGCTCAAGCGCAAATATCCCAAGCTGGTATTTGAAAGTGTCAGAGGTAACATTGAGACTCGTTTAAGCAAGCTGGATGACCCGATCACGCCCTTCTCTTGTATTGTTCTGGCTACTGCAGGTCTGCTCAGAGTAAAGCTGGCCCATAGGATAACGCAAAGGCTGGATTCTTCTGTGATGTATCACGCAGTGGGGCAAGGGGCCTTGGGGATTGAAATACGGTCGGATGACCCTTGGATTGCTGGAATCTTGCAAAAGATCAATGACAAAGAAACTGCCATCTGTTGTTTTGCCGAGAGATCCTTAATGAGAACCCTAGAGGGTGGCTGCTCGGTGCCAATTGGTGTCGAGAGCAACTACGATGATAGTACAAAACAATTGTGCCTCAAAGCCGTCGTTGTGAGCGTTGACGGCACTGAAGCCGTCGAGGACGAGTACACGATGACCATTGAAGATATGCGGCAGGACGCAATCATCTGCGGCCAGCAGCTCGCTCACAAGATGATCAAAAATGGAGCCAAAGATATCCTCGACAGGATTAACCTGGACAAAATCGACCAATAAACTCTATTGCACACGCAGCCATGCTTGCCCTGTCTTCAGAGAGATAAATCAGAATTATTTATTTGTTAATAGACCACCTTGTAAATAACGGCATTTACGACATATACACTAGTAATTGTAAAATACTTTATGGATTCCCGACAAAGGAGTTAAACTGGACTTGTCCAAAGGAGCGAGGAGGTCTCATAAGTCTACATCTTCCATGTCACGTGATATATTGATCCATAGTTTTAAAGTTTAGTGATGACAGGCTAAAGTTCAACTGCTATAAAATCATCACCAAGCTTGATTCACCGCTTCTTTTCAAAGAATTGGTACCATGGATGAGCCGCTAGATGAGATCTTGGACGAAACCTATGGAAAGCTCTCTTTGAAGGTATCTCAGTCACCCTTAGCTGTTGGTCACTGGGAGGAACTGATCAATTACTTACTAGAAAAGGCTGGCCCACTGAATAAGGCGCTAAATGGGCAGCTTGTTCAGCTAATACGACAAACATACAAGTCCATGCTCACGTACCTTCCCTTTTTGGAGAACTACAGTGTCGATTACGCGCTCTTTGAGTACAAATTGGGAAATATCAAAGAAATGCACGAGGCATTCACAGCGGCATTGCAAAAGCACAACAATTACTCGTTACTACTATGGGTTGAATACCTTAAAGCCTGCAATGAGGTAGTAATAGACAACAAGAAACTTTTTCGAAAATACGAGCTTGCCGAGTCCTTTATCGGACTGCACTTCTACAGTGGAGAATTTTGGGAAATGTACCTTGAGCAGCTTAGAATGAGGTGTTCGACTCCAAATAGGTATATATTGATTTTGAGAAAGGTCCTTGAGCTGCCAATCTACTCTTACAGCAAATTTTACGCCTTATGGCTTTTAGCCATTGACGATATTAAGGACGTGAAGCAATTGATAACAATGGTCCCTGAGCATGATCTCAAGAAAAAGGCCAAAATAGATGTCAGGAGCTCAGGCAGGAAGGGCCCTCAGCTCCAGGAAACCAAGAAACTTCTCAAGCGGTACACGAAAGAAATGTACATGGTAATACAGCATCGAGTCTTAGAAATCTACAATTTGTTTGAAATTAATCTTAAGACTCAATATTATACCTCGGCAGAGTCATTCATTAGCTATAGTGAAATTTCAACATGGTGGAGGTACTTGGACTACTCAATTAATAACGGTATCTCACAATTAACCCAAACCAATTTCCAGAGAGCACTGATTCCATTAGCACACTATGAAATAGTATGGCTCAAATATGCTTCCTGGCTTGTACAATACGAGGAGGATTTTGTATCAGCAAAAACTGTGCTCCTACAAGGGCTAAGGACCTCCCATAAAAAAGCAAAGATTTTAGAAAGACTATCAACTATAATGCTCAAAATTGGTCATCATTCAGAATTGATGGAACTATATAACCAGATACAGATGGTTTATGGCAAAAAAATTGAGGAGACAGATGATTTTGAGTTGTTTTTTGACTACTTCCTTTTCACATCTTTTCTGGAAAAGAGCATTAATGAAAATTTCAAGGCAGGCTGTGTCCTGAGCCATGTTGACCCTTTAAAATTGGCTTTGAAGCGATTAAGTTACGGGGAAAACAAGCGCGGGCAAGCCGAACTCCTTCACGCAGTTTGCCAAATGTACTCGCGATTTTCCCGGGAAACACTCGAGGACAAAATCTTCAGACCTATTATAAGTCAGGATTGGTCTTTCTACCTTAATAATGGAAAATTTTGGTTTGAGTATTGCCATAACGTCTGGTTTGATCCCGGATCATCTTACTTAGAGAAAAGAAGATACATCGTGAACAATATAATGCCTTTAGCTTTCAAGCGGGGATTAAAGGCGACGGAAGGCGTTTTAGAGTTCTGTGAAGTGTATCTTCCAGAAGATCTCGAGTTGTGCTATAAAACCCAAAAATAAGTGCCCCTTTGATTATTAGTAAAGTTCGAAATAAATGTTTAGCGCGGTTGCCACACCATAAAGGGCAAGGAGAGTGATACCTACGCTCCTATCAACGCGCCAGTTGTTGAGAGGAATCACAATCAAATAAACCGCAAATGTTGCTAGAAGGGTCAAACAGCTAACAATGAGAAGTGCATTAACTTCAAAGTCGATATGCCTGAACCAAACGGAACTTTTGTGATGTTCCTTTTTCAGTAAAATGACCAAAATTCCATCTAGACCTATCCCAAATAGAAAATATAACAACGGCCCCCCAAAACAAGCACCCAGCGCAACATCCAAAACCCCCATTTTTGTAAAGGTGACCGTTGTGGCGAGATCGCCCACAGAGTTGCCCCAAGCGAAAATAGTCAAGCCGAGCATAGCCTCAGAAACATTTAGAGCAGCAGCGCTTTGTCTTAAGACATCAACGACATTTTTCACAATAAATGATATTGTCGAAACCGATAGTAGGAACGCAAGTACAGAAACGAACCTGATAACCAAATCCTGCATTGCCCTGGACCTTAAGTAATAAAACAGCAGTGTAGTTGCTAAAATAATAAGCGCGTTCCACGGGTGCCAAGAACCTGTAATAAAGTAATCGATCATTAGGGGTGCAACGAGAACTTGAATGCACGTAATTTTGCCTTTGTTTTGTCGCCGATCGAACAGGTTATCGGGTGACGGAATTAAAAACCGTAGGACGAGCAGAACTGGGGTAATTACGAGAAGCGTCACGATTTCCACCCAGCCATGACAGGCCTTCTCGTTATACCAATAATTATAAAGAACAGACTGGATTATTGGTTTCTCATGACTCTCTAATAACTCTGATTTTGACTCAAGCGGCTGGAGTTCATTAGTGTCAGTGTCAATTTGCTCATTTGATGACACGCTCTCCATAAGGGAATTATCCGAGCTCTGTAGGTGATTGTCAAGGTACAACAAATAATCAGCGCTAACGGATCTCGAATTTGTTCGGATGGGGGGCTTTAGAAGTCCATGATCGGTATCGGAAATAGAAGTTTCCTCACCTCCATCTCTACTATGAATAGGCTCCTGATTATGACTCGGACTTGAAGGTCTTATGATATTGAGTTCTGCACGCAAGTCTTGATGGGAAACACACTTGGTAATCTTAGGATGACTTACAGCAGTTTCAAAAGCACTTTCGTTATCCCACACGTTCAAAATGTCATTTAGTGGCATCTTCATGTATACTGAATAGTTTGAACGCAAGCGGCGGCGGATTTTACAACTCAGGTTAGCTTTTCGATGCTCCAACTCCCGGAGAAATTGTGCCTCGTCTCGTGGATTCAACTGTTGATTCATCTCTGAACTAGCGATGATTGCTTCATTAGCTTCTGGTAGAACAAGAACGGAGGGGACTGGTTCGTTGGCCTCGAAATAGAGCTGGTATATAACATAGCCAACATAAATGCTCACCATTAAAACACATTCCCAAAACACGAGCTTCCCATCATATAGGAAGAACAGCGAAAGAAATATCAATACCGCAAATAGCACGAGGTCTTTCATGAACCTGGTTCGATTGTAGCATAATGTAGCACTCCCTTCTACAGGGATCAGGGGATCAAGCTCACATTCAGGGTCCAGATTCCCAAATTCAATAGTTCGTACGAAAGGCATCGCTCCAACAACCACGGTAAGCAGGAACACTACCGCGCCTAGCAGCTCTCCCAACGCAAGGGGAGTAGCACCTGAGCGCATAGACTGGTACGTACTTGTGATGTCTGGAATAGAGTTCCCCAGAGCGAGAAGCGTCATCCCAGAGACACGGTCCGATATGTGGAGCACCTGTTTCGAAATAATCGATAAGTTAGGTGTCAGGAAATCTGACGTTATCAGTCCTAGGGCTGTGAAACTGTAGCCTAGCACCCATGGGGCCACTAAAAGCGCCCAATAAGAATCATATCGCAGACCGGTTGCAATGCAAATGACCTGAGCCAAGTAGAAGCACCCTATGGCCAGCCTTCTTCTCCAAAGTGCCATGATGCCAAGTGTAAGTCAACTTCAAAAATACTATTCTGCAATGGTTAATAATAAGGCTTAAGTAATGGTGGCTTAAAAGATAAATCTAAACGCAACGAAAAGAGAAATATCATAAGCTGCTGAGTCATAACTTATTATAAGCTCTATATTCTGGTTTTAACAATGTCTTGGTCGCTATTTTTATGTCGATGTTGATGTCTTGTATCAGTGCCTCTTTAGTGGTGTAATCTAGTTCGGGCCTGATATAGCCTAATATGTTGAACTTGACTTTGGCACCGTAAAAGTCATGACCAAACTTGTGTAAAATGTGCAGTTCTACAGTTTTTGTATCATTTTGATAGAAAGGATTGAGACCTATTGAAAGGACAACAGGCCATACCTGCATTTCCTCATCCGAGAGAGATTGCCCAAAGTTGAAATTCACATTGGAGCCGTCTGGCCTTCGAAGCGTTTTTGTAGAGCCTTCGTTCACCTCTTTTAGTCTAGCAAATCCGAAAAACACGCCAAAAGGCAAGCTTTCTACCGCCTTGGGCATTTGTTCAAACAGCACGTTTGCTGTAGGAATGCCCAACTCAGAAGAGCCCCGGCCGAATCCACATACTATGTCACAGAACTCAGTTGTTACGGGATAAGGGCTTTGAGGGGAGTCAGGGATGGGTACGTCGGCGCTTCTTGGCATGTGTATTCAGTTTTGCTTGTCTATCTTTTGCACTTTTTAGACAACTCAAGGGCAAAAGTAGCAAGAAATTGATCTACAAATATGGTAAATAGAAAGTGCAAGAAAAACATCAATTAACTCGGCGTGAAGCATCTTAAATATGATTAAATAGTGTGATCAAATGCGTCAGTAGTATGATTTACGCGCTCATTTCGGGGAACGACTTTAGAGTACCAGAAGTCTCGTAATCCTCTGAGAGGATACGAAGCCTTGCAGCCCCGACATACTTGCGCTCTGCAACGGCATTTGTCAATTCGTTGGTGATAAGCCTTAGAAGCTTGTGAGCTTGAGTTCTGTAAGCCTGTACAAACTGTGCGGCTGCTGCATCCCACCAGGACCCTAAAACCACGAAATGGGTATTCGTCAATAAATCCGTCGGCGTGTTAGCAAAGCGAGCAAGCATCTGCCAGGAATGTGCAATAGGCAGGGGGTGGACTTGTGACGAAATAATATCTGGGGGGAGCGGAAGACGAGTAATCACAGAAAAAAGAGTAGCTATTCCCCCCATTCGTTCGTCATACGACGTCTCTTCTTCCCAGCTATCGTTCTGGGCTCTCTTCCATCCCATCTTATATCTGCCTTCTTCCGAGTCGATGTTACAGGTGAATCCTATGACAAGTGGACACTTCTTAACGAATCGCGCCATCAAAAAATCCAAAAGTTCAGGATATCTAGCAAGTAAATTAAGCGCCAGCTTTCCGAGAGGCAGAGCGCTCTCAGGTTTAACCCTAACCTCTGTTTCGGCCTGCGAGACTAGAGCTTTAGCGATAAAGTTTAAAATCCACTGGTATCCAAGATGATTTGCTTTTGTTTCATCCACCAGCAAGGAAAGCTCTGAGGAGATAGCCACCAAGTGCTGTTCGCTGTTGGTAAGTTGTCCAAATTTGGGATTGATTCTCCGTTTATGCTTGGACAATATGGATTTTAGATTTGCGTCTTTCTTGACAGGTTCAACGATTTCAGATTTAATACCTTTGATTTTATGTTTGTAGTGCTTGAAAGTGTCCTCGACCTTTCTGAAATCGGTGAGCCCAAAAACCTTTTTGGCTTCCTCTTGGGCCTTGAGCTTTTTCTCTATTGCCTCTTGTTTCTTTCTCTCCTCCTGCAAGCGCTTTTGTTCTTCTTCTTTACGTCTCTGTTCTTCAAGTTGCTGCTCCCGCTCCATTTCAGCCTTTTGCCGCTGCCTCTCGGCCTCCTCTCGTTTGATTCGTGCTTGCTCTTCGGCCCTTCGCTTCTGCTCTTCTTCGATTCGCTGCTGCTCTTTTCTAATGCGCTCTTTTTCGTTTTTGACCTCTTGCACTCTCTCCGCATTATCCTTTTCAAGTGTCTCTAGCTTCGTCGATATGCTTTTCGCAAGAGACTGACGCAAGCTTAAGAATATTTCAGGTTCGTGGCTAAGATTTGCTGGCGCCGGGCCTGTGGGCTTGTTATTTGGCTTGCTCAGTGACGTAGTCTTTCTTCGCCATACTCCTGACTTTAATTTGCCTGAGCCGGGGATTTTTGAGTTCAAGTCTAAATTGTTTATCAGCTCAACAAGACCTGAGTCAAGTACTCCAACATTGTCATTGAGCACTATGTCTCTCTTCGCACGTCTAGGAAGCCTCAGCTGCGGAACATGCTCATCATCGCTGCCGATGATTGTGTATTCGTCTTCGTCATACCAGTCCGGACAATCAATATTACATAGTTCCTCGTAGTTGAACCGCATTGTTTACAGTTGCTTACAGAGGACTTGATGACAGACTTCCAATCGATTATTTACAAGTGTGTTCCCTGATTCACTTGGTATTAATCTTTGAGAAGATGATTTTCTGTTAACCATTACAAAATTTTCCAATACTTTGTTCCACGGCACTAGGTTCAAGAGAAAGAAAAGCCAGAGAGTGCTTAAGACGGCGTTCAATCCTTTGGAATCATCGCATATACGACTCTACTTCTCAAGAATATAGGAAGTTCACTAGTCGCTCAAAAAATGCGGTTTATTCGTGGGTTCTCGACAACTCGCAGCACCTGCAAATCAGCATGTTCACTGGTGAAGCCAGTGCACCACCTTGTCAAAATCGATAAGAGCAAGCTATCACCAAGATTTGAAGAACTTAAGTACCCTAAGAATGATATTAGATCCCCGGGGTTCAGACCCGTGGCTACACACCAGGACCGTGTTTCTGACCATTACCACAACACTCTGCAATCGGATTTACTTCTGATTAACTATTCTCATAAAGCGCGGATTGAAAGGGGCGCCAAGAAGAGAGAATGGGACAATTCAAGCCCTTACCACTTGAATAGACAGCTCAGGAAACCAAAAGGGTCCGCTGCGCAACTTCCCGACATTCACCCAATAAAGTGGCACAACATACCTTCGTTGGAATCCGTTGTCATAAACTGCTATGCTAAGGAATCTAAGGAGAACCAGTTGCTGCCTATCACTGCAGCACTTCAGCTGCAACAAATTACTGGGTGCAAGCCGCAACCTGTGTACGCGAGGACAGATGTTCCTACTTGGAAAGTTAGAAGAGGAACACACATGGGAGCCAAAATTGAGCTGAAAGGTCGCCCAATGTCACAGTTTTTAAGCACTTTGACAGAGATTGTCCTCCCTAGGATAAGAGAGTACAAAGGGATCAGTAACAGATCAGGAAACAGATTTGGAGGCCTCTCATTCGGATTAACCTCTGAAGATGTTAGATTCTTCCCTGAGATAGAGTCTAATCAAGACTTGTGGCCCAAGACTTTTGGGCTGCACGTCAATATCAACACCACTGCGCAGAACGATGTCCAGGCTAGAACACTGGTGAGTGGATTTGCGTTCCCTTTCCATGGCCCTGAAAGGACGAAGTAATCCTTCTAGAGCTTGTAAATAGTAATATATATGTACACGTAAAAAGAGCCAGTCTATTTCTTTTACTTTGGTCAATTTTGCATCTACTTAGACGCGATCCAATTGTATCTTATTCATCTGTCTTGCTACTAAAGCGACTCTGTCACCCAGGGATAGAGCTAGGCCTTGGCCCTTCGAACGAATGCGGACATGGCCCGTAATTTCGTTGGAAGCGGGATCTTTTTCGATGCAGAGGTTGGCCAATGCATCCTCACCGAATGTCGATTTCGAGTAAAGATTGCAACTCAAAAATCTGCATCCCTCCTCGCCCAGGGCTTCTTCAGGTGTTAAAACACCCATGCGTGTGCCCTTGATGAGTTCGTCCAAATATGCATGTAGTGTGGGGAGCTTTGACTTTACCGTTATTTTGTTTTCCCATTCAAAAGCGTTCCACATTTTACGGAACGTAGCATCGTCGGTCTTGGCTGGCTTAATGTAATCCATTATGTCCACGTGAATATCATTCATGATCACGTAGCGAGCATCTTCACCATGGCCGCCATCATAGATGATGTTACCAAATATGACACCAGTGTCAGCGGACGAAACTTTCACTGTGACAGTCAACTTGTGAAATCCGTGAGCAATGACATTAGTGCTGGGTGGGCTGTCAATAATTTTCAAATCTCCTAAGGTCGCAAATTGGACATGAAGGTTTCTCAATGTTTCCGTTGTTTGATTAACTAGTAACACATCCAACACTACATCGAATTGGTGATTGGTGATGTAAGCCTCTGCGTAGACTGGATCTGAGAAACCCGTTAGTGGCACTATCTTCTTCAACTTAGATGTTACAGAGGCCAAACCTTGACTAGCCGAAGAACTTCCAGATATAGCTCTTTCTAGATCTTCATTGATTGTGTCGATTGGAGTGTTTTGAATATCGACAGAAGCAAACTGCCTAAAAGAAATTGCTTTGTCTATAGGCTCAGCGGTGCGGGCCAAAGCTGACGCAGATTCCTTGGCGGATTTGCGTTCTGCGCTTGCAACTTTTGACTCAAAGGAGCTCTTAGTGGCTTCCAAATATGCCAGTTCCAGGAGCCTCTTGCCTTCTGGAGACTCTTCAATGTGTGTACCATCCATCAAAATTGACAATGCAATCATAATTCTTTCAGCAGAGTCCTCGTCAATTTTTTTCTCGACTAAAGAGCTCTGGCCAGCCCTTAGAATACTAACAAGGATCAACATGGCCTCTGCTTTTAAGGCGTTGAGTATGGCCTTATCGTTTGAAGTCCGCTCGAATCTTAGGACACATTTCACGATCGTGGTTGCTAGAACTGATGTAGTGTAAAAGTCTCCGTTAAGAATAAAGCGACGCAATGGTGGTTTCGAGTCCCTTTCTTCCTTCGTTAAAGATTTTCCTGCATCAGCGGCAAAAGCCGATTCAGTTGCATACGTCCCATCTGGTAGAACAACAGGACCGGATGGCGCAGATTGCTGCTCTGATGAAGACTGTTCTTCGGGGCTCTCACCTTCCATCTGTCTGAGTTCGGTTTGAACTATTGGCAGCTCACCAACACTGCTGCGAACGTGTTTCCAGGAACTTTGAATGTCTTCGGCGTCTAGAGAGTACTCACCCATTATCCACAATGCCCCGCGGTATGCTTTAGCCGATGAAACATAAGGAAGGGCCCCAATTAGGTGTTGCAAAATCTCCTTTCTGAGTTGAGGGTACTTTTCGATTACTTGCTTGATGAAGGCTATCACGTCGCTTGCAGCACTAGAGCTGAGTTCGCCAATAAATTCTAAGAACAAAGAAACAACGTCAGCAGACACCTCAACAAATTTAATCGC
This sequence comes from Lachancea quebecensis, assembly GCA_030557885.1. Taxonomy (NCBI): domain Eukaryota; kingdom Fungi; phylum Ascomycota; class Saccharomycetes; order Saccharomycetales; family Saccharomycetaceae; genus Lachancea; species Lachancea quebecensis. Next base: position 200,713 of record JANIJM010000015.1, on the reverse strand, counting down.
AACCTTGTGAATGTTCTGAATTAGTAGCTGTCTGTACTCTGTAGCCTTTTCATCATTATGGGCATTCGCGATAGCGATCTGAAGTTCTTTCTTCAAAAGCTTGATGACATCATCCACATTCCTTGAAGAAACAAGCTCAAGAGCAATATCAAGAGCTTTCGAGCGAACATCTAAGTCCTGAGCACTCAAAACACGTAAAATATCTAGTGTAAGATCCTCCAAAAACCCAGGCACTCTTTTATGGACATCTTGAATCCGCTCAAGAACAATGAGCTTGACGTTGTTGTCTGATTCTTTGACTGCTAAGTCTATTAGCTTAGTGGCAACCTCGGAAAGCTCACGAGGGTCATTAGTCAAGACGCTCAACGCTAGTGCAGCCTCGAAAATAACCTCATGTGAAGTTGTGGCTGCTAACAGATCTTGTAGTAGATCCACATACTGAGGTTTTAGAGTAGGGGTCTGAATTGCATCTTTCCTGATAAACTCAATAAACGCATCCTGTAAAAGAGAATCTAGACTTTCAATGGACGCAATGTTTTCTTGCAGATAGTTCAAGGCAGCCTCACGGTCAAGGTCGGCGAGCCCTAAGAATGCGTTTCTTTTACAAACGGGATCCGTTTCAGCCACTAAAAATGAGTCCATTATTTCGCAAGCATCTGGAATCAAATGCTCACTTACTTTGTAAATCGAGTACACGGCCAGGATTGCATACTTGCGGATATACGCATGGCGGTACTCTAAGCAACTGCGCACTGCAGGTACCATTTGTTCCAGAAGATCTGCCTCGCGTAACTTTGTCAAAAATCTCAGTGTGTTCCCGCGAATATACTCGTTAGGGTGTTGCAGGTCATGCTGAATGGCATTGCACACCAAGATCATCTCTTGCTTAAGTTTTCCTTCATTGTCGAGCTTAGGAACAATTTCCCAGTAAAAGTACAAAAGCTTCTTCAATTGTTTGTTTTTGGATGGCATGACGAATCTGATTACGTGCATAAGCATTTCTGGCAAGGGGTTTCCGTCTAGCATCATTACGAGGATCCGTTTCATCGTGCTAATCTTTTCTTCGTCTGACCCCTTTTCCAGCGACCTCTGCAGCTCTTGGTTGGTGTAGCCAACAAAACTGGGGCTCGGATCATAAACCAGCGTGTATGCTGACTGATTAAGAGTAGCGCTCATTTATGACAGAAAAGGTGTCTTAATCCCACTCAATTCACACTTTGGATGTTTGTTTATCTATCGAAGCGACACTTGCCACCTATGTAACAAATTTTTAAGCAGTTTTGAAGAATTATTCGAGAAGTCAGTTTGTACGGATACGAGACATTCTACATATTATGTGAGCATTAATGAGTCCTCTAAATGAGATATGACGTTGCAATCTGAGATTCTGGTTCAGTCAGGCCCCGGATCTTTATTAGTTATGTGTAGACCTCCGTTGTAAACGTGCTTGTAGTATGCTGAATTACTAGTTTGAACGGAAAGCGCGTCATCGGAGGAGCCAGCGTCAGAATTGTGTTCAGCGTATTGTCGCGAAGGGTCCCCTTCAGCTTCTGAAGGGTGTTTGATAGGAGGAATATAGCTATAATCAATATCAAGTGTTCCAGTTCTTCGCCTATTAGCCTTCCTCGTGAAATAACTAGTTACAGTATCACTTCGACCTACACGCCCATTGGAGCCACCATTCAATCCTGCCACTTGTGCATCCTCATCAAACCTAATGCCAGAATGGCCTCGCTTTTCGCGAAGTGGAGCCATTACGTCATCGCTATCGTACGCCTCGTCACCTGGAATATTTTGTAGATATAGTTCCTCGTCGTCGCCACTTTCGGAGCTGGCACTACCATGGCCTTGTCGATTGAATTCATTGTTGTTCCTTCCGAGTAAGTTTCTGAATTCTCGAGTGTGGTCCACTTTTGTAGAAATCGTTTGATCATCATCTGCGAGCAGGCCACTATGAACAGGGCTATTGTCTTCCTTGGCAGTCTCAAGAGATAATAGCTTCTGCTTCGCTTTCCCATGCTTGATCCCAATCTGTCTGGAGCTAGTTCTTATTCTAACTTTAATGTTTTGGGGTTGCTCTAGGTTGTTTTTTGTCTTGAGGGAAAATGGCAAATCTGGAGGTGGCTGAAGTGTGTTGGAAGTTGGAAAGTACTTCAAACGCAACTCTTCAACATAGCTGGATACTAATCTTACCGATTTCTCTGTTCCTGTACGATTTGGTGTTTCAGGATTGAAAGCCCTGGAATCATTAGTATGGGGACGAGTAGGAGTGGCGCTCGTGTCTTGTATGGGGTCAAGACTTTTGTCGTCCCCTGAACTTGGTATCGGTGCCGAGATGGACTGGCCTTCATTCATGCTGAGGTTGGCTTCAAAAAGGCCAGTTGCGGAATCAGAAAGAGCAGCTGGTGTAGGTGCGACAGCGGGCATTGTGAAGGCATCATTCAAAGGAAGTGATGAAACTTCCTCCGCGCTGTAGCATATGCTCTCATCTTCAGTATTGCTGCTTTCATCGTGCATAAGGAAGTTGGGCTTGTGATCGTTCACGACTCTTAACTGTCTTGGTTGTTCAACTATGGAGTGGTCGTCGCCGAACGTTGATTGAGTTTTCTTCTCACTTGGTTTGCGGTAGTAACCTCGTATCAGCTGGGAGCTCGCTGTGTCAGACGACTGACTGCCTTGTGAATAATCAAAAGATGGGTACGCTTGTCTCACGTCTTCGTCATTATTGAATGGGACATAATCAACTTCCCTAACCGATTCTGCTTGTGAGTCCGCGAATGAAAATTGATCGTCACCAGAAGATTCAGGATGAGGTTTGTTGGCTTCATTTAGCTGCATAATCGAAGGACCTGAATTTGTGGATTTTATGCTATGTGGCCGAGAGTCTGTTAACCTTAAGGATCGAACGTCGATTATGGGGCTCTCAAGGTCAATCTCCGAGTCACTGGCTAAAATGTTACGTGTTTGAAAGTCTTCGTTTACAGCGTCAACCCCAAAGGAGTTATCCTCCTCCAAGTTGCGACGCCTTTGTGCCTCAAAGTGGTCGAGCTCATCCATGAGTTGGTCCAATTCTGATTTATTTCTTTTATGACTGTGATAAGTAACGTCGCCTTCGCCATACGATTCTTCTGACCCAAAATCTTTTAAAGCCTTGTTCTCTGTTGTGTGAGCGCTTTCGGCAGGCCGCGAGAGAGAATTCTCGAGGTCCACAGGGGGGGGTGGTGGCCTTCTCATGTTCGATAGCTGGTTCTCGGCACTCAAGGGCACCTTCGAATAACGACCGGCTCTGTGGCCACCTGAAGATGTCTGTCTTTCAGCACCTTTTTTCTCATCATTCTGTGTGCTCGAACTCACAGGTTTATGAATGATGGTCTCAGTTCCGGAATGCGACCTCGGTTGCGAATGCTTGAGAGGATATTTGTCCAACGGCTTTAAAGCGCCAAACTGAATTCCTCGCTTAGGTTCACTCTTGCTGCTACTCGAGAAGAAGAAGAATGAATTTCTTCGGGCTTTATGCTCACTCATATCCGGTTCTGAGCGTCTATACAGTGATGTCTAAAACGAATCTCCACCCCCACAATTACCAACCAACTCAAGTATTACGTACATGATGATCAGGAGCTTTAAGCAAGATCAAAAGTCCGTGATGACCTTCAGAAGGCGAATTAGTCACTTTGGCCTCCTCGATAAGTGGTTTGTCTCAATATGTTCTTGTGAATTGGGTGCCGCTTCGATGGGACAAAATTTCGCGGATATTTCCCTATTTATCGGATTCTTTCGCGTAATTCTCACGCTGCTGGATTCTCCTCGAATAACTTCAGTAGAAGTTGCAAACTTTTGACATTATGCTCACCGATGCCTCCAATGCTAACTACCCTCACAGTGCTTGGGTGTGGTATTGATGAAACTGAAGTGAATTTTGAAACATTCAGAGAATCGAACCAGGACGTTGATTCATGGACGTTGTTCAAATTCAGAACCACTATATTGCAATTCGTTTCCGATCGCAGCTTGCTCAAATGCTCATAAAGTAGATCAACGTAGTATACGCGAGGACACTTGATGTAGGTTTTGATGATCTGATACGGTGACTTTGATTTCACTGCTTCGATAGAGGCCTGAACTGTGGCTTTGCAATAGTCGGTTATTTGTTCTTGGGTTAAGAAGTTGGAGTTGAGACCGCGGGACTGAGGGTCAAGGGTCCTTCCATTACTAGCTTTAGTATTTCTCACAGCATTAGCGTGGTTGGAACTACCGTAGCGGGATGCCGTTGAGTTTGATTTCCACTCGGGGTTTGATGCATTAGATAGGTCCTGAGGTCCAGACTCATCCCTTTTTTCTTCTGGGATGTCATTGTTAGCTTTTATTAATTCTTGTGCAAATCTTTCGAGAGACTTGCGTGTTTTATCAATCACAGCAGAGTTTGTTTTAGCAGCTTCTTCGTTACCCACTAGCAGGCCTTTCTCCAGGAAAGGCACAGTAGCTATCAGCATCTCTGAGGCTAGCAACTTATCTCGCAGGCCTTCATGAAACTCTGATTTTACCGAGTTTGTCGACCTCTGAAACCTTAGCGAGCTTGCAAAGTCTACTATGCCTTCAACAAATGAGGTTGCGCCATAGTAGTTCACTGAAACTTCTACAAAGTTTGTAATGTCAATAACCTTTGATATCGATATCCCTCTTTTCTGCGGTGCTAGACCATCTCTTGGCACGTTGCATGTTTTGTGAACATAAAAACTTCCCCTCAAAGGAATGTTCGACGGTATGAGCTTAACGTCGCTAGCTGGCTTCCCTAGCCATTGTTTGCTTTTGATTCCGAAGATCGAACAGAGCACTAACGCCAGCTGAAGGGAGCTGAAACTTGATAAATCAAGATACGATACGTTATCGTCCTTTTCAACCAGTCTTAAAGTCTCGTTGCTCATCAACTCATCAAGATTGCAGCTGCCAAGCTGCTTAGCTTCTAGCGCAGTAAGCGAAATGAAGACTTGACTTTTCTTTATGACCTTCGTTGCATTAGTATTTCTTCGACTTAAAGCCTCCGCAATGCTTAAGAGAGAAGAGTTGTCTGAGATATCTGGTTTCTTGGCGTTGCTTCTGGACCCTTGCCCGCCAGAGAACGGCCTCTTTTTGACGACCATTGCCTTTGGACTATATGTGATGAGGTACGCTAAGTAGACGACGAAGTTGATTTGGAGTCTCTCAAGAGACTCATATTGCACGAGTTTCCCTGGCACTTGGTATATCCATCTTCAGATGCCGTTCAATTTAAATACTTTACAAAACTATGTGGACTGATAAACTGAGTCGTGGGCCGGTAGCTTCATGCTGTGGCTCGGCACATCACTCACAATTTCTAAAAGTGTGCTATTTTGTTGCTTGTTGTATCGTCGTGTCTTATGCTACGCGCGTGATGCATTTCGGGCCAGGCAGCGATACTGAAGTTGTCTACAAAGACTTAACCTCCTTGACCACATCATCGAAAGCCTCTTTGTATTCTTCCTCTTTAGCTTTACCATCCTTCTTCTTACTGCTGCCAGGAACGACAAAAACGACGGATGTGGGTCTCTTGGTGGCACCCGCCGAGCCAAGGTCCTGCTTTGAAGGCACGAAGATGTAGGGAACGGATTGGTCCTCGCACAGCACAGGCAAGTGCGAAATAACATCTGGGGGAGAGATGTCACCGGCAATTACAACGAGACCCTTGTCACCTTTCCTTAGCGCCTTGACCACCTCTTTAACACCTCTCTTCACGTTCTTGGCCTTGGAAGCCTTCTTTACAGTTTTCAATACCTTCTTGTTGAGCTTTTTGGAAGCTAATGGCTTCGCGAAGGACAAAACTGCAGGCAGCCTAGCCTCATAATTATCCTCGGATGTAGTTGACTTGTCTTTGGCCATCTTTAATGAAGAGCGATTGGTTTGTACCGGATATTAGCCTCAACTGCTTCAGTTCAACCAAAATTCACCATTCATTTGAACGTCAAAGCTCATCGCCTAGAAAATTTTTTAGACTGGGTGAAAAGAAAACGTAGTACTCAGTCACATGAAATGTTGATGTCTTTTGATACGAACGCAGTCACCGACTATTCATCTGGAAAGGCTGGGTTGTAGCAACGAAACCTGCAAAGTGGCACCCGCCGAAGTCTAGCTCTTATTGACCGGGATTTTATGGCGGCTTCGCTCAACAAGCGATCATTAATGGTGCTGTGTACGCATAATTAAGAACCCGCTACGAGTTACGGACGCGGCATTGATTCTAAAAATATGGAGCCTCGCAAATCACATTTAGTTGGTACGATACGACATCTTTGTTTGTCGATCAGTGTATCATTGTCCTTCGCAGGCGCTCAGCATAATTATTTTGATGGAAATGAGAAATCGAAAATAGGTTGCTTCTTAACATATTTAAATTAACTGTATATAGGAATTTGAAATGAGGGGAGTACCGAAGAAATACGTTCGGTTCTTCAGTTATTTTGCGATCTTAGCTGTACCTGCGGTGTTCATTCTTGTATGGTATCAAGAGCACCATAGCGCCCTAACGAAGGGATTTCCGCTTCAACCCGGAGAGTCGAAACAGACCACCGAGTTTGTGGGCGACAACAAAGAAGCAGTAAATATTCTGAGGGCGCGGTCTCCAGAAGAAAAGTTTATTATAGGTATTGGGATGTACACTTGCTTACATTTGACCAAGTACCTCGAATTCTGCCCCCGCCATGTGGGTGGACACACGCTACCGACCAAAGCGCTGAGAACCGTGATACAGAAAGATATCAATCATTCTAAGGGTTTCAGAATTGTCGGTCTGTCAAACTACTTGACTTACGATTCTATCACAACGGCCCAGTTGGCAGAGCTATTGTCTGACAATGATATACCTTCAGCTGCGGTTACTGTTGCTGCTTCGAATGCCGAACATCTTGTTCCTGATTCCCCTGAACTTCCCTTGGGATACACAATTATCACAGGGAAGTCGCTTACCGAATCTGAATTCGTTACTGAAATCAGTGTTCTATTTGGAGAAGATTGCGTGGACCCCAGACCTACATGGCATTTGTCAAAAAACTGGCGGTTGAAGCATAGCAAAGTGCCCTGTTATCTCACCTTTAGGACGCGAAGTTCTGGTCCACATGAAAAGGAGTCCCATAAACTATCTGCAAGCTTTGAGAATCCTTTCAAAATTGTACAGCTTGCTGACCTTCATTACAGTGTCGGCGAAGGGCGCTGCAGAGACGAATTTCCTGAGCATGACAACTGCATCGCTGATCCGAAAACCTTGGCATTTGTGGAAAAAGTACTCGACACAGAAAAGCCCCAGCTAGTTGTATTCACTGGTGACCAAATAATGGGAAGCGAGTGTGTACAGGATTCTGCAACAGCGCTTCTCAAGGTTGTGGATCCGGTCATCAAACGCAGGATTCCTTATGCGATGGTATGGGGAAACCACGATGATGAAGGTAATCTCGACAGGTGGGAAATCTCAAAACTTGCTGAGTCACTACCGTTTTCGTTGTTCAAGATTGGTGACCGTGATACAAACGATAACAGCTTTGGGGTTGGAAATTATGTGCACTACATATACGGTAAAGACGGAAACCCGCTATCTGCTCTCTATTTCCTAGACGCGCATAAATACTCACCCAACGCAAAAGCCTACCCCGGGTACGACTGGATCAAAGAGGAACAATGGAATCACTTCAGCAGTTACAAGGATACTTTTGTTGACCAGAAAGCGTCCTTATCTATGGCATTTTTTCACATTCCTTTACCAGAATATCTAAATGTTGATTCGAACACCTCCCCCGGTACGCAAAACCCGCTTATAGGCAACTTTAAAGAGGGCGTTACGGCTCCCAAGTACAATTCTAAAGGAATTGCTACACTCCGAGAACTCGGAGTCAAGGTGACTAGCGTGGGTCATGATCATTGCAATGATTACTGCCTGCTAGAAGATTCTCAGTCGCCGGCGACAGATGAGAGAATATGGCTCTGTTTTGGCGGCGCTGCAGGGGAGGGTGGTTACGGAGGCTATGGCGGGACGGAACGCCGCATAAGGATCTATCAGCTAGACTTTCTCAAAAAAAACATAGAGACATGGAAAGTTCTGAACAGTTCGCCTGAGAAACCTTTCGATCATCAAACTTTGGTTAGCGCAGGGGTGCCTTTGCTACCCTAGCACAAAAGAATCCACATCCAAAAGGCTTGTGCTGTGGCTACAACACGATACGGTCATACTATAGCGATACGTTGTGACGTATGTCGAAGACTGACCACTATCAAGACTGGACAGGCTTACTGAATTCTTGGTAGCTTCTACCGTATGATTTTGCGCACCATTTTTAGTCCCCCATGCATCTACTCTTCTCACGGCTTACTTCGAATATACAATTTCTTACTCATAAACAAACGCCTCTACCAGCAAATATCTCGATATCTCAGAATCAGGCATAGCAAGTTCAACATGCATGCTCCCCTTCTTAACGTACGAATCTTGCCAACTCATCTCTTCCCCAATCTGGTGGAGTCGATGCTATCGATATGGCATGCTGTGTTTCATATGTCATATATATTCTTTGCATTTCTGTCATATCAATCAGCCTCTCGGTGGCCAAGTTGGTTTAAGGCGCAAGACTGTAATGTGTTACAAAGTAATCTTGATATCGGGCGTTCGAATCGCCCCCGGGAGAATTTTTTTGAAAGATCTTTTTATCAGGCCAGCAATGTTCTAATAGAAGCGGTAGCGGTGCTTTCATCTATGATTAGATTGGCTACGATAAAGCTGGCAACAGGGCCGTTGGTAAAAGGTGGTGGGCCCTTGTTTTCTTCTCTGGTCTAATAAGTTTTACCTCGCCAATATTTTTTTAAATGCATTTTTATCTGTAGGTCATTGCACTCAAAATTACCCTCGAACGACATGTCGGTAAGTGCTTCAAAGGCCTGGGCGGGGCGCTCTGCCCCTGTTCAAATATCGGAATCAGAACTTCCATCATCTATCCCTCCTCAAACAGGCTTGACATTTAATGTGTGGTATAATAAGTGGTCCCAAGGAAACAGCGGACAATCGAGGTTTGTGAGTCCCTACCGACTGGACGTCGATTTACATCAAGGCTATACCAAAGGCGATAAGGCGAGGCAGCCTTTTTTCTGCCTTTATTTTTGTAAAGGCATGTGTTGCATGGGCAAACGATGCGAGTACCTGCATCATGTCCCAGACACTGAAGACATTGCGAGGCTCTCTCTGCGTTCTGACGTGATGGACTGCTTTGGAAGGGAAAAACACTCGCATTATAGAGATGATATGGGCGGTGTGGGCACATTTCAGAAAAAAAATCGAACACTATATGTTGGCGGCATAACTGGAGCGCTGAACAACCAGCAGCTAAAAGCGAGCCAGGTCGAAAATAGACTACGGTTCTCTTTTGGAAAACTTGGGCCATTGGAAAGGATACGATACGTTGAAAGCAAAAATTGTGCCTTTATTAAGTACAAGCATCAAGCCAGTGCCGAATTCGCCAAAGAAACTATGAGCAATCAGACCTTGCTCATACCCTCAGACAAGGAATGGGTCAATCGACGAGAGGGAACAGGGCTTTTGGTGAAGTGGGCAAATGACGACCCTAATCCAGAAGCTCAGAGGAGGGAAAAGGAGCAGCAAAATATGGAATCACTGCAAGTAATGGTGGATCTTTTGAAGAAGGATAGTTCTGAAAAGCAACAACTCGCAACAGTAGAGGGCTCATCAAAAAGGAGACTACTTAATAGCTCGGAAGAGCGGGGGCCGCTATATGAAGACTCGATTTTTAGCAGGCTTTCAACAGCCAAACTCAGTAAGCTGAAAAGACTCAAACTCGAGGGAAATTTGGGTAAAGACCAAGGTAAAATCGAAAAACAAGAATATGCACAAGCACCTTTAGTTAACTATTATTCCTCTGACGATGACGAATGATTACTAAGGGATACACTATGATTATTATACAGTGCAAACTTATACAGAGCGCTTCCATGCATTCATATTGTTCTGCGTTAAGCTGTTTGCACTGTTTAATGAACTATCGGCTGCAGTTGGTTTCTTCCTAAATGGAACTTCTGTCGTACAGATGGCTCGACGTCATTGATGCCTTCTGTATCCGTCGTCTTGACGTAATGAAATAGTTCCTCCACAACTTTGGGATCGTCTCTTTCAGTCAGAAACGTCAATGCGCAGCCGCTCTTTCCTGCTCTACCAGTTCTACCAATACGATGAATATAGCTTTCGAAAGATGTGCACATCTGGAAATTGACTACCAGCGAAACGTTGGGTATGTCTATACCTCTCCCGGCGACATCGGTTGCTATCATTATATCAGCTTTCCCTGAGCGGAGTAAATTCAGCGAGTGCTCTCTTTGCTCCTGGGACTTCGATCCATGTAATGTGGTAACGCGATATCTCGTCTCAGAGGAAAACTTTGTAGCCAACCAATCAGCGGTTCTTTTATAGTTAATAAATATCATCACTGGGGACCCAAATCTTGGTAGCACATCCCGGCATAGTTTCGAGAATCTCTGTTCTTCGCTAGGCAAGTATTGTACTATCTGCTTGATCTGTGCTTTTGTGTCTTGCGACCCAACCCGAATGTAGGCAGGCTTATTTAAATAGCCATTTGCTATTCTTTCAATTGTGCTGGACATTGTCGCGGTAAACATCATTGTTTGTCTTCCCTTAACTGAACCGGTACGAGTTAGAATAGTTGTCAGTTGGTCTTCGAAGCCGAAATCAATCATTCTATCAGCCTCGTCCAAAATTAAGGTGCGCACTTGTCTAAGTACTAAAATGTTACTCTCTAGGCAGTCAATTAATCTACCCGGAGTAGCTACCAGTATATCACAGCCGTGCGAAAGTGAATACGATATTTCTTCAATTGAATGACCACCAACTAAGCTCACGACCTTTGTGGGCCGATGGAGAAACTTCACAACCTTGTTTGCTTCTGCCTCAATCTGCTGCGCTAACTCTCTTGTCGGGGCTAGAATCAATGCTGAGGGTCCATCCATTTTAGTGAAATCATTCAGAGGCGGGGTTTTATTTAGCTGGCATAATGGAGGAATGAGGAATGCCAGGGTTTTACCTGAGCCGGTCGCTGCAATGCCAACAAAGTCCCTGCCATCTAGAACATTAGGTATTGTAGCTCTCTGAATAGGGGTGGGCTCGAGGTACTTTAGTTTTGTCTCTATGATGTCTACTATTTCCATAGGTATAGAACTTGTCTCTGTCCAGTTCCGCAGCGGATGCTGGATGGAACCTCCTTTAGTCTCGATGTGATAGTCTTCTCTTAGAATCCTCCAATCCCGCTCTGACATCTCATCTAAGGTCTTCTGGCTCCAGTGCTTTCCCATATAAAACTCCTCTAAGGTTTCCGGAGATTTTCTCGCTGCAACTTTTACTTTGCGGCCTACAACAGGGCCGTCCTCACCGGTAGTGTCATCTTCAGCGTTCCAATCAAAACGAAACTTGGACCGATTCTTCTGAGCATGTACAGCAATATTCGTTCCAGATGCCTTGTGACTGGTACCTGCCTCCCCATTCTTTATGACGTTTCCGGCCTTAATCCACTGAATGTTTTCGACGGCTGTTGGTTCCTCGTTAGCTTCCCTGTCTGCGGCTGCCTCTATTCTTTTTTTTTTATTCAAGTATACCGGTTTCCCGATTGCCGTTTCACTTGGGCGTTTGCCTTCTCGCGAAATCAGCTTGTTGATATCGATTGGCCTCTTCATCAGATTCTCCTCGCCTGAAATGCATTGGTTTAGAAGTGTGTTGAGTAGAATATCGATGCCCTCTTTTCATGGCGTAGAAGGAACGCACTCGTTCACCGAGACATTGGAAAAAGTACTGGGTGAATAGTGTAAACTGACACAGATGCTTCCAGAAGCCCAGACCTTGTAGGGTACAGTCCGTTACGACCGTTGTAGCAGTTAAGTTGCAATCATTCGTTTTCTGAACAGTTTGCACGCTTGATCACTATTAGAAATGACGCTCAAGAGAGATATGTGAATAAACCACGTCCCCGAAGCGCATCTTGGAACGACATTTCGCGCTAAAGCAACCGGAAGGGCTACAAATACCAAAGTAACCATACTACGGAGAGTGGCTGTGTGCTCTCTTCTGGAATTGCACATTATTAATTTAGTTTTTGGCAAAGCCTTGCCACTGCAGATTTTGAACTGGCTGGTGACTGAAACATATAAAGGGTTCGATTTTTTATTCAACAATAGCTGCTCATGGGAAATACCCTGGCTGGTTGCTAGAAGGTCTCTTTGGATGTTTCTCCTATTAGCCGCCGAAGCACGATTTGTAATCTCATTTTTTACGCAGGACTCACTACGTTGAGGCTCTCTGCGAATTCAAAAACTATCCTAGCGCGCTATGCGGTGCTAATGCTTGAAGTAGGGTATTTCATTGCGTGCATTGGGTTCAAACCTACTGCTTGCGTTTTACCGTTTCCTCAAATTTCGCGCTGCGATCGTGATGCCCTCATGAATATTTTCCATCATTCTCGACCTTTTAAAAGATGTATTGTTGAAGAAAGCTACTAACACATAAAAAACTTCATAAAATGCAACCAAGTGATGGACTACGTGTATAGCTCAGTCGAGACTTCTCACAACCTCCTAAACGTATCCTGAAGCACACCAGCTACGCATGGCCTCTGCGCTAGCAACGATGCTACACAACATGAATTCAACCGTACACAGCGATACAATACCCGAGTTTTCAAACTCCGGACCTACAAAATGAGGTGGTTCCACAAGCACTAAATTTCTTCTCCTCACCAACTGAGATGACAATACGCGATTCAACGTAAGCTCCCAAATTCAGGAATTTGCGGGAGCATTCATCCCGGATGAAGTAACGAGCTGACTGAAGGCCTACAGTGCGCCCGCGTTGCCGGGAAAACTATGATGTCGGGTCCTCTTCTTTCCTTCTAGATCTCAGCTCCCTTTATAGGCGCCATGGCAGTATATTGCGCCTCTGCATGCATTTTTAATGTTGCGAGGGTCTTAAGAATTGGTCTGCGCTCTCAAACTGCCTCAACTCTAACAGCCCTGCATATATCCACGTTGCACGCTACAACACCCGATACGCCCTAGCCGGAACCCGAAGAAGCAGAAATTATCTCGTAGAAAGTGCTTCGAAAGGCATCGCGCCTGTGAAAGTTTGTTCAAACACGTCGAGCATAGGCAGCATTTCTCGAGCACTCTCGGGATAACCTCTGTAGTGCAACCACGAACTCCAGAATCGCGATGAGCACTTCTACTGGGTTTTCGAGTGGTACGGTGAGCGACAACAACGCAAACGGCAGCGCGACTGCGGTTGCAACGCCTAAGCGTGCGATCGACACTAACGGAAACGTCTTCAACGTCCCCGACTACTCGATCAAAGATATCCTTTCCGCTATTCCGAAGGAGTGCTACAAACGCGACACATTGTGGTCGTTGCACTACGTGGCCCGCGATATTGCTGCGATCGCTGTGATCGGCTACGTCGGGACGAACTACATTCCAGTATGGTTTCCCAACAGTTCCTTGTTACGAGCGGCGGCTTATTCACTGCAGTCTTTCTTAATCGGGCTGTTTGGTTTTGGTCTTTGGATCTTAGCCCATGAGTGCGGCCACTCGGCTTTTTCGGATTCTCCTGCGGTCAATGATACCGTTGGATGGGTTTTGCACTCATGGTGGATGGTTCCCTACTTTTCTTGGAAGTTCTCGCATAGCAAGCACCACAAAGCTACTGGACATATGACCAGAGACATGGTATTCGTGCCATACACCAAGGAAGAATACTTAGAGACCAAGAACAAGTCTCTGCTCAGCGAGGTTGTTGAGGAGGCTCCGGCCGTGACCCTGTTCAATCTCGTCGCCCAGCAGCTTGGTGGGCTACAGCTCTATCTAGCGACAAACGCTACGGGCCAGTCATACCCAGGCGTTCCTAAATTCTTCAAGTCGCACTATTGGCCAACTTCTCCCGTTTTCGACGCCAAGGACTTCTGGTACATTATCCTTAGTGACATAGGGATTGCATCAACACTGATCATAAACTATATGTGGTACAGAGCGTATGGCGCCCACGTCGTGCTCATCAACTGGTTCCTCCCTTGGTTGTGGGTAAACCACTGGCTTGTGTTTGTTACCTTTTTGCAGCATACTGACCCTACAATGCCCCATTATGATGCGCAAGAATGGACCTTTGCAAAAGGTGCAGCAGCTACTATTGACAGAGACTTTGGGTTCATAGGCCAGCATATCTTCCACGATATTATTGAGACCCATGTTCTTCACCACTATTGCAGCAGAATTCCATTCTACAATGCTCGCAAAGCTACGGCAGCAATCAAGGAGGTCATGGGCCAGCATTATCGCTACGAGGGTGAGAATATGTGGAAGTCCCTGTGGAGGGTTGCCAGATCATGCCAATTTGTTGAGAGCTCAGACGATAACGGTGTTTACATGTTCAGAAACACTAACAAGGTCGGACCAACTCTTCACACAGGCTCTAGCACCAACGTTCCTTCGGAATAAAGGCGCCAACGCTGCCGAAGAAACGGACCCATTGTGCCCACTTTATTTATTTCGTAACTAGTGCTTCACAAACTAGATATTATTCAAATCATCACCACTGACGAAATATGCGAAAAGTCACTACTCGCGATAAGGATTTGCTGACTCGAGTATGATAGGCGGTTGTTCACGAGTAAGTGCAAAACTGTTCAACCCGTGAAAGCCAAGATCACCCTTGGATCTGCAAGGAAGTTTGCAAGAAAATCACTTGGAACGTAATTGTGTAATTGATCAGTCATCGAATACGGTTATCTCCCTGGGATGGATCCATGATTCGTCTCCAGTGCTGGCTTCAACTCCACATCTGATAGCCAGGAGGAAGCTTACAGACACAGACTGCTTTGACCTTAAGAAGATGAGTGCTGACTGTTCTGTTGGCTCTAACCCCTTAGCTGGCTTGAACAAGCATGCTCAACAAGATAGAAGCTTGCATCATGGAGGAGGCTTAAGGCTCAACAACGAAACCGCTCAGCGATTCAAATCACAGGATAGTGTTGTAAGCGACGCAAGTAGAGCGCGAATGGAAGCGTTTATGGGCCAAGAACACATGGATCATCCTATGAGGCTGAAAGGCCCCAGACCTATGCTCCCACATCCACTGCAGGAAAGCTCACAGCAGACGCGAGAAAATTGGAGTAAACAGTTTTCCAGTTCTCCTGCCCTAAGTATGAACCAAAGCCCTGAGGTGCATAGCCCCACTTCGCAAGCACCCTCAATGGCATATCATAAGGGCCTGGCTACTGGGAACAACGAGGGATCTCAGATGATGCGGCCACGAGTTGTTGGGCCGCGGTATGGGCCGGGATTAACATCAGGTATGTTCAATCCAATGTCCCACCAGACCTCTCAGCAACCTGTGTACCGCCACTCGAGCCCACAGTCTCACATAAGCATGAACCAAGAATCATGGGACGAACAGTTCAAGGAGCTAGAAAAGGAGGTATCGGAAAAACTAGCATTGCATGAAGAAAAAGCGCAGCCTCAAGCTACAGCAGCAGAGAATGATGCTGTAGAAGATCAATATCAGGCAGAATTTCAAGAGGTTTGGGACAACTTACAAGAAGAATCGCAAATTCCTGATGCTGGAGGCGATGTCGAGACAGACTGGCAGCGTGAGTACCAACAGTATATTTCCGGAAGACCCTCAGAAAATACTCAATATCGCTTCGAGACTGAAAACCAATACCTGCATAATTCAAATGCTTATGAGATAGGCTGCATACTAATGGAGAATGGTGCGAAGTTGAGTGAGGCTGCCTTGGCGTTTGAGGCAGCAGTCCAAGAAGACCCTAGTCACGTCGATGCCTGGCTCAAACTGGGCATGGTTCAAACGCAGAACGAGATGGAATACAACGGAATAGGTGCCCTTGAGGAGTGCCTCAGACTTGATCCGAGGAACTTGGATGGGATGGTTACTCTAGCAATAAGCTACATCAATGAAGGCTACGACGTGAGTGCTTTCAAAATGCTCAATAAGTGGCTGGAGACCAAGTACCCGGACATGGTATCCCCGAACGAGACTCTCGAGAAAAGCACTGACCGCTACAGTATGAACCAGGCAATTACTTTGCGCTTTTTACAAGTGGTAAACAAGCTCCCTCAAGTGGATGCGAGTTTGCAGCTAGGGCTTGGAATACTTTTCTATTCTAATGACGATTATGACAAAACGGTGGACTGCTTCCGTGCCGCCTTGGCAGTCAAGCCTGATGACGAGCTTATGTGGAACAGACTAGGTGCGTCTTTGGCCAACTCCAATCGCTCAGAAGAAGCCATCCAGGCTTACCGGAAAGCGCTTCAGCTGAAACCCACTTTCGTGAGAGCTCGCTGTAACCTTGCTGTCTCGTGCATGAACATGGGCTGTTTCAAAGAAGCTGCTGAGTACCTGCTGACTGCGCTATCCATGCACGAAGTAGAAGGCATCTTACCCTCAGAGACGCCGGCGAGTAGCAATCTCATAGAAACTTTAAAAAGGGCCTTCATTGGTATGGAAAGAAGGGACTTGCTCGAGAAAGTCCGCCCAAATATGGATCTAGCACCATTTCGTAGTGAGTTTAACTTCTAAGTCTAGATAGCTATCTATTGAAGTCACAATTCCTTTCAAATATTTGTATTGTTTTGTACTGTTAATATTTAAAAAAAGTTAAAGAAAATTTGGAATCATCTTTAGATGTGATCGAAACTAGCGGCGAAATGAGCTCCAGTATGCCATACGATCCTTCTTTTGAGGATGAAAAAAAGCGGCAATACTCTTATAAACACCGCTCCTTTTTAGATCGCGTCGGAACAACTATTGCTCAACACAAAAGAGCAGCGTTAGGCATCTTTTGTGCCTTTTTTGTGTTGTTTTGGTTTGGTTCTTCAAGATTCACAATATGGTCAAAAGACCCTAAAATTGTGCTTATACTCGCGGTTAACGATGGTGGCGGGGTACATAAGTGGAAAGGTGAACAGGAATGGGCTATAGAGCGAATTTCGATTCAAAACAAGCGTGCCTACGCCAAAAGACATGGCTACGGACTAACTCTGAAAGACATGAGAACAGCTAGACGGTATTCCCACGAATACAGGGAGGGCTGGCAAAAAGTGGAAGTGCTTCGTCAAACTATGCGTGAGTTTCCCAACGCAGAATGGTTCTGGTGGTTGGACCTCGAAACTCTGATCATGGAGCCTCAAATCTCATTGGAAGATCACATATTCAAGAGGTTAGACTCGCTATCATATCGGATGTTAGATAAGTTTAATCCGCTGAATCTCCCTTTAGATATCCCCTACGTGGACTACTCTCAACCGCCTGAGCTGCTCATCACCCAGGATTGCGGTGGTTTCAACCTTGGATCATTTTTAGTCAAGAACTCCAAATGGGCTCATTTGCTACTTGATGTTTGGTGGGACCCTGTTTGCTACGAGCAGAAGCACATGATGTGGGAGCATCGAGAACAGGACGCGCTTGAAGCGCTCTACGCAAACCAGCCCTGGATTCGTGAAAAAACTGCGTTTTTGCCACTCAGAAGCATCAATGCTTTCCCACCAGGCGCTTGCTCCGAATTTTCAGATGATCCAAGGTATTTTTACAGCGAGGAAGACCGCGACTTTGTCGTCAATATGGCTGGGTGCGCCTTCGGAAGAGATTGCTGGGCTGAAATACAGCGATACGGATCTCTGCTAGAGAACCACAACCAGAAGTGGTGGCGCAGATTTTACTAGCTGAAAACCACTGTTTTTGTTTCGACATCGGTAAGCTGGCCGCAGTTGTATTGTTAGCAAGAAAGAGATTCCCCGCGACCACTCAAAATACAGCACAAGAACATAATGTTCTACTTAATGCCATGGGCATAATAAGAGGCTTAGAAATGTCTAACTGGTTCAGTTTCATGAGTTTAGTGCTCCTACTTGACCGGTTTCGTATAATAGTACGTATGTCCAAGTGACTAGATGATTAATTTCAACTGAGAACACGAACTCTCGGTAAATAACCCAACATATTTCGTGACAAGAACATCTAAGGGCGGCCTAGAAGGGATGGATAACCAATTTATTGGCGGCCAAGAAAACCAGGAGCAGGATGAATATCTTAATTTCTTGGACCCTAGGCCCTTACAAGAGAACACCAATGCACTAACTCCACAGGTCATCCTTGCGCGTTCAACGATGAGCAGCGCTGCATCTCCAAACGTGCAGTCTGTGTCGCCAGCTTCTATGTTCTCGCCTATGGCACAATCTCAGCCAATGCCTACGGCATCACCGCAGCAAGTTCTGAATGCCGGGGCTACTCCACAACAGGTACTCACACAGGCAGCGTCATCTCAACAAGTGAAGAATCAGGCCCCAACACCCCAAGCCATCTTGAGCAACCACAACACCCCTCAAATGCAAGAACAGCAACTTAATAATTCCAGTGCTACTCCTAATAATGCATTCGCGGATAGAGCAGCCATGTTTGCGGCATTGCAACAGAGGCAACAACAGCAGCGACAAAAGCTTCAGATGATGCAACAAGCTACACCACGCGCTAGCTCACCCCAAAGTGTTCCACACCAACGACCATCTGTGGGATCACAGTCTCAGCCTTCTCCAGTGGGGCAGGTACCTCAAACTCAAGGAAGTTCCGGTGCGAACATGCCGCATTTACAACAACGACAAGCTATCCAGAATCTCGACCCGGAGATCCAAAGACGCGTAAGTGGTGAACTGAATAACAAGCAGTACGAGCTTTTTATGAAGTCTCTCATAGAGAACTGTAAAAGACGAAACGCTCCGCTTCATGCTCTACCTGAGATTCAAGGGCGCAGGGTCAACTTATTCGTTCTGTATATGATGGTTCAAAAACTAGGCGGTGGCGAAAGTGTGACCCGTTTCCAGCAGTGGCCAATGCTTGTCCAAAAGTTGCAGCTACCTCAAGATTCATCCCAACAACTGGCCACCCTCTATTATCATATTCTATTACCTTATGAACAGTATTTGGCTTCCCCTGAAGGTATTAAAGAAACTCAGTCCAAAAGACTTTTTCTACAGCAGTTTCTCCAGGAGCTGCTGAAAAAGATCTTGGGGACTCATTCTAATATCCAACCAGACGGACCAGCTGGTGTTCCAACCAACACGCAGACCAGTCCTCAGGTTAACGTGCAATCTAATATACAGACGAATGAAACTAATGTCAGCAGCTATAGCACACCTAATAGTACCGACATGCAAGACCCAAATAAAGTCAGGAAACCTCGCAAACCCAAGGTCAAAAAGAAGTCAAAGAAGGATTTGGAAAGAGAAATGAAATACCAACAAGAGCAGTTGCAGAAACAACACCAATTTCAACAAGAACAACAAAGCAAATTAATCGCAGAACAGCGTTTCAAACAGCAACAGGAACAACTTCGTTTACAGCAGCAGCAAGCCCTGCGGCAGAACCTTGAGTATCAAAAACTTCCCAAGGTTTATAAGAGGTCATTTGCTCGTAATTATGTTCCCTTTACCCGCCCAATCGAAACTTCGAATGGATATGATATCAGAGCCATTTCTCAAATCGGCGAGAAAATTGACGCAAACAAACCAGTCTTTTTATTTGCGCCTGAACTCGGCACGATAAATTTACATGCGTTGTCTCTCTCTCTTCTTTCTGACTGCCTTTCAGAAACTAACGTGGCTTTGAACATATTACTTGTGACAAGCGCGGATGCGGTGCTAAAAATATCATTAGAACATTCTGAGGGTTTAGTGGATTCTTTAACAATATTAGGTTGCCGCATTCTAAGCAAATTGTGTTTACCATCCGTTTCATCTTTTGACCAAGGAAGCGGCTATCTGAAAGAGTATGATGTCGATAACATGCTGGATCGATCCACTACGTACTCGGAAGCTACTGCCACTTTAGAAGCGGTTTACAAAAAAACAGTATATGAAAAAGACGGCGCCGAGGAACTCAAAATAAAAGTTGATTCGTTAACTGGGGTTGACTTAGAGCAAGCAATGTTAACCCCAGAACAAACGCCATTGGATTCAACAAGTCCCGATCGTGGAGACGAGGAGTTTGAAGACA
Organism: Lachancea quebecensis; assembly: GCA_030557885.1. Classification (NCBI taxonomy): domain Eukaryota; kingdom Fungi; phylum Ascomycota; class Saccharomycetes; order Saccharomycetales; family Saccharomycetaceae; genus Lachancea; species Lachancea quebecensis. The sequence goes on along the minus strand of JANIJM010000015.1, from coordinate 180,591 downwards.
ATGAATCCTCTCAGAATGAATGGGACTATCTCCCCGAGCCGTTGTGGGTTTCTGACAACTTAGCGGGGTGTAATCTAAACGTTACAAGTTATCTAAGTTCCTTGAGGTACGTTCGCGATGAAGTTGATACGATTTTTACTAAAGTTAATGAGCGTGGAGCCGAAAACCCCCAGCTGCTTTTGGTGGATCAACTGTCAACTATATCCATGATTTTGAGGAATCTATCTTTTAATGAAGCAAACACATCATTTATTGCAAACAGTGTGCCATTTAAGCGATTTTTGTCTGACCTAATGTGGGCGCTTCTGTTACGCAACGACAAATTTGTGTTCCACCGGAAATGTCTGAACTTCAAAAAGGACACCATCATAACTCTTGCCAACATAGCCCACATTTTCAAGTTAGAAAATCACGTATCGGCATTTTTGCTTTTGCTTTTGATAATAAGCTTAGGAGAGAAAAGCGTCGAACTCGGCCAAGAAGACTCGCTAAAGTTCCCTGAAAATTCTGTACAGCTGAGCAAATACCAAAGCTTTGGAGTAGACGTTTTGGCTAAGATTCTTTCACTTGGGTATCCAAACAGGTTTTTAATAAAGAGTGTTTTATTACAACAATTTGAGCCAGACTCGCAATCGCAAGACGTTGAAACTTGTCAAAAACTTCTAGAGCTTTATGAAAGTACTGCAACGCAATCGTTCGGCAAGTTGAGCCTTCTAAATGATATATTTGCTTCCCTCATATCGATTGTACCATTCCAGCAACTCAATATGTCCCCTACCTTAATTGAAGATGCTAGCCCCATCATATCTCAAAGTATTACTGCCTTACTATCTCTTGTTCGCCTGATCAAGAAAGAAGACATGCCTTCCACATCAACTAACCTACCTCTTTTGTGGCTCACATCTGAGGAAAACATTGGATCCAGCCTGCGACGTCTAAGCGAAGCCTTGTCGAACATTGGTATCCACACAAACAACAACCTCAGTCATCTTAAGCTACTTTTCAACTCTATCAGTACCAAGTCTCTGCAGTTGGTATGTTTGCTTATCGAGAAATCTCTGGAACTAGCTACCCAAAATGATAACACGGAGCAGGGCCCATCTTATTTAGCAGCTGCTAAAGAACTAAATGGAATTCCTAATCTACTCCCATCTGAGCCTAATGCGTTCTCGTTACTTACAAATCCTATGGCCGATTTTGGGGTCGCAACTGGAATGGGCATCTTGTATCGGCTAAGAAATCAATTAATTGGGACCGGTTTTCAACAGTGCATTAATGTCAATGTTCATGATGCCAACAACTAGGCTGTAGCCTGTGTAATTAACCAGATGTAAGTTTAGACCCCCTTTTCATTTTTCATTTTTTGAGATAGCAGGTTCATTCCTCCAATATGATTTCGTTATCCTTTTCTTCGTTATCCTTTTCTTCGTTTTCTGTCTGAACGTAATTCCATATTCTTCCGGCAAGGTTGTTATCGTTAACTATATCAGTGATTTGATCGACACTAAGTTTTTGCAAGTTAGCAAACTTCTTCACTCGTCGAATGATAGTGTAGTAATCAACATTAGATAAGCCCGGGATACTCAACAGCTCTTTAAATTTTTCATTGGATTGATTGGCGTTCTTAGCTTTTGTACTGCCAGATTTTCTATTGACGCCTATTTCAACACACGTTGTGGGATCAGGTTGTTCTCGACCAAGCTTGAGATCCAAAATTAAATTCACTGTCTGCAACGGTGACGAAGACCAAAGAATCCTCAAAGAAGGAAATTTCATGACAAGCTGAGCTAGTTGCATTTGAATTTCATCTTGCATCAACTTGCTACCGATGGGATGAGAAGTTGACGTTGCAGAGTTATACCTTTTTTCACTAAAAGGTTCTAACGAGAAAGAGTCACCATCATCGAATTCTATAAGTAAAGTGGGATACTCGTAATACCTGGACATTTTCTTGCACTGATCATTTAGCCTGCCATTTTTGAAACTCCCAATCAAGTCTGAGATCGACTTTCTCTCAACGCAGATCTGTGGAGATAGAATATAATCTCCAATAGTTAGCATGCAAGGTATAACTTTCACACCATAGCGATATAACAAACCTGGCAAAGGGGCTCTAAATTCACGCATATCAACAACGACAACATCACCGGTTACTGCGTCGAAACCTTTTTGCCCACCAGCCATTCTGGAATTCCTCAAGCTCTGATTGAGCAGTAACTTTCGTTGAGCCAGGTTTTTAAATCTTGAAAGATCCTCGTCGGCTTCAAAATGCTGTGCAAGGTTCGAATGTTCTCTAATTAGCCTAGTGAAAGCATCTTTTTCTTTCTTAATCGCAATTAAGTGACTCTGCTCCTCAAAACTATCACCGTAATACATAAAGTATACCTTCAGAGGCCAGTCTTTATGCAATGCTTTGAACATCTCAACCCTTCTGATAAAAGCCAGGTCGGGCTCATACATGATAATATGAGAGGGCAGCAGTTCTTGTAGTAGTACATCGTTAGCTCTGTTGTAAAACTTTTCAATGATAATCTGATCACCTCTGTCAATGTACTCGAAATTGTTTAAGCCATATACCCAAGTATCTTCATTTTTTATCATGGGTTCCAAATCTGAAGTGTCTATATTTGTTTCTTCAATAATCAACAATTCGTTATCGTCGTCCAAGTTCTGGGCTAAGTTTTCTATTTCCTGATCACCGACAAGATCGCCTTCCGTATCCTCAATTATTTGGCTAATATGCTGTTCAATATCATCAACAGACATCGCACTATCTATGTCTTCGCCCCCATTAGAGGTTGCTCTCTTCAATCTTGTTACTGCAGCGACGCTGGCCGCACCACGAGTTCTGCGTCTTTTAGAAGCGATCTCCTCTTTCGCGAATGAGCGGGATACGCTTAGTTCAGAGCTGGTACCTTCTTTTTGCGACTCTTCTTGGATGTCCTCGGCCGTCTTTTTTAATAAATCCCTTCTGTTCATGTAAGCCCTTAATTTGTTCAGCATGAACCTTCTTGCTCCTTCTTTCCTATTGGAGTAGCCTACAATCTTTCGCAATTGCCGACAAGTCCTATCTTCTGAACACATGATGAGCGTCGGTCCTAAACTTGAAGTTGAATTAGCGTGTTCAACCGCTATATCGTCTAAAATAGATGTTAGCTGCTCCCATTTTGGCAATTCCTCTAATTCATAATTCCCATCAGAGAACACCCGTTTTTTTGCGTAGGAAAGTACTGCCTGAGATTCCTCAGCCATAAGCCACGGAGATTCGGAATATTTACGAGATACCGATGGCTTGTTTGCATCCAAAATTACTTGAATTATCTCGTAAAAGTCCACAGAATCATAGCTTACTAAAGCGTGTAATAACTTCTTCAAAGTCCCGATGTCTTTGACAAGCTGCTTTGATTCAAAAGAAATCCTATGCCAATTGGGTGTCAGCACAGCATATAATGATCTAAAGAAATTTGGATGCAAGCAGTTATCCGCATTCCAAGATTCCAAAGATAGGGCGGGATTTTTTCTGTTTAGTTCATCTATGCATTTCTTGAGGCATTCGAAGAGCCCAAACTGGATCTGTGACATGGAATTGGTCAAAGACACCTTAACTTCAACAACTTTGTTGTCGTTTCGTATGTTTAAACTTGAGGATACTTCAACATGAAATCTCGGCCAGAGTAATGTGCGCTTCAATCTTAAGTCCCTCAGCTTCCGCTTTAAAGGTGAAAACTCAGTCATAAACGCTTCCGGTTCGTCAGAAACAGCTTTGATGAAACCCCACCTATTCACAGAGCGATACATTTCGGCAATAAAAGACTCATTAGAATAGTTGTGTAAGTTTTCGACATGCAGAATGACAAGTCCGGTGATTTTGTTTGGGTGGATTATTCCTGAAAGCAAGTCTACTATCAAGATTCTTGATGTCACAGACACTATTCCACCATGCAAATACAGCCTTCTTCTACGATCCACGGTAAGTAAATCTGCTGTAACGACGCTGAAAGGCCGCTGACCATCTTCCTCAGTACCTGACCAAGCAAGTTCCAGTAATTCCTCTTGTATTTTTTCATTGTCTTCTTCACTAGCGTTTAGCAGCAAAACCAGGGATCTTTTATCTTGGCCATTGATCCTAGTAGGGGTTGCTAAAACATGCAGCAGATTTGCCACTATTGGCTCTATTCCTAGGCCTTTCCCTAAAATCAAAAGGCTGTCTTCCGACACAAGTAGATCTTCTACAACCATCTGTTGAAAAGGAAGCGGTAGAGATAACTGAATATCGACGGGTCGTATCTCCTCAATATTTGGTTTCATGTGCGAGTTTCCGTCCTCCGGTAGCAATGGGTACAGCACTTCCCTATTGTTCACATCATCGACCTGTTTTGACCTATCTTCTTCTTGTCTCGAAAGCTCTAATATTAAATCCTCTTCATCAGATTCATCTCTGATAAAAAGGGACATGACGAGAGCGAGCCGCTTGGCCTGTTTACTTGAGACTCGGCAGGGGTCTTCAAATTGGCTATTGAAATTTTAAGATGAAAGTTCACAATTTTTTATTCAAATGCAATACCAAGATTATCCCAACAAGTGCGGCCGAAAAACTGCACTCAAGTTTACCATGTCGACCATAAAGCAGCGTTACGAGTCCACGGATGGACCTTTCATATCCTTGGAGTTTTTCCCACCTAAAACGAAACTCGGGAAACAGAACTTGACAGCACGGATGACTCGTATGACAGCGCTGAATCCGCTATTCATCACCATTACGTGGGGTGCTGGCGGCACAACAGCAAGAAAGACTTTAGAGTTGGCCGCTATTGCTCAACGAGAACTGAACGTCCCAGTTTGCATGCACTTGACGTGTACGAACACAGACAAGGAGATCATCGATGACGCTCTAAAACTGGCACATGAGGCCGACATACGCAATATTTTAGCACTCAGAGGAGACCCACCGGTCGGCGAAGAGTGGCAAACACCTTCAGAGCCATCCGAGTTTCAGCATGCAGTAGACCTAGTTCGTTACATCAAAGAAAAGTACAATGACGACTTTTGTGTGGGTGTCGCAGCTTACCCCGAGGGCCATTGTGAAGGAGAAGCGGATGGCGTGGCTCAGGACCCTAGGAGGGACCTTGTGTTTCTCAAAGAGAAAGTGGATGCCGGTGCTGACTTCGTCATAACGCAGCTATTTTACGATGTGGAGAAGTTTTTGTCATTCGAACAAATGTTTAGAAATGAAGTGTCCGCTGACGTACCACTTTTCCCTGGTTTGATGCCTATCAACTCTTACTTGCTTTTTAACAGAGCTGCGAAATTATCACACGCATCCATTCCACAGGCAATTCGGGACCGTCTGCCACAAGAGTGCCATAGTGATGATAACAAAGTCAGGGCTTTGGGTGTCGATATTTTAGTGGAGATTGTTGAAGAGATTTACAAGAGAACTGAAGGACGCATTAAGGGAATCCATTTTTACACCCTAAATCTCGAAAAGGCTATAGCCCAAATCGTAACCAAATCTCCTTCTCTATCCAAAATTCTTGAAGAAGACAAAGAGGATGGCCTTGTTGAAGGGGTGGGCGAAATTGCATTAGTGGATGATGACACCGCAGAAGAGGATGAAAATTTCAAGAAGAGAAGAAGACAATCCAGTCATAATGATGACTTAACTTGCAACCGAGTCTTAATAGACGAGGCTAGCAAGAGCATTACTAGTGGCAGAGAGCCCTCTGGAGCTCCGTCGCGTAAAGTTGTTATATCTATTTCCCAGGGGTCCGGAGTCCTAGGAAAAGACGCTACTTGGGACGAATTTACTAATGGTAGGTTCGGTGACTCTCGGTCGCCAGCATTTGGTGAGATCGATGGCTATGGTCCTTCTCTTAAAGTGAGTAATAAGAAAGCATATAAGATTTGGGGCCAGCCCTCTAGTACGGACGACATCAAGACGCTTTTCATAAGGTATCTCGAGGGCTCTCTTGAAGCTCTCCCATGGTCGGACTTGGGCCTATCAGCAGAAACTGCCCTTATCCAAGAGGAGCTAATACAACTAAACGAAAGAGGATGTCTTTCTTTAGCCTCACAACCTGCCACCAACTCTACTCCTAGTACTGACAAGATTTTCGGGTGGGGCCCTCCGGGAGGATATGTTTACCAGAAGTCATTTGTGGAAATGTTTGTGCATAAACAACAATGGGAGTTGGAAATTAAACCTAGACTGGAACCCCTGGGATCTAAGGTTAGCTATTATGTTGGCGATTCTGCGGAGACCTTTTACACCAATTTAGATAGCAGTTGCTCCAGCGTGGTGACTTGGGGTGTGTTCCCCAACTCGGAAGTATTGCAGACTACTATAGTAGAGGAAGAATCGTTCAAAGCTTGGAGGGACGAAGCTTTTAGCATATGGCTAGAGTGGAGCAAACTCTTCCCCAAAAATTCTAGATCGAACACGTTGCTGAAGCAGATGCACCGGGATTACTACCTGGTTTCTATTGTTCATCACGACTTCAGCAATTGCGACGCTCTTTGGGATTTGCTACTTGCATGAAAAAGGCCAGGAGGTAGTATATCTGTATTGTAAGTTTTTAGTGCACTTGATTTAATACTCGGATCAACTCGCTGGGGTCTTTCGCTTCCGGGACTGCGCTGGGGCGCCTTGTGACTGAAGTTCTGATTCCAGATATTCCACCAGCTTGTAATCACGGCCATCGTTCCACTGTTTGATTATTCCGCCCATAAATACAACATTATTGTCGCGCAGAAGAAACGCACCGCGATTGAAGATAGCGCCAGGAAGAATGACTGCTTTTGAGCCGAGTATGCAAGAGTTCCCGTCGTTTTTGAGAAAGTTCAGCGGCGATAAGTTGATGGCGAAGTACATTGCTCCAGATTTGTCTTGCAACGTGAGTTTGAACATCGATTTGTCGGGCGCGCTTTGAGTGAGGTCTGCCGGCGCATCCGAGTCGACGTCCATGGCCGTGATAAGTTGATTCCCGCTAGTTTGTCCGGTCTGCGCTGCGTTCGGGGCTTTCTTGGAGGTACTCAGACGATCTATGCGCTGGTTTCTGGGGTCTATGCGGACTTTCAGGTCATCCAGCTGGCTCAATTTCGACCTCCAAATATTCTCTACCATACACACTTGGAATAGCAGAGGTTCTTGGACTTTGACCATTTTCTGGTCGCCAATGTCGCGGTCAGACCATACGGGGTTGTTGTAAGCGTCTGTCATGAGCTTTACTCGCTCGTTGGCGCTCGAGCTTGAGGCGTTAAGGTTCACAGGTTGCGTTATGTCCGCGATCAAAAGGTTATTGGACATAGTCAAGCTGGAACCGAAATGCTAGCGGTGTTTTCCTCTCAAACCTTGCAAATTGGTTTTTAGCTTGTAAAGTGATATGCGATGATGATTCTGAAAACAAACATACTTCTTGCAAATACAAATACAAGCTACGATGGCGATACAAACAATCCTAGTTATTAACAAGTCAGGCGGCCTAGTCTACCAGCGCGACTTCATCAAGACTAGTGCGAAGCTCTCGAGCAACGAATACCTTATTTTGGCGGGTACGCTGCAGGGGGTGGTGGCAATTGCGAGCCAAGTTACGCCCAAAGCACTACAAATTTCGGCCAAAGCCGGGTCAAAAACCGCCAATGAGCCCAGTCAGCTCATCCCTTATGTTGGCAGCCTGGGCGCCCCAACCCAGAACCTCTCTGACATGGGTAGCTTCATGGGGCAGGATTTCTTCAATGAGAGCTTTGCCAGCTGGAATCAAAGCGGGCTGAAACACGTGACAACGGACCAATTATCCATGTTCCTTTACCAGACCCTCACAGGGCTCAAGTTCGTCGCTATCAGCACTCAGAGCACTACCAATGCCATGGCCGTATCAATAGCGGAGAACCTGCTGCGCAAAGCGTACTGTCTGTACGCGGACTACGTCATGAAAAACCCATTTCATGACCCTGATATGCCTATCAAGTGCGAACTTTTTGATTCCCATCTAGCAGAACTAGTTGGGCAGCTTTGACTGAGCGGCCGAGCAAGCCTATGCTTACGAGGCTCCTTCAGTGACATCTTCTTTGGGCGCCAGCTTATCAGTACCACGTGATGCTATCGAGCCACTATCCTGGGCATTGGAGCGTAGTGCTTTTCTGGGCTTCCGAGGATGCCACAGAATCCTGATTGCCACAGCAGCAGCCGCACTCTCCGCCGGGATCTCAAGCTCATTTCTGCTCGTATCTGGCCTTTGATGTCTTTTTTACTAAATGGGATAGAATAAACTTGTTTGTTTGTGTCGCTATGGGCATCAAAAAAATTCGGTGATAGCAGATGACCACCGGGCCCAGAAGTATAAATCTAGGTTCGTTCCTTGGCCAAGAAGTCATACGAGATGCTTGGAATTGGAGCTGTGCGCTAAGAAATCTGCTCGAACCCGCTATTCAATGAAGCTAGGAACCGTCTGTGGCGCGCTTTGGGCCGCCTCTCTCGCTGTCGCGAACCCTATCTCCCGCAAGGGAACCAATGCAACCTCCAGCGTTTCAAGCTACTCGCAGACCGCCAGCATTGCAGATGCTGCTTCTACTACGGACACGATCTTCAGTGTTCCTCAGGGCCGCTACGGCGCTTTATTCAAGCCCAAGGTGATGGTCGTAAACATGTACTACAGGGAGGAAGACGCGTGGATCAGAAACCTAGACTTAATGCACAACATCTCGGTGCCCCTGCTGTCGCCTGAATACCCATATGTGCACTCCAACGACAACTTCACGATCATGTCTGTGACCACGGGTGAAGGCGAGATCAACGCTGCGACCACAATCGCCGCGCTGTGCATGTCGCCACTGCTGGACCTGACTGAGACGTACTTCTTGATCTCGGGAATTGGCGGCGGTTCTCCACAACACACCACGATCGGCAGTGTCACGTTCGCCAAGTACGCGGTGCAGGTCGGTCTACAATACCAGATAGACTCGCGCGAGATCCCCGCCAACTGGACCTACGGCTACGTGAACTTCAAGACGTCGCAGCCCAACGTATACCCTGCTACGGTGTACGGGACTGAGATTTTCGAGCTAAACGAGAACCTGATGCACAGGGCGATGCACCTAGCCTCGAACGTGACCCTGCAGAACGGCACAACTGGCAACGTCAACTTCCGCCAGAGGTACAACACGTCAATGGCGGCCTACGGCGCGCCCAAGCTCGTGGCATGCGACACCGCGACCTCGGACGTGTACTGGTCAGGCGAGATCTTGGAGCACGCCATGAGCGACTTTGTCACGACCATCTCCAACAAGACCGCCACTTACTGCTCCACGCAGCAGGAGGACAACGCCTCGCTTGAGTCCTTCTTGCGCGCCGCGAAGCACGGGCTGGTTGACTACAACCGTATTGTGCTGACGCGTGGTATCTCGGACTTTGACAGAGCGCCCAACGGGCTGAACGCCACTGAGTTTTTCTTCGGTGGCAAGGGCCTGCAGGGCGGCGCCGCTGCAACCTTCGCGAACCTATATCTGGCAGGACTGCCCTTCGTGGAGGATGTGGTTGCGAACTGGGACTCGCTGTACAAGGAGAACCACTTCATGCCCAAAAACTACATCGGAGACTACTTCGAGACCCTAGGTGGCGTCAAGAACTTTGGCTTGTAAATTCCCTGTCTTTTCCCAGAAGCGATGTCTTCGCCATCTCATCGTTTTTCGTAATTGTTTTTCATAGATTCCACGCATTGAGCGTATATACAGTTTGATAGAACAAACAGACAAAGCAACGTACGGCAACAACCGCGACAACTGCGACAACCACGATTACGACGGTTCCAAGTCCGAGCGCATGTCTCGTGCGCTCGGTGCCCGGCAAAAACTACCCGTTCGAAGCCCACCGCCCACACTGATGCCTGCAATAATGCCTGCAATAATGCCTGCAATAATGCCCACACGTGCGACTACTGCCGGCCCTCGGCTCCGTCATTTCTCTCTATCTCCGAGCCCTTAGTTTTCCGGACATTCCCCTCTTATTCTCGCGCTGCGACTCGCGCTGAGACTCGCACCGCGACTCGCGTCCTACTCAGTGTGTCTGCGACGATCACTGCCCAAAGCTGCCTCTGCCGCTTCTGCCGCACCCTGGATAAGTCTAGAAGCCTCGGTACCTGGTCGTGTGATTCTGAGCTCTTCAAGAGCCGTTCGGCTTCCGTTTCATCTGCGCCTCGTCTCTGCTGCGTCTCCGAATCCCACCTTTTTCCCATATCTCACCCAACAACCACCTAATGTGCTTCTTCTCTGGTGATTTTTCTTACTAGAAGCCCAGCAGGGAAAAAAAATATACTCAAACATGGAGTGATGGCGATGACGTGAAATAAGCAAATATTCACGGATTGGCAACAAAGTGGTGCGAAGGGGGTCAGTAGCCAGCCGCGTGGCCAGCAGCGAGGCAGCAGATAGGACAGCGGTGTATATAACAAAGCAGGACGCTAAGGCGTGGTCGCGCGCGAAACATAGCAAGAGGCTTTCCACAGAGTTTGCACGCACACACGGCAGAAAAGGATGCTAACCAACTGCCAGATAAACAACTTCAAGCTGAACCGGCAGATCGGGTCCGGCGCGTACGGGCTGGTGTTCCACGCGGTGGACGTGATCACAGAAAATGAGTATGCCATCAAGGCCGTGGTCAAGAACCCGGCGACGGGCGCGACGCCCGAGATTAAGCGCAGCACGATGCTGCAAACACAGCTGTACTACTACTTCAAATCGTTCCAAAACCGGCTGTTTCTGCCCTCGATCGACCTGGACTCGATCCGCGGGCTGTCGGAGGAGCAGTTGGAGCGCGCGCCGCACTTCCGGGAGATCGCGATGCAGCTGCGCGTTCACGCTCACCCAAATGTGGTGACGGTGCACCAAGTGCTGGAGTCGCCGCTGGCGACGTTCCTGGTGATGGACTACTACTCGCGTGACCTGTTCACGTCAATCGTGGACGACCAGCACTTCGCGGGGTCCGGGCAGCTGGTCAAGAAGGTATTCCTGCAGCTGTGCTCGGTGCTGCAGCACTGCCACGCGCGCGGCGTATACCACTGCGACATCAAGCCCGAGAACATCCTGCTGGACGCGGAGGACAACGCGTGCCTGTGCGACTTCGGACTCAGCACGCTCGCGGAGCAGCTACCGGCTAACGCTTGCGTGGGGTCCAGCTACTACATGGCGCCCGAGCGCATCTCGTGTCCCTCGAGCCTGCAAGCCTCAGGTGCCGCGGGCTCGACTGAAGACGCGGGCGCGCCCAGCACGCCTGCGCTGTTCCCAACCATGGCTGGCGACGTGTGGTCGCTGGGTGTGATCCTGATCAATTTAACCTGTATTCGTAACCCATGGCTCAAGGCGCACCAGCTGGAAGACAACACGTTCGGATACTTTGTGCGGGACCCACATGTTCTTTTCAAGATTCTTCCAATCTCGCAGCAGCTCTTCGACATTCTGATGGACATCCTGCGTCTGAACCCAGCTGATCGTGCGCCGCTGTCTGAAATCAGGGAGCGCGTCGCTGATTGCACGTCCTTTACTACCTCGGGCCCTTTGTCCAAAGTTGAGCCGCTTAGTCAGTACGAAAGGCAACAGTTTCTTATCACCCAGAAAGGACTTAGCATTCGCCAAATGCTCCACCACTTTCACACCGACGACGAGCCCTACAAGCACGTCTCCCCCGAGGAGGATGAGACCGAGTTCACCAGCGAAGACGAATGCTACCGTCAACTTTCCTCAGTGGATACCACACCTACCGGATCAGTCGATGTAGACCAAACAAGCAGGACGAAGCGCGGCAACGAAGCTGTACTGCCGAGCGAGTTCAAGGTGAGATACCTCACCTCAAACATGTCCACCATCACAAATTACTCATCGCACAGCAGATGGCTGCCGCAATATTAGACTCGTCAAGCGACGCACAAGCAATAATTCACGAGAAACGAGGTAACGATAATCACAAGGGAGTTGGCCCAGGGCGAACGCGGACGCACGCTAGGAAGCAAGTGCGGCGGAGTTGCTTCTCGGGCCGATTAAACTATTTTAAAAGGATACAAATAGGCTTTTCAATTCATGTTTATAGATATTTAGAACATCTCAATTTAAATGCAGATGTCATTGGAGGAGTCTACTGCGAAGGGTCTGCAAACGTCAACAGTGCGGCGGTGCACTCATCCACGACCTGTTGCACATTCTTGCCGTCCACATCCACTACTGCAGCGTCTTTTTCATCGGCCTGAGGGAGCTCGAGGTCGCTAAACTGCGAGTTGATCATGTTGGCTTTCATGAAATGGCCCTCCCGTTTGTTAGCACGGTCGAGAATGAGCAGCCGGTCGCCATACAAAAACAGAAAGTGGAAGTCCGTTTTAGGGTTTTTCTCCCTAATGAAGTCCCGGTACTTCTTTTTCAGGCTTGAGCATGTAACGATTGCCAGGCCTGAATGCTTTCGGGCAGACTCAGAAGACAGCTCCCCTACTTTGGATAGCCAGCCCCACCGATCTTCGTCTGTCAGCGGTATGCCGTGGCTCATCTTGGCAATATTCTCAGGAGGATGAATTGTGTCGCCTTCTAGGAACTCCACATCTGGGTGTTTGTTTTGGTACACTTCAATCAGTTTTGCGGCAATAGTAGACTTGCCCGTTCCGGCAGTACCCGCTAGAACTATGACCTTTGGTTTTGAAGTGGCAACTGTCATTTATGTGTCCCGACTATAAACAATTTCCAAGCTGGCAAGACAACTGAACAATGGAACCTCAGTCGCCCACAAACGATGAACAAACGGCACCGGCGGGGTTTGATGATGTATAATTATCGCTTTCTTAGTTTACCTCAACTTAAAGAATCCGGGGCACCCTAGTATATAGTGACAGGCACCTGGCTAGTAGATGACTGACAATGATTAGTCTAAATAGCGATCTATATAGATGTTGTATCTGGCATTCGTGATGCGATTGGGTGTGAGCAAGCAAGAATTTTAAGCTCTTTCGATGACAATAGAAGAAGCGCCACCACCACCGTTGCAAATACCGGCAGCACCAAGCTTGGCGTTCTCCTGAGTTAAGATTGAAATCAAAGTGACCACAATTCTGGCACCGGAACATCCCAATGGGTGACCGATGGCAACGGCACCACCATAAGGATTAACCTTCTCCAGGGGAATACCTAGAATCTTGGGGTTGGCGATACCAACAACCGAAAACGCCTCGTTGAACTCGAAGTAGTCAATTTCGCCGAGTTGGACACCGGCGTGCTTGATGGCCTTGGGGATGGCCAAACTTGGAGCCCAGGTGAAGTCTTCAGGCTCATGAGCAGCCTCACCCCAGCCCTTGATCAAGGCGAGAGGCTTGAGACCAAGCTCCTTTAGCTTACGCTCGGAGACCAAGACAACAGCGGCACCACCGTCGTTGATAGGAGAGGCATTAGGCGCAGTCACGGTACCGTTCTCTTTCTGGAACACAGTTCTGGCAGACTTTAGCTTCTCCACGTTGAGCTTAGAAGGCTCTTCGTCCTTCTGGACGTATGTGTCAGGCTTTCCTCTGAAGCCCTTGATGGTGACTGGAACAATCTCGCGGTCGAATTTGCCCTCAGCCTGAGCTTTCTGAGCCTTCTGGTAGGAGCCAATCGCGTACTCGTCTTGTTGCTCACGAGTAATTTGATAGTCGCGGGCACACTTTTCAGCGTGAACACCCATCGCCTGGTTATCGTAGGCGTCGTTTAGGCCGTCTCTTTGGATCCCGTCAACCAAAGTTGAAGGACCAAACTTGGCGCCGCCACGAGCAGCTGGCATGTAGTATGGGGCGTTGGTCATGGACTCTGCACCACCGGCCACAACAATGTCAGCATTTCCACACTTAATCGTCTGAGCGCCGCAGATAATAGCTTTCATACCGGAAGCGCACACCTTGTTGACAGTGGTGGCAACAATGTGCTTCCCCAAGCCCGAAGCCAAAGCCACCTGTCTAGCAGGGGCCTGGCCCACGTTGGCACTCAAGACGTTACCGAAGAAGATTTCTTCGACATCGTTTGGCTTGATTTCTGGCACTTGAGCTAGTGCTCCGGCGACGGCAGTTGAGCCAAGGTCAACATACGTCTTAGAGGTTAGACTGCCTAGAAAGCATCCAATTGGTGTTCTGGCTGCCGCCACAATGTAAACTTTGTCAGACATCAGCACTTGTCAATTGTCGGTAGTAAATTGTGAACAATTAGCAGGGTATTGTCCTCAGCTCAGCACATTTTTTAGGTGGTAGCTAAACGACTGCGCGTATAAGGTGAGACTAACGATTTTGAACAAAGAACCATAAAGACCTTGAAGCGCGAGAAGTTTCCGAGCAGGACGGTAGCCTGTTGTCATTGATCATGACTTTCTCATTTACGAGGGTTATTTATCCAATTTTTCGATCTTTATAACCTTAGTAATTATATACAAGTTGCCAGTTTCGGTTCATCTATAATTTCGCCCAGACCCAGACTTGTAGCCGCGCGATGAACGATTAGAACCACTAGCGGCAGAGCCACCCCTCATGTAAGGGTTCCGCTTGAGTCGGTCTAGTTTTTCAAATATGATCATTTCACACATATCTTTGAGCTCCCGCGCACTTTGCTGATCAATAAAATAGTTTGGGTATCGATTACTGAGCCAGAAGTACAGCATTATGATATTATGCAAAGACTCGTAGTGTTCAAGCGAATACTTGTCACTGTTGATGTAGCGCGGATCAAGTATGCTAAACGAGAATGGGTAACTCAGCAGTGACTTTGTTTGCCGCTGCTCAATTGTTCTGCAAAACTGCACGTACGCCTTCTTTACCGTAGGAAAATCCTTTACAGGTGCATTACTTAGACGCAACTTTTCGAAGAAGGGAATTCCTTCCATGTGCTCGAATAGGGAAATGCTACTAAGTCTGTTTTTGAGATCACTGAGTGTGAATAGCTTTGCAGACTTCTTTTCCACGTCATCTGCCAAGGTTTGGAGCAGTTCTGATACTTGTGTGCCTGGTGGGAAGTGCGTCATAAGCTTTCCACAAATTTCGTCGGTTGGCCATACTACTGCTGATTGAAGGTATTCGATAGGTGCTTCCATGCCGCTCTTCACCGCGGCTAAAACTTTAGCGTCAACACCAGTGACAAGGCCGACAGATGCCTTTTTACCCTCGTCGACCGAGTTGGCTGGCGTTCTAGATACCTTAAACCTCCCCGCGCGTCCACCAATTTGTTTCACATTGGAAGATGTAAGCTCCATCATTTCCTGGCCATTAAATTTCATATGAGTTGTGAAAATTACCCGTTCAATAGACAGGTTGAGGCCCATTCCCACGGCATCTGAAGCTACCAAAACATCATACTCGCCACTGTTGAACATATTAGCTTGCTGGATTCTTGTTTCAGGAGGCAAAGACCCATAAACAACGGCTACCTTCAGATCGGTCTGCTTCTCAATTTGCAGTTTGAGATCTAGAATCCTTTTTTTAGAGAATGCAACAACACAGTCACCCTTTCGCAGACCCTTCAAGCCATCTTTCAGGGCTTTTTCTTCGATTTTGAGTTCGCCTAGTCTTTCGTATTCGTTTACAATCAACTCATCACCAGTCATCTTGGTGATCTTCTCAACCAAGGGGAGTGCACTTTTCTCTCCACACAGATGAACTTCCCGGGCGACGGACCCCAAGAGCGCGTTTGTCCACGCCCAGCCTCTGTCGGAGTCTGCCATCATTTGAATCTCATCTAAAACTACAACATCAAACTTCTGAGACAGCGGAACCATCTCAACTGTACCAGACGTGAGCCCGGCAGGATTCCCCATTTCATCGAGCTCTTCTATAACTTCTTCCCCAGTTAATAAATTGCATCTAATCTGCTCATTTTTGAAACGCTCGTATACTTCACGCGCCAGTAGTCGAAGAGGACCGGCGTAATAACCTCTATCACACTGCTTTAGTCTTTGTAGAGCACGGTAAGTTTTACCAGAGTTTGTGGATCCGATGTGCATTATGATCTTTCTTCTCCATTTCCGTGCTTCAGGGAACCATTCTGCTGGATTTGAAATATCAACGTCTTCAGTTTTGTTAGCACTTGACCTCAAAGGAATCATTGCCGGTTGAATTTCTTGATGCAAAATAAAATCGTAGGTCTTACCTAGAATGTGATTAAACTTTTCGTGCTTCCCAAAGCTATCTTGATGTAGTATAACTTTCCATTGGGTCTCTGTAATTTGGTCGCAATTGACTAACTGAGCTATAAGCTTTTTCGGGCTCGAGGGAAGAATGCTTTCCGAGATGGAAGCGTTATAAGATGCAATTTTTTGGCTCAGATCATTATCCCGAAGCTGAACATATATGTGCTCTCGTAGCCTTAACCACGCAGAGCATTTGACCTCATTTTCGGAGGTTTTAAAGGCCTTCAGTTTGTTGTCGAAGACCCATCTCAAAGAACCATCCAAACAGCGTTTAAACTCTTGATCCTGGGTGTAGATATTCTCTGCTCTCTTCGCAAAAGTCAGTGGAACGAAATTTGGATTCTTTCGCTCATTTGGCGGAAGATGACTGAAAGAAGGTTTCCCCCAAGGCAGGTCTGTTCTTTCAAACTTTTTGGAATCTGCTGCCTTATGATAAACTCTATATGGAGCCGCAAAGTGTGATGTGAGCCTTCTAAAGCTAAAGTAGCGCAACCGGGGCAGGCTCATCACTTCTTAGGCCGTATGTGCGTAATAGTGAAGTCTAAAATCTGCGATCAATACTGAAATATTCACGTGAGTTGAAATAAAACCTTTCAACGTAGGAATTAAATGAACTTGATGGGCACATTCGCTCCGAAGATCCACATCTGCCAACTGCAACCTATTTCTTATCACACCATCGCTTTCATATATTTTTGATTCCAACTAATACAAAGCGCTACAGAAAATACATGCTAAAATCAGTGTGCCCTAGGTGACTTTTTCGTCAAAGCCATTGTGTTCTCAATCCACCCGTCTGCGCCGCCGTCTTCTAATATGGTATCGTAGACTTCCTGGGTGGGCCATTGCGACAAGTAAGGATTATTTATTCCCACAATGGCCGCGTTTCTAGTGCTTGGGATGCGCAACATTTCCTTAGCGATGTCCCACCCAACTCTCGTAGCAACTGCCTCAACGCGGTCCACTAGCCCAGCGTAAGTGCTATTTCCGTTTTTTACATGCCCTTTTCTAACACCGTAACGAATTCTTTGACCTGAAAAGTTGTGAGAGCAGCATGGAATTACCACGAACGGGTATCCGAGCAGGGGAATCCAGCATGTGAGTTCGTCAGAGTGATTGCCAATGAGAAAAGTATCGCGTGGAAATTCTGTAACGTTGACGCTAGGGGACTTGAGTAGATCTTCGCTGGAATAAACAACTGTCGCGGGAGCGATTTTATCCTGTATCTTTATTGGAAAAAACCGACCGTTGTGCTGAAGTTCTGGGGCCCTCTTCTTGACCTCAGGGTGGGGCCGCAGGAGGACTGAAGGTATTATGACTTGTTCCTTTAAGCACTTTTGTACTTCAGGAGGATATATTTTCCAGGATTTACGTTGGCGAGCATCAATACCCATGCCCTTGATACCTTCGCAGATTAAAAGGTAGCATAAAGCACCATTTCCGCACCCTAGATCGCGAAACTGAACCTTTTCCTTGAATTTCTCACCGTAAGTTTTTACCCACAATTCTATCAAAAACGCTGCAATAGCTATATCTTCGAAAACGTGCTTTGTGGGATCTGTACTTTCGGCCCAGTTGTCGACAAGAAAGCGTGAGTACCTCTTTTTTAGTGAAATATATCTATCCTGGAACAATACTTTATCAACGACGACATCGTGTGCCACTTTCTTTTCGTAACCAAGCTTTACTCCATGTGAATGCTTTAAGGCAGTTTGGAGTAGCCTACGCGCTGTCCTCACCACCCTCTCCGACTCGTCTTGTATTTCTGGCACGTCAGAGTCTGTAAATGGAACGTAGTGTACCGATAGCTGAGATTGATGGAGTAGAATCGCCACTGCCTTCACGTGTGGGATATAAAATGGACAAAGTTCTTTGGAGTCTAGATGTGGAGTGTAAACAATCAGCGAGGTTTCAGAGTTTCCAGTTGAGTTCAGCACTAAACAAGTTTGATTTATGATTGCATCCTTGTAAGGATTCCGCGGTATGATACGCCTGACCATTGCCATTTTTTTGGCTAAGGCTAAATTAGAGGCGACAGCCACATCCCTGATGTTGAGGTCATCAATGTTAATCACCTGCGTGTCTGGATCAGTTACTTTGTGAGTCTCCTCTTGGAATTTTGTTTGTTGACCATTTTCAATATCGAATTCCCATTCTCTGAGCATGTCAGCGCGCAAAATCACAGTCGAGTTTATATTCGGGTGCCGAATAACGTTCAACATTGCCGTCTCGAAATGTGATTTTCTGAAATCGACGGGCTCCACAGTTCTATACATGCAGCGCCACTCATGGCCAAGCAGACTGGGTCCTAGAGCGCCAAACTCCAGCGGCTTCTGCATCAGTTGTTTCTCGGTTGGTCGAGCTCATCGCCTGAAATTTTTCGTTGTACTTTTTTTGTTCATATATTATGAAAGAAGCGGACTTGAGACATGCGCATGAACAATTTTAATTCAGCACAGAATTGCTAGTGCGCAAGACAGCTATCCCGACTAACAAATCACCGGCCAATTCAGTAATTAGTGACTGGCTTCAAGTAATATAGAGTCAAACATATTGTAGTCACGTGCTACATCCATCACTTAATCTGGGAAATGGCTATGAACAAACACTCATGTTCGTAGATCGATGTACAGGGGTTAATTTGGACCTCGACATTTATGCCATAGCTTGAAGGAGCAGGCAGGTCGAGCAAGTCTATTGCACTAGTGATCTTGACACATTTTGTCTCACGTGATCATCAGCCCTATTTTTTCGGTATCATGAAATTAGGCTTCTGGTGTCATTCACTATCAACCCTTCTATACATCGCAGCAATCAGAAAACCCCACGCTAATTGCTATGGCGTCTTCATCTCAGTACGTATCTACTGAGCCAAAAGAATTTAAGGCTTCACTTGGGCAGTTGTTTACTAACGCCGGCACGATAGGTTCAAGCAGTTAGAGAAACTGGGAAATGGAACTTACGCGACTGTTTACAAAGGACTGAACAAAACAACAGGCATCTATGTGGCACTAAAGGAAGTCAAATTGGATTCCGAAGAAGGAACCCCGTCAACTGCGGTCCGTGAAATATCGCTTATGAAGGAGCTCAAGCACGAAAACATAGTAAGGCTATATGATGTAATTCACACCGAAAACAAACTTACGCTGGTTTTTGAATTCATGGACAACGATCTCAAAAAGTACATGGACTCGCGGATTGTCGGCAATACCCCGTACGGGTTCGAGATGAGTTTGGTAAAGTACTTTGAATGGCAGCTATTGCAGGGTGTAGCATTTTGCCATGAAAACCGTATTCTGCACCGCGATCTAAAACCTCAAAATCTGCTTATTAACAACAAGGGACAGCTGAAGCTCGGAGACTTCGGGCTCGCGAGAGCTTTCGGAATCCCCGTAAACACCTTTTCTAGCGAAGTTGTGACACTGTGGTACCGCGCCCCCGACGTACTGATGGGCTCGCGCACATACTCTACGTCGATTGACATCTGGTCCTGCGGCTGTATCCTTGCAGAAATGATCACGGGAAGGCCGCTCTTCCCCGGTACTAATGATGAAGAACAATTGAAACTCATCTTCGAGACCATGGGCACTCCCACAGAACGCACTTGGCCAGGAGTTTCAACTCTGCCTAAGTATAACCCTCGTCTACCACAGCATCTTCCTAAAGATCTTGGGGCTCTTCTACAAAGCCAAACACGAGAAAAAATGGAGCTGACTCTGATTGATCTACTGTACGGTCTTTTACAGCTGAATCCAGATAGAAGGCTGAGCGCAAAACAAGCATTGAACCACCCATGGTTCGCGGAGTATTATCAATAATCGTATGTAGATAAGTTTCTAAGATACTGGGGGATAAATATAAAGGTCACTACTTGACAATATTGAAGCTCGGCTTGCCTCCATAGTTACTGATGGACTCGACTAGGCGACGATCTCTAACCTCGTGAACTGTTTTCCACAGTTCATCACTTGATAGCAGGTCTACACTGCCCCTGTAAAACTTGCGGATGAACTTATCTACAATTTTGGCTTTACGCTCGCATATCAGGCCTACATCTTCCAAGTTCTCGCACAGCAACAGCTGCAGCAAGCGATCCGTCACATCGAGGTACATGTATGTGATAAACTTAGTGAGGGGGCTCACATCTTCAAACCGCGGTCGGTCATTCACAGACAAGTGCAACACCAGGTTTACCGCGTGGAATAAGTGATTGATGTCAAAACTCTCGTTTTCAAGAAAAAACCACTCGATGAGTAAGTCACAAACCCAGGCGGGCTGCTGAATTGCATATGTCGATTGCAGTCGCAAAAACAGCTGATTGTAAGTCACAGGCCGCTTCGAGATCTCATTCTCAAAAAAGAGCGCTGGACGTTGGTAGAAGGCCGCTGGAAACTCGCGCAAAGGTTTGTTGCTCTCGGGATGCATCTCCACCTGCCAGTTCAATGCAGTGATATCATCAAGGCGGCCCTGTTCTAACATAACTCGGCGTTCACGCGATAGCTCGTCTGCTTGATCAGCCGGCACCACCACGTCATGAACGTGGTCCAGAAACTGAGGGTTCTCGTTCAAAAATTGTAAGAGCGTTCCGTTACAGAAAGTGGCATCTAACAACACCAGTAATGCTGGTGAGCCGCGGGGTAATAGCGCGTTTAGGTCATGGGTATAGTTTTCGAGTAAAAAACGGCCCATCAAGTATCTGGTGGGACGCAAGCACCGTTGAAAATATCGATTCAACACCGGCATTGAATTTCCACGCCCGGCGAGAACGAAAATTCGCTCTAACACATCTGCCGGTAGTAACTGGAGAGAGGCAGGCCCTCTTTGACGATCCCGCAATTGCAGATCTCTTCGTTCGTCTATCTCATTTATTCTGAGTCGTTTCCGATCGTAGTAAATCCGTTTTTCTTGCTTTTCCACGCGTTTATGTGGCCTGCTCGGGTATCCAGCTGTCACATAGCCCATACAGACTTTTCAAAAGCCCACTAAAGGTTCCATTAATTAAATGGTAACCGTTAGTATTTCGGTGCTCTGTGTGTTTTCATTTCACTTCAAAAATTTTTAGCGCTACTCGAAACATCGCAAACTACGAACAAGCCCACAAATTTTTCCGGCTACAACTATTTTAGTTAGCAAAGGGAAAACAAAGAATTACGGCAATTGTATACAAGCGGCGCCGAGACCAAGCAAACAGAAGATGTCGTCTTTGCGGGTTCTGGCAGTCGGAAATAACTGCAATGTGATGCTGTATGCGTGGCGCATCCAGCAGTCCAAGAGCGTGAAGCTTGTGCACGTTGGAGGCGCAGAAAGCGGGGATATTACAATAGAAACCAGCCAATACGGAAACGAGAGATTTCAGTTTCCTTGCCATTACTCTGATGCTAAGCAGCTAGTTAGCGGTGGACAAGTAGAGACTTTCGACCTCATTATCATGAGTGCAGCATCGTTACAGGAGATGTCATCGCTCGCTGCGCAACTTAACCCGGTACTTACCCCCAACACCAAGATCCTGGTCGAAAGCACCGGTTTCGTACACTTGGAGCCATTTGTCAAGATGTCTATCGAGTTTTCGCAATTGAAGGTGTTTTCCGTCATGACCGACATTGACTTCCGGCAGGTTGGCCCCGGTCATTACCGGCAGTACAATGCACATGGGCCCAATACGTTTTATTTGGGTGAATCCGGTGTTAAGTCCTCTGTTTCTTCCAGCTCTGGCGGCAAATACCCAAAGGAGAGTATCACGCTACTTGAAACGTTCAAGCGCCTCTTCATGAAGCTGTTTCCACAGGACCAAGTGGATGACTGTAACCATTCATATCTGGACTTTTTGTCTCAGCAGTGGAAGCTGGCCTTGCCTCGTGTTTGTTTCGATCCTTTGCTCATCCTGCTGGAAAATTCCAAGCCTCAGGAACTCAATGATCAAATACTGGCAAAACCCCTCATTTCTGGGCTTGTCACTGAAATTATCACGGTGACCAAAACTATGGGCGCTAAACTCCCCGCGGGCTTTGATAACGAAAACGACTTGCTGATACATTGGCTCAAGACCAACGGCAACGAGATACCGCAGCTCGCGTTTCATTTCCTGCGCAGGACAGCACCTCTGAACATAGACATGCTGCTGTTGCAGCCAATTCTTTTAGCGGACGACTACGGTATCAAAACCCCTTATTTGGAGTTCCTGTATTCCATGATGTGCCAATATCAGAAACTAAACAACGGCGAATCTAAATGGTTTTGCCGTTCAGATGTGCCGACTGAGTTGAGGCACAAAGTATCAAAGCTTGAGAAAGAGTCTGGCGATCTTAAATCTGCGCTCAAAGCAGCTCATGATGCTTTGGAAGGTACTAAGAGGCACTATGCTGACGAGTTCACTGCGAAAGCCGAACAAGAAAACCATATGAAGTCAGAAATCGCAAATCTGCAACGACACATTGCAAAATTAAGTAGCGACCTGAAAGAAGAGCAGGAGAAGGCTGCGGTGGCGAACTCTCCATACCAGCAATTCCAAAAAGAGCAGACTCCTGTGAACGCAATTCCTTCGGAACCTAACTACACAACAACCGGGACCCCAATCATACAAGGCCTTGAGGACTTGGCGGCCTATGGGGTACAATTTAACGCAACCCCTCCGCATTCCAAGCCGGACGCGAAAAGTCCGGAAATCCTGGCAGCGGCGCCAGAAGATCCACCTACCAGCAAAGATGAGAGTCAGACAGTTTTGCGTGAGCGCGAGCTTGAACTTCGCAAAAAAGAACTTGAGCTGCAAGAAAAGGAGCTTGAGTTGCAGAGGAGAGCCGCGGCGAGACCAAGGCCTACGAAGTTCCACAGCGGGCCGCCTTCCACGATGCCACATATGCAAGGAATTCCAAATGGCCATGTGGCAAGAAAGCCATCAGTGCCTCAACTAACAGGAAGAAACAACAGACAGATGCATGGTGCCGCACCTGTTGTTGCCTCAGGTTTGGTTGACCCTGTCTCTTCGTTGCACAACGGGACTAGCACCGCAAGCATGATACAGCAGCCTATGCACATGCCAGGGGGGGCACATGTACACCATCCTCATCAGTTCAAGACAACAAGCAGAAAAAACAGGCGTAGTAACATGCCCAACTTGAGACATGCCTCCAGTGTCGACGTGCTATCAATGTCTGGATCAGGCACTGCCCCGCCAGGAGCCCCTAACCTTTCTGGTGTGAGCAACTCTGGAACCAAGCTCAATTCCATGGTAGGAAGCGGGCCATCACCTGCGGTATTGAATAGATTTCAGAACGGTAGCGGGCTGCAAATGAACAACTTAACAAGCGCGCACGCGCCTGTGTCAAGTTCCGGCTCTGCGGCCGGAGGCCCCGCGATTCAGCAAAGGCAAGTGAGCACTAGCACTGTTATTGCTGAGGCCCATCCTCACGCCAATACATCGACGCAGTCGGTTCTTCACAACCCCGTAGCTCAAATCGTGGTCAATGGTACTTCTAGTGGGTCATCTATCTCAAATGGGTCTACACCTTTAATGACTGTAAACGACAACGCTAATGTCACGCATCCGCCAGCTTTGTCGATGACGCAGCCCGGCGAAATTGCAAATGGGCAAACTAATGGGTATTCTAATGGTTACTCAAATGGGCACTCCAGTGGCCACTCCAACGGACATTCAGACGACCAAGGCAACGATGGCGGCGCTAGTCCGTCTTCTGAGTTCGAGATATCATCCGCGGACACCGGTCGAAAGAAGTCCAAGTTTGGTCTTTTCGGCAAGAAGGACAAGAAGGACAAGAAAAAAAAGGGCAAAAAGTTACTTGAGAATTAGAGCGAAACCGCGTGGTAACTCCACTGTTAGTTCGTTCCTGCACCTTCGAGATGCATGAGTCAGGAACCAATGCATCACCGTTTCTCCTGTGGAATGCTACTGCATAAGAGCGCAGCCACATCCCTTTCATGTACTTTAAAACTATAACGATATATATTAACAAGAAGAAGCTAAGTTAGGCTAGCTTAAAACACCAGAAAGCACATAATAGAGCTGGAAGCATCAAAAAAACTCCCCGGCAAAAAATGGTCTCTAGCGGGATCGAACCGCTGATCCCCGCGTTATTAGCACGGTGCCTTAACCAACTGGGCCAAGAGACCATTTGATGAACTCCACAAATATAAAATGCGAATATGACATTGGAGAGAGACTGGTTGATTTGCAACAATACGAAAAATCGATCATTTATGTAGCATAAAGCATAAAGCATATAGCATTGCGAGACCCTTTGAGGGATTTAGTTCTCGAGAGATTCTTATCTACTACGAACACTATTACGGACAATATTCAGAGTATCTACTAGAAAAAAAAGTGTATTTTATATTTGTAACTTAAAAGTGCTGATTAACTTGACCATTGCCACACCAAGGGTTCACCAGGTTTTTTATCGTAAGGCTTTGACATGAATTTACCGACGGATTAACGAGAACTAAGAAATGTTAAGCCTTGCCATCGCAACGCAACAATTATGCAGCATTTTTTTGGATAGGACTTTCTAAGACTTTAGGTTGCAAATAGGAATACCGATGCCTCTTTGACGACAGCAGGTTATATCGTCCTATCATTCAAGCCACTACGGATATATATGTTAGACACGAGATGATACTATTTCTTTCTAGCAACGGCAGCATTCGCTGTTTCTGTATACGTTATACTCAGTTGTATCTTGAGCAGCGCAATTAGAGTAACGGGCTCTTCAATAAAGCAGGTAACAATTAGCACTCTTGCGGGTCTCTGGTTTTGTTGTTAAAAAGGAACTTTCATCTTACTGCTTCTTCAAACGTATTCTCTGTCGTCGGTATTATATCCCCTCAAGATGCTAAGGGTACCCCTTCGAAAGAAGCATCGAAAATTCGTAGTCCTGAGTTCAAAGATTAAGACAGGCAAAAACCAAGTTTCAAAGGGGTAAAAGTCTTGAGTCAGAAATTCATCGTTCTGTTTTCGATTCTTGGCTCTTCTGATCGGACACTGTCGTAACGTTCTTTGAGTCCTCCCTTTATCACGTCTGTCAAAACTGACAGCAAGCTGGTGAAAATTTTTAACAACGAACTTTTAATATGAAAGCCAAATTTGTTCATTCCGATCGCAGACTAGCAGAATATTTCAGAAAGTCAAGACTTTAACATAATGCCAATTGACCAAGAGAAACTAGCTAAGTTGCAGAAGCTTTCTGCCGCCAACAAGGTTGGTGGTACTCGTAGAAAGTTCGCCAAGAAGACCGGCTCTTCCGCTGGTGGTAACAAAGACGACACCAAATTGCAGGCTCAGTTGGCCAAATTGCGTGCTGTCACCGTCGACCAGGTTGAGGAAGCAAACTTCTTCAAGGACGATGGTAAGGTCTTGCACTTCAGCAAGGTCGGTGTGCAAAACGCTCCTCAGCACAACACCTCTGTTTTCTACGGTATCCCTCAGGAGAAGAGCTTGAACGAGCTATTCCCATCTATCATTCCTCAACTCGGTGAGGAGTCCATCAACGCTTTGACTCAGCTCGCCTCTCAACTGCAGGGTGCTCAGGGTGCACAGGGTGCTTCAGACGCTGCCGCTGGCGATGAGAAGGCCGATGCCGACATTCCAGAGCTCACCGGCCAGGACTTCGAGGCCGACGTCGAATAAGCAAATTGAATCTTGAAATTCTGTCACGCAAAATATTCCACGTATTGCCTCAGGAAATTAGTATATATAGATACAAAACATCACGAATTCG
This sequence comes from Lachancea quebecensis, assembly GCA_030557885.1. Classification (NCBI taxonomy): domain Eukaryota; kingdom Fungi; phylum Ascomycota; class Saccharomycetes; order Saccharomycetales; family Saccharomycetaceae; genus Lachancea; species Lachancea quebecensis. The sequence continues at coordinate 154,698 of JANIJM010000015.1, read as the reverse complement.
CGCAGCCGTTTTTAATAGAATAAAACCAAACAAAAAATGAAATGTTGGCCGAATGCTCCTGTTCCCTAGGAGATTCCCTGAACGTTCCTATCCCCAGTTCGCCTCTGTGCAAGCCCCCTGCCTGGAGCTTGAATCGTTAAGACTAAATGTATCATACATTGGCACCATTAAGCCTCGCCTTCTCAAGAATTTCGTTTATATCTCCCCCAATGCTTAGTAGCTTTTCGCGGTTCCTTTTGCATGTTAACGTGTCAAAGTGTCTCTTTAATGCGTCCTTTCGCGCAAACCCTTTCCCGCACAAAGAACAAATATTGGGCAGGATCGGGAGGTGTGCCCTTTCATGCCTTCTGAGGTCACTTGAGCGTCGAAACACTAAGTCGCATTTACCACAGGGGAATTTTTTCGCTCCTGCGTCATCCTCTGTCGTTGTGTTTGCCCTCAGCTCATCCTTCCCCGAATTATCCGGGCCTTCAGATCTTCTCCTCTTTTTCGATCCAGGTCTCTCTGCGTGCGGAGCAGCCTCTGTTGACGAAAGACTCTCAACGTTGTTCAGCAGCTGGTCGAAGTAATTCAGAACGGACTTATTTTCTGACATTATTTGAGGCGGGGCCTGTGCTTTGGTCTTGCTAGGGTCAACATACTTTATTCTATTCAGTAGTTCCCTAATTGTTGGGTCGACATTTGCACTTTTTAGGCTTGTAGCTACGATGGCCTCAGCAGCTTGCTGAAAAAACACCGCGTCTTCACTCATTCCTGAGAACTTGGTCTGACGGGCAACAAACAGACTATCTGCTATTCAAATTTAGACCGAGACCGCGTATTATGTGGACTTTGGGCACAGTAGGTGGAGATGGCTATTAGTCAATTTTCAATCTTGATGCAGTCCAAAATTTTACAATGCCACACTCTAGCGATATGTTCACGTGAGACATTTCCCTAAACTTGAATTTATCGCAACAGGTCATTAAGCAGTCCCTGCGACAGAGTCGAGCTTCGTTGTGCTTTTCAGTGGCACAGAGCACATACCTTGTTTCGGTTCTTAACTAAATGTCTTCCATCGAGGATTTTACCCAGCCCTGTAGCATGAATAGGCTTGTTGATAGCGCTCACGTCTCCCGCTCGAAATAAATCGTCGGAACAACATGTGTTCAATCGAGTAAGGGGAAAGAGTAGGGCGGATTGCATATGGCTTTTTCCCCGATGATTTCTTTGTGTCTTGCGAAACTGAGCCTACGACCAAAAGTGATGAAAGATACCGCTAGGTCCCGGCCTTGCAAACTCTGTTTCAGTGCACCCTTACAGGAAATGTGCGTCAGGACACCGTAGCTGATTAAGTTCTTTTCTGGTTTACTTTTAGCACAAGATTAAGCGTCAAGTAGTTTGACCCTGGAATGTGGCGCTAAATACCTGGCTTCTTCCAACTATTTGAGCGAAAGAAGGAGCGGCATGTAACCAGTCTAAAAGGATGGATTGCGATTTGGCAAAATGGCTGCATCCTCGGCGCTCTTCCTTCAACCGCCTTATGTTGAGTTATTTGATACAGACCTTCGTTAGCATATATGAGCATCAAAAAATAAACATTTAATTAGTAGAAACAATTGAATGATCTTCTTGAAACACAGCTAAATGGTGGCCCCCAGCCTCAGGTTATGCTCGAAGCATGCCTACCAAAAGACACTGTGCTTACCGAAAACAAAGTTTCCAAATCGATCTAATCTGCAAAAGAGTTTTGACCTGTTAATACCTCAATCATCCAGAGACGTTTATCAGGAGCAGCTGGAAAGATTTCTCGAAGAGGCATACGTGCTCGATCCTTCGAAGCGTGCGGATTTTGCTAGGGATCGCCTTTTTGTGCTGCATGACGGCCCTCCCTACGCTAATGGTGACTTGCACCTGGGACACGCTATGAATAAGACGCTAAAAGATATTATAAACCGATATCAGCTATTAAAAGGAAAGTTCATATACTACAAACCTGGTTGGGATTGTCACGGGCTTCCAATCGAATTAAAAGCGCTACAAAAGCTTGGAAAAGATGGAAGCAACATGCTACCAACGAAAGTTCGCCGAGTGGCATCTCAGCATGCACAAAAAACCATCAATGGCCAAAAAGAGCAATTTCAACAATTCGCGATACTCACAGACTGGGAAGACCGGTATGAAACAATGCAAAAAGGGTTTGAATTGAATCAGCTAGGTGTGCTGAAAAAGATGATTCATGCAGGCCTAATAAAGCGGCAAAACAAACCAGTATATTGGGGAACTGAGACTAAAACTGCATTAGCAGAAGGAGAACTGGAGTATAATGACAACCACATATCAACCTCAGCTTATGTTAAACTTCCTTTCGCCAGCAAATCGGCCGAATCACTGAGAAGACGTCTTTCTTTGACCACCGATAAACAGTTGTGTTTCTTGATCTGGACCAGCACACCTTGGACATTGTTTTCGAACCAAGCCATATGTTTCAACGAGAAGTTCAATTATGGGATTTACGAGGTCGAAGGCGAGTACATCATTGTGGAATCTGGTCTTAAGGAGGGGCTGCTTCAACCAGAGCATAAAGCTGTTGCAATGCTCACAGGCAAAGAACTTCACAACCTGAAATATACTGTTCCTTTCCTGGGAGATGGCGAGAAGCCGCTGATACATGGGGACCATGTAACAAAGCTTTCAGGGACAGGACTAGTTCACACCGCGCCTGGCCACGGCTTTGACGACTATTTAATTGGCATTGCCAATCACCTCAAAATTTTCTCTCCCGTTGATAACGAAGGCAGATACAAGCTAGAACTTCTACCCCAACATCTTCATGGAGATTTGAAAGAGCCCGGGACTGGATTACCCAGACGCGTGCTGTCAGACGACACAACTAAAATAGTGTTGAATGTTTTGGCGGAACAAGGTCTGCTTTTGAAGGCAGAAAAATACGTTCATTCGTATCCCTACGACTGGAGATCTAAAAAACCTGTTATTATCAGGGCCACTCCCCAATGGTTTGCTGACCTCACAGACGTTAAAAAATTAGCATTAGAAAGTTTGAAGAATGTGAAGTTTTACCCAAGAAGAGGAGAAACGAGATTATCTTCATTTATAAAGTCCAGGAGCGAGTGGTGCATCTCCAGGCAGCGCTCTTGGGGTGTGCCTATACCTGCCTTTCACAAAGTTGATAATTACGATGAGGTTTTGATGAACGAGGAGGTGGTTGAACATGTGTTGCAAGTTATAGGTAAGAAAGGGATAGACTCTTGGTTCAAAGAGGACAACAGCGACATTGCTGAATGGCTGCCCTCTCGCTACAAAGAAGTTTCTCATTTGTATCAGAGAGGAAAGGATACTGTAGATGTGTGGTTTGACAGCGGGAGTACATGGAATGTACTCGAAGAATTTTATACTCAGCGCTTGAATTTGACAGAAATGCCATCTCCACTAGCTGATATTTATCTCGAAGGCTCCGACCAACACCGGGGATGGTTTCAGAGCTCTTTACTCACCAAGGTCGCTACTTCGGAACAAGCAGTGGCCCCTTACGGTGCTGTTATTACTCATGGTTTTACTTTAGATGAAAGAGGAATAAAAATGTCGAAGTCGATAGGAAACACCATTTCTCCCGCAAGCGTGATAAGAGGCGATGAAAAAAGAGCAATTCCTGCACTTGGAGTTGATGGCTTGAGACTCTTGATTTCTCAAGCAGACTTTACCACCGACGTTACTGTAGGGCCAACAGTAATGAATCACGTAGCAGAAGCCCTGAAGAAGCTAAGATTAACTTTTAAATTCTTACTGGGAAATCTTTCAACAACAGAGGACGTTAACGTGCTTGTTCCCTTTGAAGAGTTAAGAGCAGTTGATCAATTTACTATTTGTAAACTGAAGGAACTCAGCGATGAAGTCCAGAAGTACTATGATTCGTTCAACTTCTCAAAAGTTGTTGCAACAACTCTTTATCATATGAACAATCAGCTCTCTGCATTCTACTTCGACATCATCAAAGACTCATTGTATTGCGACAAGCCAGACAGCAGGAAACGCCGCCAAATCCAGACGACACTTTTCTATGTTCTCGATACATACCGCTGCATACTGGGTCCGATTACGCCATTATTGGTCCAAGAGTCATGGAATTATCTGGAGACGAAATGGAAAAATGTCGAGAATATACAGAGCGATTTGGGCGTGATTGATTCACCCTTCACCCGTCCGTGGAAGCACATTGAGCTAAAGAATCATAAACAGATCGTCGACAGTTTCGAACAATACCAACTTCCTATTCTCAGGGCTTATGCGAAAGAATTTAGAGCACTTAGTAACGTCACTAAAACCACGCAAACAAGAGTTATAATCATTCACTCAGAGGAGAAATTACCGTTCTCTGAAGACTGTATTGCTGATCTCCTACAGGTAAGTGGCGTGAAGATAGAAAAGTCAGAGGAAAAACGTGGAGTTTCTGTGAGTGTTGGTGCGGATAAGGAGGTGAGTCTGTTGATCGAGTTAAGTGACCTTCATGAATGCCCCAGGTGCTGGAAACTCAACTCCTTCAAAATCGACTCCCTTTGTCATAGGTGCTCAAACGCTATCACGTGAAATCGTTCAAACCTTCGTCTTATAGATTACCATCGTTAACTTGTAAATAGCATGTCTTATAAAGGAACAAAGCATTCATCAATGTCCTTTGCTTTTAATTCATTGGGAATTTTCCCCACCTCTCGATTGTATGCAAAGGGCGGGTCGATAACACTTGGGCTCTTGCAGTCAAGCGCTGCAGGAATAGGACGGTGCAGATGCTACTCGAAAAAGCTAAGTAGCAGCCCTACGAATTCGGGGAAGGAGGCCAGTCGAGTTCAGGATCCTTCTAACAAGATCTATAAGCTAATTTCGAAATCAAAGCTCCTGACTAGACTCAGCAAAAACCCCACTATTGGCCATTACTTTGATAAGCTCGCCGAAACAAGCCCTGTAAGTACAATATCCTCCTTTCTGATTTTGCATGAAATTACAGCCATAGTTCCTCTTTTCGGATTTTGGTGGATGCTATACTCATTGAACTTGAACGAGCAATATGAGCTCCCTCTCTATTTTAAAGAGTTGCTTGATCAATGCGGCGACTCTATCGAAAAGCTAGTGGGCGAACATTCTCGAGGCTTCGATAGAAACCGACTTGTTCTCTCTGGTGCTATATCTTACGCCATAGTGAAAGTTTTGTACCCTGTTAGAGTATTATTTAGTATCTGGGCTGCACCTTACTTCTTCAAATGGTTCTTAAGCCCTTTTAAGAAGCTGGGTAAACTACTGCGGCCGGGCAAGAGATCAAGCTAACCTGGTGGCTGCCACATAGGTGCCATTACCCAGGTACGCCATCATTCATGGTGCATTTATATTTTAGCAATCAGCTTCAACGTCATAAGCTTGTTTGTCAATAAAATTGATTTGATTTAAGAGATATTACTACTTAAAGAGAACAGAGAGAGGAACAAAAATGTACGGCATCCAAAACAAGCCGTCAAGCGACTACTCCGTCCCAATTCAGCAGCAGAGCTCGCAAAACATATGGCGACAGCAAATGGCGGATAGCAAGGGAAGCACCTCAAGTAGTAACAAGCCGCTACTGATGGCTAACAATAACGTCTTCTCGATCGGACCTTACAAAAGGCGCAAGGACGCAAATCGAGTGTCTGTGATAGAAAAATACGAGATTATTGGCTATATTGCTGCCGGCACCTACGGTAAGGTTTATAAAGCTAAGAGGAAACTTCAAAATCCGAGTAGCTCAACAACGTCACTTGTCGGATGTGAAACTGTGAACAGCACCTCAAACATACCCATAAGTGACCACAATATTCTCGACACTAACTCTATCAACAAGTCCACTCGAGTTCAAGATGTGTCCTCCAGCTTGCCGCAGGTGACAAATATCGATTATAGTAAACCTGAGGCCAAGTCGAGCCACACCTTGCCCGGAGGCCAGGAACCTCAAACAGGAACTGTTTCCAGTGGGTCCATGATTGTTTCTCCCAATGACAATCTACCTACCTTATTTGCGATAAAGAAGTTTAAAACTGAAAGAGAAGGTGTTGAACAGCTTCATTATACGGGGATATCCCAGAGTGCTTGCAGAGAAATGTCTTTGTGCCGGGAACTACGGAACAAGCATCTCACCAGCCTAGTAGAAATATTTTTGGAGAATAAAAGTATCTACATGGTCTCTGAATTTGCAGAACATGATCTACTACAGATCATTCATTTTCATTCCCATCCTGAAAAGCGATTGATACCCCCAAGAATGCTAAAGTCGATTGTATGGCAAATTCTCGATGGTGTATCATACTTGCACCAAAACTGGATTCTGCATAGGGATTTGAAGCCTGCGAACATTATGGTAACAGTAGATGGCTGCGTGAAAATTGGAGATCTAGGTCTTGCGAGAAAGTTTCATAACATGGTTCAGACGTTATACACTGGTGATAAAGTTGTCGTTACAATTTGGTACAGAGCCCCAGAGCTATTGCTAGGCGCCCGGCATTATACCCCAGCAATCGATTTATGGGCTGTAGGGTGCATATTCGCAGAACTGATAGGACTGCGACCAATATTTAAAGGCGAAGAAGCCAAAATGGACTCAAAAAAAAGTGTCCCGTTTCAAGCTAATCAACTACAAAGAATTCTGGAGGTTTTAGGTTCGCCAAACGAAAAAACATGGCCCAACATTTTTAAATATTCAGAGTATGAGCAGCTGTCAAAGTTTCCACGCTATCGAGACAACCTACCTGTCTGGTATCATTCAGCAGGAGGAAGAAATAAAGAGGCGCTTGACCTCTTATATCAGCTTTTGCGGTATGATCCCGTAACAAGAATTGATGCTGTGGATGCGCTGGAACATCCGTTTTTCACTAATGAAGACCCCACCGTCTGTGAAAACGTTTTTGAGGGCCTCAATTATCAATATCCACCGAGACGCATCCATACAAACGATAATGATATTATGAATATTGCAAACAATAAGGCAAAGAACGCTACTGTTCATCCCCAGGCGATAGCTTCCAATAATCCTAACAATCCTAATCTTGGAGGACTGGGGGTAAATCGTAGGATTTTAGCCGCAGCAGCAGCAGCAGCAGCGGCAGTATCTGGAAACAACTCCTCAATGCGCCCAGGAGCAGCATCAAGTTCAAACGGTCCAGTGAGGAAAAAGAGAAGATGAGACTGGTTTATTCAAACACAATGGGGCGCAAAGCATATGAGTCACAAAGGGGTTAACCATGGAATTATTGTACAGTTATATAATGCAACATATAATTGAGGGAAAAATTTAGTTTACAGCGCCCAAAATTGCGGTAATGGGTGATACGATGCGAGCGGCTTACTTTCTAGCTTGCTTTCTCTTACGCTTGTAACCTATCAGCCTCTTGGTGTCATCATCAACGCCCGACTTACTAGGTTTTTTCGTAGTGGAGTCAGTCTTGGCCTTCTTTTGGTTTTCTTGTTGAGTTTTCTCATCTCCCTCTTCTTCAAGCTTCCGCTTATTGCTCTCTCGCATATTCTTTGTCGCGTCACGTCTTCTCTTTACGACGTTTGCGTTCTCGATAGCAAACTCAACGCATAATCTTCTTCTTGTGAGCCCCTCCGTATCCACTGCCTTTTTCTCTTCGTCATCAAGTCCTTCAAGCAGCTCAGACTTCGTAACTTCGTGCGCGTTCAACCATCTGAGGCCCATAAGTGCCGCCTTGTGGTCTCTGAACTCCACAAAACCATATCCTCTACTTCTGCCGATCGAGGACCCTTTAACTTCCATAATAACCTTTGCTTGTCTCACAACACCTTGCTTCTTGTCCTTTTTCTTTCTAGCCGCAATTTCGTCCTCGTCCATGAACTTATACTTTTCTTTCGTTGACCTCTGAATCTCCTCCTTACTCAAAGGATGTCTCATATGGAGAGTTACCTCTTTAGCAAATTCAACAATGGCTTTACGAGCCAGTGCCTTAAGTGCTTTGTCAGTCATTGCTCTTGGAAGGTTCCTAATCGCTAACCTTGTGAGAGACAAATGCAAGCTTGGATTTTTCTTCAGCTGCTCAACTCTGAGTTTGTAGGAACTTTCTCTTATTTCCATGTCCTTAGCAGTTATAAGCTGGGCAAGCTTGGACCCCTCCGTTATTCTACCTTCGTTCAGTAGATACAAATTACGTTTATCCTTGGCTGTGGGAGCTTTACCAAATGCTTCCTTTCTTTTGGATGCATTTCTTTCGGCGAACCTACCCGCCGTCTCCCTATCCAAAGCAGGGGAAATCGATAAGATACGACCTTCATAAACGTAGCGGTATGGAACGTCGTCGCTCATTAACAATGAAGTGGTTCCGGATGCAGGCGCATTGTTTACGCATTCGTCAAATGCATCTTTCGAACTGAAAACAACGAAGGCCGAACCCTTAGCTAAACCAGTTTCTTTGTCTTGCACCGGCAATGCATACTTTACCGGGCCGAACTTACTAAAATGCTCTTCCAGAGTTTCCTGGGTAGCATCATAAGGGACGTTTCGAACAAAAACAGATAGTTGCTCTTGTTTATTTGGTTTCGGCCAGTTCTGAGAACCAGAGTTAATTTCCTCTTCTTCTTCTTCTTCGGAATCCATGTCTTTATCTTCCTCGCTGTCTACCTCGCTGTTATCGTCATCAGAGCCATCTTCCTTATCTTCTTTTTCTGCTTCGCTAGCCTCGTTCGGAGTCTCTTCCTCAGCTTCCTGTTCGTCACTTTCAGACTCAGAGTCAGATTCTGCTTTCTCGGGAACATTTTCCTTCTTATAGTCTTCCCACTTGTTCTTCTGAATAGCGAAATCCACTGCAACTTGTCTGCCATCAATTTTCAAATCCTTCGAGTCCTCGATTGCCTTTTTGCAGGCCGCAAGTTTCTTCATAGTCACAAATGCAAACCCACAGAGCTTTCCGTCAGGTTTCTTAGGGATTTTAGCTTCAACAACTGTACCGAATCTCATGAAAATCTGCTTCAGCTGTTCTGGTTTACGCACACTCCATGGCATATTTCTTATAATTAGCTTGGGTTTGCCGCCCAACAGCTCGTTTTCCTTGCGCTCAGAGTTGCCGGTTTGTTCTGAGCCAGATGAGGGCTTCTGGTCTCCCTTCGATCTTTCTCTTCTCTTCGCAATGTCCACACGGAGCAGTCTTCCCTTAAACTTGGTCTTTCTAGCTTTGTCTAAAGCATCTTTCGTGTCATCTTCGACAGCGAAACTAACAAACCCAAAACCCCTAGAGTTTTTGTCACTGTCTTTGACGATAACCGCGTGCTTGATTGGCGCCAACTCTGAGAAATAGTTCGCTAGCTCTTCATCAGTGGCTTCGAATGGTATAGACCTTACGAAAAGTGTTTTCATATCCAGTGAGTTCTTTGCAGAAGATCCGCGGTCTTCTACAGCATTGTTCCTTGACATGACACCAGATTTAATACCAGGAAGTGGTTCAATTTGGTTCTTCAATGTAGCTTTGTTAAAATCTAACTTCGCGATGAGCTTCCAAGAAACGCCGATGCCCTGGCAAAATTTTTTTCACCTTTTCATCATGGCATACTTTACGGTTTCGTCCCTCGTAGGTAAGCTGCTTTCGTGAAGATCAGCCTTCGCGCCATCAGAAAATGTTGTTGGTGTTGAACGCTTTGGAGACCAAATGACCCAATATCAGACTTGGGGCGCCAGTTCTCAGTAGAACAGTCCTATCCTCATATCCTCGGTTACCAATCGGTTCGAGATGGATTTGTCGAAGGAGTTTATTCCATCACTTGACCGCACTGTTGTCCTCAAGAAGTTTAGCAAACTATCGACAACTGCAGTTCGTAACATAATCTCTAAATGGTGGGAAAAGATTGATACCAACGAGAGGCGTTCTTCTGCGAAAGGAATGGGGAGAATGCTGCGGAAAATTGAGGGGAGAGGCAACAACCGGCAAAGGCTTATAGCATCAATTCTCGACAGGTTTTGGCCACAGGGACTAAGCTTATTGCAAATCTCAGATCTAGACTTTTGCAACTTGTTTGAACAGCCTAACTCATACAAATGGACCTTGATGACCGCGGAAAATAAGGAAATGAATACCGCAGCTCCACAAGCGATCCCTGAACAGCTGATATGTGCGCTAAAAAAAGACCTCCAGCCACTATTTATCATACACACATGCATTCGCCAACATCCAGAACTTCCTTTACTTGTCCTTAGAGTCCAGTTGTTTGATCAAAAACGTTGTGGTCTCGCAAACACTCAAAATTCAGCTTCTGCTTGCGATTCTGCAGACAAGCTGGTCAGCAGGGCGCCAACCTATGTTGTACTTCCCAGCAACATCCCAGCCGTGATTTTTTCGTTTGGGACGGATCTTTATACTAAACTCATCATGAACAGCATCTGCAGGTCAGTACATCTCAAAAATAAGGTCAAGTTAGCGAGAGTCGATAAGTTTCCGGTAAGAAATTTGAATACAGTCGCTTTTCTCTCTGGATTAACTAGATATTCAAATGCGCTTGGGACGTGGCGTGGCTATGCCGATTCCAAAATCGACTCTTCACCTCTTAGTAACCCAGATAATCATGAGGTTGTTCGAGGCCGGGAACTATTGGAGCGAAGTTTGCAAAGTTCAGTAGGAAAGGCCATGATGAGATTCAAAGGACGTATAAACAGCACAGAACTATCCGGGACATCCATGGATCGCTCAATGTACAACTCAGTGCTCCCGGTACCGAGAGTCGATTTCATTATCCAGAGCGGAAAGTCTCCAGAAAACCAGGCGACGTTGAAACTTAGTCTCTGGGGAACAGATGTTTTTGGTGGGTTACATGAACTTTGTGATAAGAACTACATGGATGTCGAAAGGGTCCCTGGCTGGTTAACAGGGGAGAATGGCCCTCGATCTGGCAAGATAATAAGTGGGGAATTCCACGGTGAAGATGCACCTCACCATGTCCTTTGATCCATGAAACGCCTTATAGTTTGCTCATTGCTTCTGATACTAAAGCTTTTAACTGCGGCTCATTGGAAGGGATTGTTTTGTAGATATTTTTGAGACTTGGAATGTCTTTTTCCTTGGATGCCAAGTTAATAGCATCGTTGTAAGAGTCACATCTCAAATACATTTCAATCCGTTTTTCGTAAGAAATTCCTGATATCATACGCACGTAGACAGCGGCTTCTTTCTTTCGTTTTTGCTTCAAACAATATTTGTAAAAGGGATGGTAACCTATTGGGGATTTCCGCTCTTGAGCAAACTTAAAGAGATCATCAAACCTGTTTTGTTGGGCTAAAACCTTGCACTTGATATGATATAGTTTCCGATCTGTAATCTTAAACTTTTTTATAAGCGAGTTCAACTGTTTATCCAAGCGCAGTTTGACAAGTAGCTCTATAGTGCCATTCAGGTTCATATTTTCCATGTCTACCTGCAACAGATGAGATACGTCCTTCTGAAACGCGTATAGTTCGGATTGCCTACGCAAAAGAGGCTGATCGTTTTTTATAAGATTATCTTGTGGGTCTCTATTGTACAGCTCTTCGACTTGACGCAAATATTCAGCAGGGTTTTTGTTGCGAGCTTCTTGCCCCCAAATATGGTGTGCAAGGTTGCTCAACTGGTCTGTTTGGCGGTAGAAGTCAAATAAAAATCCATCGTCATGTCTCGCATAGTATGTGTAAAGCTGGTTATCTTGCATAACAAGCGTGATAACTTTTGTGAACTGAGACGTGGTCAACTGTTTTCGCATAATCAGCAAAATCGACATTATCATCCCTGGGATCTCTCTTCGTCTTCCTTCTTTGAGCGCCAGCTCATATTCATCTAGCTCTATAAGTGATGGAAGCTCGAGATCGGGTAAAGGCTCCTTAAGGACCAGTTGCTTGGCCAGCGCAGGTCTTCCCTCTGAGAAAGCAGTCAGTCCGATTTCAGCCAAAGGTAGCTGAACGGACAAACCCTCAGCAAGCTTAATGATGGCCTTAAATAGATCTTCGTCGTCTAAATCAGCAGAAAAAGCGATCTTTGAATTGGCCCACGATTTGAAAATGAAGGCAAGCCTGGCACGATCCTTTAGAAACTTGGTAATTTGGATGCACTCGTAAAAATTACCGGTTTTTATGAGCCGCGCTATCAAACCATCAAGCGTGATATCAAGAAGGTTGCTTGAAGTAATTATCATTCCTTTTTCCGTTAAAACATTGAGGACTCTAAGTTTATTACATGTTTCCACAAAGACCTTTGATAACTGCGAATCCTTGGGAAGCGAGCTTTTCCCAAATGCTGCTGCCGCTAGAAGCTTTTTCTGCCAGTATGGTTCTAACTCCTCTAGAGCAGCATCCAGACACTCCGCGACGCCTTGGTCCAGATTTATAATCTTCAGGTTTTCAACTGCTCGAGGTGCTTGACTAGAAAGTAGATTTACAGAATCTAACAGAATTGCGCTTGGTTCTGTAGAGCCCATTAAAAATATATTAGATGTAAATCGTTGCACCTTAGAAATCAAATCGACTCTCTCACCAGTAATCAATCTTAAACCGTTAGATTCACCCCTCAAGACAATAATCTCATCTGGATACCAAAAAGTGACATATTCTGAGTCCGGCCCATATAGTCTGACTTCTTCGCGGTTAAAAGAGCATGCTATAGTATCGTCTCCACACCATGCCATATCACTCGGCTGAGTTTCGAGAGTAAGCTCCATTAGCTTGGTTGTTGAATCTTTGTAAATTCTGAGGTCATTAGTTTTGGCGTTGAAGAGGCACACGAGTCCCCGTGGGGAAACTGATACAGTATGCCAAGACTCGTCCGTAAATATGGATACTAACTCCCCGGATTCGATGCTCAAGTGAAAAACATGATCAAGGTCTAGAAGGGCTACCATGTCTTCGTTACAATGCCAATGGTTCTTAGTCAACAAAGTGAAGTTCTCAGTGTTCTTGTAAAGAGCCCGGAGACCCCGCCCAGTAAAATGATATAAATCTTGGGAATTAGAGAGAACCATAACTCGGTTTTTATAATCCCAGATCTTGTCTTGAACGGTATCTGGTAATAAAAAGTCTCGAAATAGCAGCGGGGACCAGTTATGGTAGACTCTAATGCGATCCGAAAGAGCTAAAACCAAGGATCCCTCATCAAGAGAATCAAACTCATAGCACACTAGTTCACTCGGTAGCTTTTTTAGTTCAATTATACCCAATTGTTCGCCTTTGTACTGGAAAACTCGTAAAGTTGTCTCAATTTCTATAGCTAAGATCGTGGTTGAAATAGTGATCTTGTACTGTTCCTCTTTAGGCAAGCTTAATTGGCATAACTCCCTATTCCTATAAAATACATCCTTGAGCTTTTCCCATCCAAGGCTAGGGTTCTTTACGCCCATTGGTCTGTAGGTGGTAGGTATACTTCTTTGATTTTTGTTGATCTAAATTTCAAACGAACCTTTGACCCTCTTATAATTGCTTCTAAAAGAAGTGGAATGAAAAAGGAGCTACAATCATACTTATCATGTCAGAAATCACTCTAGTCTCCAAAGACGGCTCTGAGCTGTCTCTCTCTCGCGAGGCTGCTGACTTGTCGCCTGTACTGAGAAGCATGCTGTCTAGGCCATACCTTGAAGAGCAACAAAGTAAGATTACTTTGAATGAGATAAAACCCGACGTTTTGAAGAAAGTAGTCGAGTATCTTGAGTATTGCAGACAATACCGGAATGCTGGGGAAGATGAAGACATTCCGGAGTTTGAGGTGCCCACCGAAATGTCTTTAGAGCTACTTCTAGTCGCAGACTTCCTTAACATCTAGCTCATACTATAAAGCCTGCGATTGATTACAAAATAACGAAATTGACTCTACTGGTTTTGGAACGTGCTGCCATTACGGGGCAATAAGGGCACTTAAAATTACAGGTCCCATTTTTGCTCATTTTGTCAAGGCTGAACTTCGAAATGATATGATGGCACGGTAAAGCGTACGGAGGATTCTCTTGCGTGGTCTCCTCTTTGAGAACTGGACAAATGAAAATAGGGTGGAAGTTTGTGAGAAACTCTGGAAGCTTTACATTAAATGGCAGTTCATTTTTAGTACTCCAATCAACATGACTCACTGCTCGGAGCGTCCTGTATTTTATAAAAAACTGGAAAGATATGACGCCGCTCAGCACCACTAGAAACAATGGCGAATCAAAGGGAAGGCGGCTATGAGTACAGTATTCTTTAGTGAATAGCCTTATACATTTCTTGCGCTGATCCTCAACGTTGACTTTTGCTTCAGAAGACAGTACAAGCTGCGCAAGAAGTGGTGCCACTTGATGCCGCAAATGCGTCTTCTTTGTTTTTTCCATAAAACCAGGAATATGTTTCAACAAGTATTGATAAGTTGACACTTTGTCCCCCGCCTGGAGGAAATACATGGCGCTCAATAGATGAAGCTCAAATTGCAGACTAGAGCCTTCAGTGCACCAACGCATGCATGGCTCCAGGTTTCCGCCGCGTAGTTCCCTTACTATCTGAGACATTTCAACATAATTTGAAGACACTTGAGGGTCCACACTGTAAACTTCCTTCAAGTACTGAACCATCGCCTCAGGGTCTGTTTCGGGGATCTCGCTCATGCTATAACGCGATATATGAACTCCAATAGATCTCTCGATATGCTGCCGAGCATCCGAGGGCAACTGGTTGACATAAACCTGGTCGAGATCAAAATCATAAATTTTATTTAGAACGCTCTTTTGAAATTTAGCATGCTGATGCAGCGCGTTCTTCCCATGTTTTTTGACTCCACTGTCCCACTGTCTATGAAGCTTGTTAAGTTTTTCGACAGCCAGCTGCCTTTTTCGGGAGGTCTTGTCGTCAACCGAGTCCTGCCCAGTACCCTTTTCCAGCATTTGCTTGTTTAAGTAGCTTTTCAACTTCTTTATATTTAACTTGAATTCGTGAGTGTCCTTTAGGCATCTCCTCAGATGTGATTGACCATCTAAGGCACCCTCATTAAGCTTTCCAAATTCGCAGTCCAGATTTTTCAGAAGTTCTGACATTCTAAGAGTGCGAGCTATTGGGGAGAGAGATCGACTTGCGTGGGTGTGCGATGCAAACCGTGCGTGCGTTATACCTCCCTTAGGTGATCGCACTTCAGAAATATCCCTTGACAGCCTGAAAAAACACTGGGCGTCGTAACTAACGACGTATGCCACTGTTAGAAAGCATGGCCTAAGATCTGCCGTTTGTGATATCGTTGTACCTCGGTATCGTCGCTTTCATTCTTGCTCAGCTTCTGCGCACTTTTGAACAAAGGTCCGCGCTAGTTACCCCCTTCTTCCCCTGGTTAAGCATCTTTCCACGTGCGCTGCAAATCGATTAACTGAAACGTCACGACTACAGTTATCACAGTGGAAATATATGGAGCTTTCTTGTTGTTTTGGCATACCGTTGATGTCGAGAGTTCCCGACTTATCGTGGAAATAGGGTTTGGGGATCCCCCCGTACCGTGCTCTTAGTGTTTGAGCTTGGGTTGTAGTGCGAGCAACAATGTCTTGAATCATCGTGGTAAGTAAGTTCTCAAAGATGGATTGCGAGACCGTGTCTATTGTCAATTGTGACATTGTTCAATTGTGCAGAGCTCGGCGCTTTTACGAGATCAGACGTATTATTCCTCAAAGAGAGTCTGAAGCTGACGAAGAACAACAAATAAATTCCCGATCTAAAAATGAATGCGACACATGTTAAAAAGAGAAACAAAAAACACTACAATAACGATTCAATTAACCGAAACCACAACTTTGATGCTAGCTAATTACAAACGGGCTTAGATATTTTGGTACATAATAAATAATATGGGTTCTTTCCTTTGTTCACCTATGCATAAAAACTAGGAGAATCTTCTCCGCAACTCAATCACAGTTTTGCCGGCTGGCTAGCACTGCTGCGAGGCGATATAGATAATGCCTCTCTTTTGATGCTTTGGCCTAAGGCTTTATCGACACGCGAGAACATAGCAAACACCCGTTCTTGAATTTCTGGGCAGGCGTTGGCCACGTGAACAGCAACATTGTGAGCCAATGCCTGCTGTTGACCGGGCGAGCGACCTAGAACATTGTATAAGCCTCGAGCCTGAACAAAGTCAGCATCGCCCGGAGAAGTAGCCCAGTGAAATGGCAAAGCTGGGCCGTTCCACACCTCTTGATGTTGTTGGATGGGCTTAGACGCCTGTGTGTAGTTGTAACTTTTCGCGGTTGACAGATAATTGGGTTCAGATCCCAAGTTTCCATCGACATTCATTGGGCCATCTCTAATGGAGGGGTTAAAAACCCGTGATGCGTATGGGCAGTTGACTGGGATTTGGTGATAGTTCGCTCCCAGCCTGTGTCTGTGGGCATCAGGATAAGCAAACAGCCGCGATTGCAACACGGGGTCTGCGCTTGCCTCCTGATAAGGGACTGTGTGACTTGGTGAAAATGCGGCCTGCTCGACTTGAGCAAAGTAGTTCTTTGGGTTTTCGTTGAGCACCATTTTGCCGATACGACGCAGTGGAAATTGCTTGTGAGGCCACACTTTTGTCAGATCGAAAACCGAGAAAGACAGCTTCTGAGCCTCTGCCTCCGTCATGGTTTGAATATAAACAGTCCAGGTTGGGAAGTTGCCTTCTTTAATATTCTTAAATAGGTCCTGGCCACAATAGTCAGGATTCTCTCCCGCAATCTTGACAGCCTCTTCGTTGTTCAAATTTTTGATGCCTTGGTCTGTTTTGATGTGAACTTGAACATAGAACCACTCGCCTTTCTTGTTGGACCACTTGTAAGTATGCCCAGAGTACCCGTTCATGTTTCTATATGTGGCTGGAGTGCCCCGGTCGCTGAAAAGAACCATAACTTGATGAATGGCAACCTGGTTTTCAGGGGTGGTTAAGAAGTCCCAAAACATATCCGCGTCTTTGAGATTAGTTTGTGGGTTGCGCTTTTGAGTGTGAATGAAGTGGGGAAATTTGGCTGGGTCCCTGATGAAGAATACCGGCGTGTTATTGTACACCCAGTCCAAATTACCCTCTTCGGTGTAGAACTTAGTAGCGAATCCACGAGGGTCTCTAGCAGTATCAGCAGAGCCCTTCTCGCCGCCCACAGTTGAGAACCGGACCATACACCTGGTCTTCTTTCCAATTTCACTGAACATAGCAGAGCCACACACGTCTGTGAGATCGTCAGTAACCTCAAAGTACCCGAAGGCTCCTGAACCATGCGCGTGCGGATTACGCTCGGGGATACGCTCGCGGTTGAAGTGAGCAAGGGAATCCAGGAGGGTAAAGTCCTGCAGCAGTAGTGGGCCATACTGGCCTACGCGCTGTGTAGCAAAAGGCTCGTTTATTGGGTTACCCTGAGAGTTTGTGACCACACGGTCCGGCCTCACGTTGGAAGCATTGGTAGGGTTGTCGTTGCCCATCTTGAGGAATTGAGTGAAATTCGGGGTAGAAAGAGGGCGTGTAATAAATAATAAATAAGAGTCCGCGAGTTTGCCTTAGACTGTAAGGATATGCTCGGCTGATTGAATCTTAAAATGCTCTCTTTGGCCACAACTGAACTGTGTTTTGATTGCGACTCTTGTAGAGTTTTCGATTATCACTAATATCCAAATTTCCGAAAACCAATTGATTACTCCAGTACTTTCGTTACGCAGCCGCGTGGTGCTCGTCTTTATATATTTTCTTTAGGACCGAAAAACCCTTAGCTCATCTATGCTCTGTGTCATGCCGCCTAATCTCCAAGTTTTACAGCCTCCGGGGAAGCCCGTATGAGATGGGACAGATATTGGAGAATTTCCGAATTAGGAGTTCTAGCCGAGATAAAGCAGAAAAAGCCTGGAGGGCCCGGTGGACACATTTAATAAGCCAACATAGCCCTGCCGGGTTTATCAAGTTTAGTGTCAAGAGGCTAAAAGAGCGACAGGAATGTTGAAGAGCAAGTAGTGCAAACCCACTACGAGAAGATTGTGTAGAGGACGATTAAATGATTATCCGTATATAAGTACTTGGAACTTGAAATGGAGGGGAGTTTTCTCTTGGCGCTAGTCACATGCTAAGAATGGACTATGATTACCTATGCAGAAGATTTATTCTAGTAGATGAAAAAAACGCCAGTGATGGCATTTGCACCTTACATTAGAAATCAGACTGGGGGTGATCATCTAGTCTTCAGTACATGTGGTCAGGGGTAGTTTGGAATTTATGTTTTGAGGTCTCTTGAAAGCTGTGGCTAGGCTATGTCACTGCCGTACAAAAACATCACAGTTTCTGGCATGATCCTTGACTAAGACATCGACTTTAACCTGGCTACGAAAGGCAGACTCTGTTTCTACGGTGGAACCTCGGTCTCAGCGAAACGAGGGGAGACTTTTTTGGTGCTTTAAGAAACGCCTCAATGGATCAGTAAATCTGCGAAGAATTCGGAGGAGTTTCAATCAAGCCTTATGATTCAAGAAGCCAGCACCAGAAACGAGTTTCGCTGAAACCATGTAATGGCGGATCGCGATTTTTTAACGATCGAATTCTCTGCGTCCCATTTAGGCCGCCATGTCTTCCTTCGAGTACTTTCTTCATGCCACCCGATTGCTCCTACGGCGCTTTTTATCACGATTAATACCTTAATAGCCTCGTAGCACCTTTATTGCTAGTCTTTGCCAATTACACTTCTTGAGGCCGTGGCGAACACGCCGGACGAAGCTCGTCTGCGAGAAATACTGTCGCAGTACTCGTCTACCATAAGCCAATATAGAGGTATGACTAGGATCAACAATAGATTCGCTTGAAGCGTTACACTCACTACTCAAATGTCTAAAAAACAATGTGCCGTATCCCTGCTCTTCATTTCAGGACCTTACCGTCGCTGATTTCCCTTGGCTCGCCATTGATAACTACAGGCTTGTCCCAGGCCCACATGGTGTTGATGAACTCCTTGTCCTCTTCCTTGCTTGGGTCAAGCTTGGCGTAGTCGTAAGAGGTCCAGTCAGGAGCGACATCAAATGCTGGGACGTGGTCCTGGCCTCTGAGCATGACTGCGCCGACAATACCGTTGTTACGGTCTTCACCGTAGACGACGATGCAACCAAACATGTACTTGACGGAGGCAGACAACCTCTCCATGAAGCCGCCAACTTGGTTGTTTGACATGAAGCACAAAGTCAACTCGTCGTTGTACTTGAAGTCGACTCTCCAGATGGAGTACTCTTCGGGGTTGTAGTGCTCCCAGAACCAAGGCAAGGCAACGGGCCTGGTATCTTCATTCGAGTACTTTCTCTTCCAGTCTTCTAGTGGGAAGGTGGCTTTGCCGAGGAGCTCAAGAGGGTGCTTGGGTTTCTTGGGTTGCTCAGCTGGCTTTTCGGCCTCAGCAGCGGCCTTAGGCTTTTCTGCGGAGGGCTTTTTAGCCTCTTTCTTGATTTCCTTCTTAGACTCTTTCTTGGACTCCTTCTTCTTGTTGTTCTGAGGAGGCTGCAAGGGCTTGTCGCAAAGTTTGAAGTCGACGAAGAACTCCTTTAGAAAGTCAGATGCCTTCACAGTGTTGAACCATCTGTTGATAGCTGGGTGGGCAGCACGCCACTCAGAGCCCAAGCAGTTCTGGAATCCCCTTGCAAAGACAGTGGTAGCAAAGAGATCGGCCAAGGTGATGTCCTCAGACACCAGATATGTGTGCTCGACGAGCCTCTTCTCAAAGACAGCGGCAATCTGATCGACCGTCGCGGCAGCAGCATCAACTACCGGCTTGATGTAAGCAGACAGGCCCAAGAGAGGCTTAAACACATTTACTAGCTCGATTAACAACTCACTGTTAGCAAAAGACAACCATCTGATGACCTGAGCTTGCTCCTCGGCGTTCGCGCCGAGCAGCTGCCTTTTAGCCTCCTCGTCAGATACAAGCTTGGTCAGATAGTACATCACGGCAATCGTTTCAGTGAGCTTAAAGCCCTCTGGACCCAAAAAACCGGGAACCTTCTTTAAGGGGAAGTCCTTAGCAAACTGTTGCTCATCGTCCTCTGGAGCAACGATCTTGACGTCAAGATCAAATTTCTTAATGATTGCTTGGGGAACCCAAGTTCTGATACGGAAATTTCCGTAAAGTGTACCGAGAGACATATTGCAAATAGTTTCCGAAGAAGAAGTGTCTGCGTAATAAATTGGCTGATCTGGAAGTTCATCTGTGATATCGAATTGTCAAATTTTTAAAAATCACCGTGTATGATGATGAACTTTCGAGAATTCGCGCGATCGGCATCAGTGGGCCTTGGAGTTTTGTCTTCGCCTGCGTTATCTACTTCAATTTAGCCGTGCTTGCGCGATTCCTGTTCACAAAGTTTGGTTTTTTCCCTTGATCAGAATTCTTGGGTGCACCACAAATCAGATCGGGATTCATAGCAGAGATTCCCGTAATTTTTCGTCAATAATTCCAGCTGTTGTAGTTAGCATAGTATCATAGCAGGTGATATATAGGCATATCTGCAAGTACCAGAAGCACAACTCAAGATTACACAAGATCATTAATAACGAATTTAGCACCGATTTCGATGTTTCATAAAGATGATGCTGCTTCACCATTCCTTTACGTTAATATCGCTAACATACGCAATGATTCTTTCCCAGCTCCTTGTATACCTCAGCAGTATGTGATTGCAAGCTCACCCCTCAAGGGACACGTCAGCCCGTGCGGCTGCTCTCCCTAACTCCATATAAAGGGTTGGCCGTATCGCCAACCCTTGATATCTAAAACGCATCATCATATACGCTTTAGATGTATATCAAACTGACGAGTGTTTATATTATTGGATCGAACCGTCGCGCCAAGCTGAACCATTTGAAAGCAGATCTTGGCGCTACCATACTGATTAGACGAGTGAACAGCGGCGTCTCTCGAAGCTTTAGAGAGGCCAACGTGTCAGCGTACAAAAAGTGGTGATTCACCTTTTATAGATTTATTTTGGGGTACCTTGAGCTCAAGGAAAGCGGAGCTTCTACTATTCACAAAACTGAGAAATAGAATCAGCTGCAAATAGAGCCGATTATAAAGCTTACAACTAGTATCGAGTCTGCTACTTTAGCCTTCGCAACCCATGAGCGAGAGCAGTGGCGATGGGGAAAACAAAAGCCGTGAGGGCAAGAACCGTCTCAGAGAACTGGGTATGCAGTGTGTTTCGCCAGGATTTGGAAAGATGGACAACCGTATGCTCTCGACTCTACAGATTTCTAAAGACATCGCCAAAGAGCAGAAGGAGGCAATTCAGAAGCTCGGCGGTGACACTAAGTGCTCGAGTCCCGAGCCTAAAAACAACGCTGGCTCTGATACAGCCCCGTCGAGAGTTTCTGGTCATGACTCTGGAAGCTCAAGCGCGGGAGACATTGAGAAAAATGTGGCCAAGGCAGGCTCAAAGTCTCTCAAGCGAGCTCGAATTCCGCCGCCGTTAAACATCCGGGCGTCTGGATCTGATTCTGGACTGAGATCTGGCAAGGGGGACAACTTTCAGTTCACAGGAGCCCGTAGCGCTCCAGCGCATATCACGCGTTACCCTCGCGGAAAGTCCAGAGTTCAATATCTGGGTCGCAGCACCGATGGCGAGCACAATGCAAGAAAGAAGGCGAGGGCTTTGCCAAACTGGACCTACACGAACAACGCCGCAATCACGCCATATGCATACTATCCTCCCCCGGCTACTGCGATTCCATATCAAGGCGGATATCCTACTGCTTGGCAAGGGGCACTCCAAAACCCATATCAAAGCCCTTACATACCCGCGTATATGGCACCCGTTCCATATGCGATGCTGCAAGCTCCTTTTGCTCAGAGCTTGCCTGACCAACAGCCTGCCAAGAACCCTGCATCAAACTTGCAGCGCGACTTCGAAGCTTACCGAAATAAGAATCCGGGTGTGGGCACCAGAGACCTATTTGGCAATAATAAGAGTCGCTGGGCACCAATACAGGCTCAGCCTCAAAGCGCAAGGGAAGAGTTTTTTGGCGCACGCGCTAAAACTCCCGTGAGACATAGTTCTGCCACTGGAACACTTCGATCAAGGGTTGCCGAGAAGCCCAAAGAAAAACAAGCTGAAATTGGCTCTGCGCGCAATAGCTCCAGTAGAGAAGAGGAAAAGGATAATAACGATGAAAATGACACTGAAGAAGTCGACCTAGCTATCGAGGAGGGAGCACAGCCTATTTCGATGCAAGGCCGCCAAAATTCAGCTACATCCGTGGCCAATCCTACTATGCAGGGTGAGATTAGGCTTCAACAAGACTCCTTTGCCTTTACATTCTCTATGCTCGACTCCGCCACAGACAAAAAAATGTTTATGAGTATATGCGATAAGGTGTGGGACGAGGCTCAAGAAATATCAAAGCGTTAAATTAGCATTTACGCCACGTACGGGTGGCTATCAGGACCTGGCTTGTTCAACATTGTAGTTTTAGCGAACTTCTAAGTAAGATTCCACGAATTGTATGAAACTTTACTTGTTCGATGTCTGTTTATACGAAAAGTAGTTTATGAAGAGAATAATATCACATAAACACTTTCTAAGCCGTTAAAGTGAAAGACCAATAGAAGCCATAAACTGTGTGGATAGTCATGTCTTTGGCGATGTGGTCTTACCGGTTGAGAAAAACGCCGTTAGTGGCACTTCTGGTGCCTTTGGCCCTTGTGGGAGTATTGCTTTGGGTTTTTCTTGGCAACGAAGAATCGCTGCTTGGACTTGATGGATCTTCGATCTCGACACACAAGTGGGCGCATGAAAACGAGAAAACATTCTATTTTCCTTATTCACACATGTTCAAGACGCCAAAGTATTCCTACAAGAAGAAGTCAAATTGGCTATTTAGTGATACCGTGGAGGACAACATTCCAGCTGGTCACATTTCGCACTATGATCTAAACAAATTAACTTCGACTGACAAAGCCTTTGCTAATAAGGAACAAGTGCTTATTCTCACACCAATGCAGACTTTCAATGATGAGTATTGGGACAATCTTCTTCAGTTAACCTATCCTCGTGATTTGATCGAGCTAGGCTTTATTATTCCGAGGACAACAACTGGAGACACAGCCTTACGCAAGCTCGAAGTGGCAGTTAAAAAGACACAGCTGGGCAAAAAGGATCAGCGGTTTTCGAAGATTACGATTTTGAGGCAGGACTCTCAAAGTTTTGACTCCCTCCAGGAGAATAAAAGACATGCACTAGAGGTTCAAAAGGAAAGAAGAGCTGCTATGGCTTTGGCTCGTAATGAACTTTTATTTTCTACTATTGGACCTCATACGTCTTGGATTTTATGGCTGGATGCTGACATCATTGAAACCCCTCCAAATTTGATTCAGGACATGACAACGCACAACAAGCCAGTGTTGGCTGCAAATGTCTATCAGAAATATTTGAATAAAGAGACCAACAAAATAGCGGAAAGACCTTACGATTTTAACAACTGGGCTGACAGTGAAAACGCTTTGCAGATGGCTGCTAAAATGGCCGACGACGAAGTCCTGTTTGAAGGCTACGCAGAGCTGCCCACTTACAGGACGCTCATGGCACACCTTTATGACGCAAATGGAGCACAAACTGCGGAAATGTCGCTTGATGGTGTCGGCGGTGGCTGTACACTCGTCAAAGCAGAGGTGCACCGTGATGGTGCAATGTTCCCAAGTTTTCCCTTCTACCACCTCATAGAAACAGAAGGTTTTGCCAAAATGGCCAGGAGACTAGACTATCAAATCTTCGGCTTGCCAAACTACTTAGTCTATCATATTGAGGAGTTCAACTAGAGGAGTTGCCTCGCACCCGCTTCCGTTAACTCTTCGTGTTTTCAGTGTATATCTACTATTCCTCATCTATTAAAGATACAGAAAAATCAAGTATTGAGAACGTGATATCTTGCATTAAATGTGCAAGTTGTGATGATATTCATCGGTATTGAGCTCGAGATCCGACAATGATCCGGTAGGCGAGTGCTTTGTTTTGCCTAATTTTTTAGTGACATCTTGCAAGTCTAGGCCCAAGTAATTGGCCATATATTGACCAATTTCTGTGTTCTCATGATTGCCTTGCAAGTTCTCTAGCACATTATGCCAAGACGCGCGACGATTGGCATAGGCGTATATATTCACATCGACCGCGCTATGACCGTGCGTAGACCACCCAATCTGCGCCCTTGTGGAAATCATTTCGTTTAATTTGTCGTTGATCTCGCCACTGGATGTGAGCTTTAGCAACTCGTCGACATCAGACTTTGAATAGTCTGTGATGCCAAGATTATCTTCGAATACGTCTTGCTCTATGAATGTGGACTTGCTGTCACCTCTGTAGTCTTGTACCATTTTTCTCAAAAATTCTCCAGAGTGTTTCGCGTTATCCAAAACTTTAGGATACCAAGCGTATTCAGGATACGCCTTTGTTATTTGCCTAGCGGTAACAAGACCACCCGTTTCATGGTCTGACGTGGATATCATAATAGTTTCAACATCACTTTCTTCGGCAAACTTAAGAACTGCCTCAAAAGCCTCATCAAAAGCTAGAACTTCGCGTGCTTGAGCAGCTGGATCATTTTCATGACCGGCGTGATCAATTCTGGACCCTTCAATAAGCAAGAAAAATCCCTTGTCAGAATCTTTGGTTGCTTCGGTCAGAGCATTAATGGCAGTCATAGCTTCCTCCTTCAAGGAAGGGAACTCTGAATCATCCCTATCAAAATCAAATGGAATATCATAGTCGGCAAGAAGAGCTAGTAGGGGCAAAGAAACGTTGTGACCATTATCCAACGCGTCAAATTGCTCGCGATTACCAACATAGCTCCATCCGTCACTTATTGCCTCCTTGATCAGATTGCGTCCATCAGAACGGCTACCACGAGAGCCATAAACGATGTCAGTTCCTGAATAGAAGTGGGTTCTGCCGCCTCCGATCATTAAATCTACCATTCGTCCTAGGGGGTAGTCGCCGAGCTGCTGTTGAGCGATAAGGTCTTCTTGAAACCTATAATCAGCATGTGCACTGAACGCAGCTGGTGTTGCATCAGTTATTCTTGTTGTAACAACAAGGCCCGTCAGGTACCCCTGGAGCTTTGCTGCTTCCAAAATGGTACCACATGGTTGCTTATCGGGGTCGACTCCAATAGCCCCGTTGTAGGACTTCAATGCACAAGAGAAGGCAGTCGCGCCTGCAGCAGAATCTGTCACCAGAGAGTCGGAAGACCGAGTGCGGGATGACCCAATAAGGTGGTGATCAAGGGTTAGCACATCATCAATAGTCAAGTTTTGTGTGAATTGACGGAAGGACCTGCTTAATGACAGAGATGCAGGACCCATTCCATCAGTAACAAAGAAAATAACATTTTTTTTGGGCGATTTCCTTGAAACAAATCTCTCGATAGAAGGCCCGATTGGCAGGGACATTACCACGGTTGCAAGAAGAATGAGCGCGAGAGCGTAACGAGACAGCTTGCGCATTTTATTTCCCCGCTTCATGGGGCGGTTTCCCATCAAAGTTGCCTTCTCCATAGTGAGCCCGTGACGGTGACACCTTGCTTGCTCGGGTCTTAGGAACTTATCATAAGGAGAGGGTCTTTAGATACCCTGAGGCAATCCTTATAATCGATATCACAACGTCATCATGTACGTAGTAATCAGTTAGCGAGCGGTAGTCAAATGGCAGAAGTGCACGGGCCTGCAAAGATTCTATAGCGATTCAGGCCCCTTAAGAGGGCTAATTAACTTGGAGGTGATCGAATCTAATCTCTCGGGTAGAGCTCAGCAATGTGTGATCGGTTGTTTCATTTGTACTGGGGTGGCTTATTGGTTTTATTTCTCCTCAGTCTTATCAGTATCCATTCTGCAGCCTCTTTCACGCCTTCCTTGTTCAAAGCGCTGATAGGGAGAACACGGCTGTCCCTTGCGCCCAGATGTTCGGCAATCTTGTTAAACACCTCTTTTATATCTTGAACCTCCATGCGGTCCTCCCGATCTTGTTTGTTTGCAAGCATGAGTACTGGTATTCCTTCAACATCTTCATCTGTGACCACGGTTTTCAGCGTTCGGCAACACTCTTCAAGCCTCTCACGGTCAGCGCTATCAATTACAAAGATAATTCCGTGCGCCTGGGCGTAGTACTCTGGCCACAGCGATCTCAGCGTTTCCTGGCCACCGACGTCCCAGAACTTTAGAAGGCAGTTATTAACTGGTATGGTGGCTACGTTTTGGCCCACAGTTGGTGTGATCTTCTCGGGAGATTTAGAGCCCTTCGAATATTCCTTCTTTAGCATCTCCAAGAATGTGGTCTTTCCAGCATTATCAAGCCCGAGAATGAGGATTGAGTACTGTTCCCGGCGGTTCCAGTTAGCGTAGAGTCCTTTTGCGAGATGGAACATTGCTTGTTTTTGGTTTTTCTTTGTCTTGTCCAGGTGTGATTTGGTGTTACTAAGTAGTTCGCGATGCATAGGAATTCTCCGATATAAGCAAGAGATGATTTGAGCGCTTGCGCAAAGAGCAAGTGTGTAAAAAGCGATACTCGCCTTGCACTGCTTTTCAATGCTTTTCTCTCCAATTCCGTAAAGATTTAACTGCCTATTCTATATAGTTTCAGTTCCCCAACAATGAATCATCATCATCATTGATCTGTTGCGCCACTTTCGGCCTGCCGCTTACTCCTAGATACATATGCATTTCGCAGTTTTTCATCATCACGCTCTTTTTGCAGCTGCAACGCTACTTTCTTCCGGTACTCTTCGCACTTGGCATCAATTGATGCATCAGAGAGCGAATCATCTTCCTCGAGGGTGTCTCGATACTCTGAAACGCGCAGCTCTACTTCGCGTTTGTTAAGATGTTTCAGAATGCTCTCATCTTTGTGCTTGGACTGCGCGTTGGGTTTGGGGCGCTTTTGCTGCTTCTCTACCCGACTGAGGAAGTTCTTAACATTTTTCCTTTCCGTATTCAGCGCCAAGGACTGCTGGATATGACCGGAAGTCGATGAGCCTTTGGCACTCTTAAGTCCTATCCCGTCGTATGACATCTACAAGGTTTGCGCCTTATGTGGCTCGGTTTTTCTCTATGGGGCTTGATGGCTGATTAACAGCTGAGATGAGCTTCGATTTTGATGCTTGGTCGGGCCGTACATCAAAGATGTACATTACATAAAAGTACTTATGAAACAGTAACTAGCCAGGCGCGCAGCGCCTACATTGCACCTAGCATTCGAACTCCACGATCACGTACTTCTCATCACTAAACATAGCGCATTCAAGTGCCGTGAGGGAGTCTAGCGCAGCAATTCTATCCTCATTTGGAACGACGCGCCCGCCGAGCCAGCTCAAATTCCGTAACAGGTCCTTGATGCCCGTCACATCGCGAAGAACGCAGAGCCGTAGCCATGCCAGGTCTATCGCTGCTGCGTACTCCAAAAGTGACATCAGCAGCTGTTTGACAACCTGACTTATATCTTGCGACAGTACTACCTGAAGTCGCGTGGAGTCTGACTTACACCAAATCGGATCTTGGAACCAATCTGGGTAGTAAAGAAGGCTGTATGAAAGCCCGATCTGCCGCCATAGAGCGACAGGCTTCTGCCTCGAGGGAGCCTTGTGGCCGCGCTCGTACATTGTGAGGGACTGTCCGACCTGTCGTACCACCTGGTGCTGAAAGCTTGTATAATCGTGGTAACTAGAGTCCAAAAACTCGCTTTCCGTTAGCAAAATCGCATCCCAGTAAAGTTCTGTGACAGTTGCTTTATCTGCACGCGGTTGGCCAGCGGTGTCACGGATGCCACTCTTCGCAGCCGTCCGAGAAAGTGTAATAATAAAAGGTCGGCGTATGCGTGCCTGATTGATGCTTAATTAGATGGGCAGTATTGAACTTTACTGCAACAGATCTTGTGGAGTCCTGTTCCAGACGGGCACGTACATGTTCAGTGCCAAGTAGACGGACTAAGCGGGCTTCTTTCTTGCCTAAACACTGCATTTGGTTTGGTTTGGTGAGTCCGGTAAAGGCTACAGAGAAGCTGGGGATGATTTCAACTAGTTCATCGTACATAGTGCATGCAATTATGGTGTCAGTTGATCATATCATAGTTAGATGTCAATGCGCCGAAGCATTCTTGGCAGCTTGCGAAGTTGGCATTCTAACTGGTTTTTACTTCTTTCAAATGCTCTGGGAAAGCAGTTTTGCGGGCTAAAATTTCTAGGGGCTGAATCATATTACGGGCATCGGAGGCAGCAGAAGCTACCTCTAATGGAATACAGATGCATGTGATCAGGTACCAGGCAGCCTTTTTGGCGGCGCTACGTGGTATTTGCGGCCTGGTATGAAGCCTGTATATAGCGGGTCTCGCCCGCAGAATAAGCATAGAAGTATCGCTTCAAGCAACTTCATTTTCTTGAATTTTTTTGCGCCCTTCTAATCAACGAATTTGCCTAATTAGAGCTTTACTGCACCTTAGCGCAGCTCGCGTGTAGCACCAAGCCAAGTGATAAGCCCCAGATCTAAAGGAATCTAGCCATTAAATCGATGCAAGCCCTGCCAACCAATGGGTCCCTCTTACACTGGCTGCTCAAGATGTCAAAAACAGTACCAGCGCTGAGACGTGTCCCGCGTCGAGTCGCAGGCCGACAGCGCCTTGCCAGAACAGAGCTTGAAGTCATTGCATTGTCACTGAATTGGCTCACAGGTTTATATTCTAGGCTGAGGGTTCGGAAGTATACCTTAATACATTTTTGAAGTTATTCCATGTGCCAAGAGAATGGTGTTTCGGGGTAACTTTTTCTTGTTTCACAGGTTACGGAGCATTTGGGAATGTTTTGGGTAGGACAATTTTTCAATGTGTTCTTTACAGAATAACTTTCGACACGTTGAAGAAAACCAAGTAGTTCAAACTAGATTGCAAAACACATCCTAATAATGGCAATCAGGATCAGTAAACGGCTCCTCAGGCTTGGAGGCCTACTTGTTTGCTTGCTCGGACTTTTCGGGCTATTGCTTCACAAGAGCGAGAAAGGGGCTCTTCTTCAGATTCAGGAGGCCAAAACCCAAATGAATGACTGGGCGGCGGACAAATTTAAGGATTGGAACCCTGGTAAATCCTCAGAGAAGAAGCAGGAAGAGCAGAGAAAGGAGGCAGAGATGGCCGCCGAAGGCGGTGAGCATTATGAAGACCTTACTTGGACTGACGAGGCTAAGAAATTGCTCGCAGATTCCGAGAAAAGTTCTCTGTCCGAAGTGGCTGTAAGCTCTACGGCAAGCACAAGCACTCTGGCCGCCACCGGCGGTGCTGCCGCTAAAGCAAGCTCGAAGGAGGAACCTATAAAGGCTTGTTTCGTGTCACTGGTAAGAAATGAGGATCTGTGGAAGTTGGCTGATACCATTAAAAATGTTCAGGATAGATTCAACGACAAATTCAATTATCCTTGGGTTTTTCTAAACAATGAGGTTTTCACAGAGGAATTTAAGCATGTCATAGGCGGGATTGTTTCTGGCCCTGCTAAGTTTGAGGTCATTCCTCCGGCCTATTGGTCCTATCCTGATTGGATTGACCAGGAAAAGGCTGCGCAAACAAGAATCGCAATGAAAGACATCATCTACGGGGATAGCGAGAGTTACAGACACATGTGTCGTTTCGAATCCGGTTTCTTTTGGCGCCACGAAGCACTAGACGAGTTTGACTGGTACTGGCGTGTGGAGCCAGAAACTAAGCTGCATTGTGACATCGACTATGACGTTTTCAAGTGGATGCGGGACAACGACAAGAAATACGGCTTCACCATTTCTATCTATGAGTACGAAGCAACTATCAAAACGCTTTGGAGTACCACTCAAGAATTTTTGAAATTGCACCCTGAACACGTCGCGGAAGACAACATGATGGACTTCATTTCGAAGGACAATGGAAAGAAATATAACTTATGTCATTTCTGGTCCAACTTTGAAGTTGCTAGTTTGGATTTGTGGAGGTCGAAAGCTTACCGTGATTACTTTGACTACCTGGATCAAGCTGGTGGATTTTTTTACGAGCGCTGGGGTGACGCGCCGGTTCACTCAATTGCTGCAGCTCTATTCCTCCCAAGAGACCAGATTCATTACTTCCCAGATATCGGGTATTACCATCCACCTTACAACAATTGCCCACTGGACCAAGATATTTTTGACAAAGGCAAATGTACTTGTAACCAAGACGCGGACTTTACTTTCCAAGGATACTCTTGTACAAGCCGCTTTTTTGAGGTGAACAAGATGAAGAAGCCTCAAGGTTGGGAAAAGTTTAAGGGCTAATATTCTTCGTAGCTGCCTCCCGCTGCTGAAAAAATTTAAACCTAGGCCTATTTAGCCTTTGAGAAATAAGTATGTAAATTTATCGTTTCTTGAAGAAAGAAGTATTTAGCAAGATCTCAAGTTTCAAGCAGGCATGTCTAAACAATACGTGAAACCCAAGCGGTACGTTCCTGGCCCAGGGGAACCAGCGCTGCCTCCACAGCTTTCAGAGTTCCAAAATAAGAGTACAGATGATGTAATGGAAGAGTTGAACCGTATGCCATTCTTCATGAGCAAGCTAGATGATACTGATGGCGAAGGAGGTCAGAACGTTGAGTTAGAAGCTCTTAAAGCCCTGGCTTATGAGGGGGAGCCGCACGAGATCGCAGAAAACTTCAAAAATCAAGGAAATGATCTCTACAGGGCAAAACGCTACAGAGACGCCCGGGAGATCTACAACCGCGGTATTGATATCAATTGTGATGACGCGAAAGTAAACGAGTCTTTGTTCTCCAATCGAGCCGCTTGCGAACTCGAGTTGAAGAATTACAGATCCTGTATTAACGACTGCAAGCGGGCTCTACAATACAACGCAAAAAACACTAAATGCTATTACCGAATTGCTAAGGCGTTTTTACTACTGAACAAGTACGAAGATTCAAAACAAGCGGTCGAGTTCGGCCTAAAATTGGATCCTCAGAATCAGGCCCTTAATGCCCTGCGACAAAATGTTGATAAAAAAAAGGAAGATGCAGATGCATATGAGGCCAAGAAGCTCAAGGAACGTACTGAAAGAGAGCGTTTGGAGACGATTCTAGAGGCCTCAATGATCCTTCGTAATTTCAAAAATGTCGACACGGCCAACCCGCCAGAACTGCTGGAAGACGCCAAAATATCTCTTGAAAACAAAGAAGACATGGAATCCCAGCTCATCTTCCCGGCGATGGTACTATATCCGATCACTGACGAATTTGATTTCATTGGTGCAGTAGGCGAGTTGAGCACGCCAGAAGATTTATTGAGCACTTTACTGCAGCGGCCTCAGGAGTGGTTCCAACAACCAGGTCATGAAGAATACACGGCTAAGAAGCTCATTGGTTTCATGGAGACCGAAGCTGGAGGCCTGATAAAAGTTGGAAAGAAAGTCACCTTCCATGACGTCTTTAAAATGGAAAAGCCTAGTGTTCCACTATTTGACAAGTCTCTAAGAATTTATCTTGTGCCAAAAAGTAAAAGCGAAGCTTGGCTGGCGAAATGGGACAAAACCGAGGCGTTAAAAAAGCGTAAATAGTATTGAGTGGATGTATGATGCATTAAAATGAAGCAAAGGAAATTTTGTTTTCACTTTATAAACTTGATAAAATTACTTCCGAGTAGACTCAGAATTTGTGACTTGCATCGTTCTCGATAAAGACTGTCGCGATTTTAGTCGAGAGAGTCTCGATGTCTGAAAAATTTCGTCAGTGTGCAAGGGGGGGATAGGACCAAAAATCTTCTCAGGGTCCCAGTTTTGTTGTACGAGTAGCTGCTCTTGTAGGAATGGTGCCTGAGCCCAAGGAGCTAAGATCGATCTTTCTTCGGCATCGGAATCAGAGTCTATGTCTGGTAGAGTTGTATCACCAACATAAGTTTCATCCTGGCCACCACCAATCATTTGTCTATGATCGGCAGAATTGAGATCGTACAGTACTGTGTTTCTGGAGCGAATATTGGCTTCTTTTTCAGCTATATCAAATACCGGATGCATGGATTTGATGCTTTTTTGGGAGTCTGGCTCCTGTAATATGCGAGATTTGCGCTGTCTCAAGTCCTCCTCAAGGTTTGATTTTCTCTTCAGCTTTTCTTGATGCCTTCTCTGTTGCTCCTTTTGGTTTCTCATAACCTCGGACAGTCTCTTGTCTAGCTTTTTTTTGACATCCTGCTTCTCAGACACCGCCAGCGGTGGAAGCTGGAATTTAGTCAACCTGTCCTGGGTTGCTTTTGTTTTCGCAGGATGCCCCTGCTTAGAAAAGTCCAACTCTTCGCCGTACGCAACAGTGGGTATCTGCTTCTTTTCATTCTTAACTGAATTTCTCTCAATATCGAAAGTTGATAGCTTTTGTAACATTGTCCCGTTGCTGGGACTTTTCTCGTTTATGCTGTTGTTTATAGGTATGATAGTGTGCGACAATGAGCCTTTACCGCCAGTAGAATGTTCTTCTGGGATTCCAGACTTTTCCACACCTATTCTCATGTTAGCCGCGGTTTTTGAGTGATTAGAGGGAGATCTATCTAGAGTGGGCAAGGACTCATCAGGCATTTGGCTTGAAAGCCTTTTATTGGTAGAAGTGGGAGAAATTGCGGTGTAGCCACTGAGCTTAGGTATCAATGAATTCCTCGTTTTAACCCTACCACCAATTTTTGATGTCGAACTTCCGGCACTATGGTCAGCGCTAAGTTTGCCCTGTGATAGCTTAGGGATTTGAGAATCGAATATGCTCTTGAGTGTTTCCTGTATGCTTCGATTGGTGTGCTCTGTTCGCGGTGATTTCCTTTCTTTGGGAGAGCCTGTTCCTTCTCTGTAAGGAAGATTATTGGGTCTCTGTCTTTTGAAATCACGAGTAGGACTCCTACTTGATGCTTTGTTTTCGAATGATTTGGTTGATTTGCTTGAAAGCCTGTCAAAAACGTTGCTAAGCGGCGGTTTTGGGGTTTTGTTCACAGCAGTCGTGCTATCCGCAGTAAAGTTCAAGGTTTTTGTGTTGCTATTACTTGTAGGAGCGACCTCATTACTGTTTGAAGTAAGGTCTAAACTTCCTTTCTTTTGCCGCGGGACGCTAGCAGCATGAAGTATTAACGGATCTTTGTCTGGCAAAGGAACAAACATGTTCGACCTTCTTTGGGTACGATCTCGTAGCATCTGTTTTTCGTCTCTAACTTCTTCATTCGGCTTAGAAGTTTCGGTAGGAGGGTTTATAGCGCCCTGCTCAAGAGCTGAAGGCGAGAAATCGTCGGCAAATCGATGCTGTGATGTGTTAAGTTTTCGAAACACAGACTCTTTTTCCAATTTGGTTTCAGTTACATCTTTTGTTGTCGCCACTGGCGCTTCAACAAAGTGGGGCAGAAAGGTAGTTTTATTGGACTTGTACGGTGACCAGGGAGACGACTTTGCCGCCGAAAATTTGCCCCCTAAGTTCGTAGTAGACTGCGTTTCATCCTCTCGCCGTTTGTTATGTCTATCATTTTCTAGCCTCTTGGTGCTTCTTTCCACAAAAGCTGATTTCGGTGTAGACTGCACGCTTTCCTCCAAACTTCCCTCAGCACTGGCGCCCGTACTCGTGTGTTGACTAACTTGCGGGCTAACTTGCGGGCTAACTTGCGGGCTAACTTGTGGGAGAACTTGTGGGAGAACTTGTGGGAGAACTTTTGGGCTGGCCCTTGGACTCTCATTATTGTCAGTCTCCTCAAGTTTTCGCGGAGTCGACTCCTCGAGTACAATCTTCTCATCTACCTTGCTTTTCTCTGAACTGCTCACAGTCATATTTTTCGGCAATGCCTCCTTGAACTTCTTCATCTCCTCTTCCAGCCATTGGCTGCTTAAAATGCAAGCTGATGAGATTGCATCTTGACCCTCGGTCACAACTTCATTAAACTTGTTCAACGATTCAACGATTGACCTTGACCCTCCTTGTAGAAACCTAGTTTTCTTCCTTGCAGACCTTACCGCCCAATCCATGCCCTTTTGCCAGTGACCTTGTTATTTCCATGCCATTAAAGACTGACAACTTTTGTGCCGACAAATTCCAAACTCCATATACTTTTTAAAGTTTAGTAGCGACGGTGCTAGCGAAAAAAGGACATGCTGGGAAAACAGAAAAGTGAGTTTATGAGCCATGAGCCCCTCCAATGTGATGGCAGAAAATTTGTGCGGAAGATGAGGTCAGTCTGTGCAAAACTACCGTTGGCCGCTTGCGGAATATGCACAAATTTATGAGCAGACCGCTCGTAATGTAGCATCCTATCTAGAGCTAAATTCTATCAGAGTAAGCAGTTACATTTCCCTACTTGATTTGTGATCTAACTTTACTAGACTACAGGTAAGCGGCCCTTCTACGAAGTCCTGGCTTTATCATTGCACAATTGGGATCAGTTGAACAATCGCCTAGAAAATCAGAGCATATGGCTAAGCTGATCATTGAGAAAGTAATCCTGCATGAAAAATGCAATGTTGAGATTTGAAGGGTGCAAACAAAGCATGCTACACCCAATGTTGCAAGTATTTCCGACGCATGCGATTCTACACACTTAAAGAGGAATTATTTTCCTTATTCCGCTTCATACCCTAAAAAAATGACAGAGTGCTCTTGAAGAGCTTTCGAGTTTCTCTTGTTGTTTAATCATATCTCGAGCTCCGGTAGTAAGATTCTTCTCGTTATGAATAATTCATAGTAGCACCATGTCGGCGCTGTCGCCCTCTGTGAACTTCACACACTTTAAAAATACCTGGTACCATACGAATATGGCTCTAACGGCTTTGGAACGCACGTCGCTGCGGTTTCGGCGACGTAAAAGAAGCGTTAAGTTCTATCTTAGACATATGCTCGGCTTATTTCGATCCCTTGCACTATTTAATACAAATCTTCTATGGGTCAACATTCGCCTCTAAATAAATTCCTATTGTACAAGCACATTCCTAATGAAGCCTTCAGTGTCTAGCCGCGGTAGCACATGCTTATCAGTTGTGGTGTTTGTCTACGAGATGTTCTTTATCACGCTGCACTAATCAATTTCGTGATGATGTAATTAACTAATATTTAGATAATCTAGAGCAGAACGTCCTCCCACTGAAGCTGCTCATTCCAAGACTGAGGTTAGCAGCAAGGATAGTATATGAGTCTTACTGGTAGCTTCGATGAACCAAGGTGCCAGCAACAAAGCTGTTCCTGGGCTTTTTCCTGATCTTCATTATCAAGATGCAAGGGACAAGCCTTACGAGCCAACATGCGAAGCAAGTTCTGTGGATTCCACAGTTTTCAAGCGAATGGTTAATGAGCTTCCAAAAGACTACGAGATTGACATGAAGCAAGATGCGTTTTACCTGACGCGGAAGTACCTTACTGAAAGGAAAACCGGGGACGAAAGCCAACAAGTTACGTACACGACTTTCCAGGAATATGACGACACAGTTAGACGGGAGTTTGAGATGCGGCAGAAGCTGCGGGAGCTTGAAAGCGCGCTTTCGAATAACGGCATCGAACTTAAAAGACTGGACGACATGGACGCTTTATACACGCGCGACACGACTAAACGTAGTGAGCGGTTAAATTCTTTCGTGAAAGCAGTCCGCAAAGTTTACCGATATAGGAAGCGATCCACCAGTCATGAACAACCGAGCCTACAAATTGAATCACGCAAGTCAAATTTCACTACTGTAATAGACAACATTAAACCAGAGTGTGGCTTCATAGATGTCCAGTACGAAAAGAACTTGACAGATTTCAAGGAGGAGATCGACACCGGGCCGGTGATTTCTATCGAGGGCCTGGAAGAATTCCAGGGCAGTTCGCGCAAACCTGCTAGCCACTACATGATACGACGCAAACTCAGGGTTCGGCATCTGCAAATGATCTCTTTGGGCGCCACCATCGGTGTCGGGCTCTTTCTGAACTCTGGGAAAGCATTTTCCATTGCAGGTCCAATGGGGGCGTTGATCGGATTCACGGTTGGAGGCAGTCTTATTCTTGCCACGCTTTTCTCTTTCGCCGAGATGGTGGCACTCATCCCACTCATCACGGGCATTTCAGGGTTGTGCTCCAGGTTTGTTGGGGACTCATTTGGCTTCAGTGTCGGTTGGTGCCACTGGCTATCGTATGCCATGGGTTTTCCGTCGGAGGTCATTGCGTCGACCATAATGCTGTCGTACTACAAGAACATGGAGGAGGTAGCGACAAAAAAATCAACAACTGCCCTCACGATAACAGCTATAGTCATCGGCTTAACAGGCATTAACCTTATGGATGTTAGAGTGTATGGCGAGTTCGAATACTTCTCCAGTGCTTTCAAGCTTGTGATTGTTATCCTCCTGATAATAATAATGATTGTGATGAACGCGGGAGGTCTTAACAACGGATACATAGGGTTCCGCTATTGGGACGGAAATAAGTCCCCGATAAGTGAGGTGACATTTGGGCCCTTTAGGCCCACTTTTGACTTACAAGACAAGGGATTTGGATCCAAAAACGGGGTGCCAGGCTTCGGTGGGGTTATTTTGAGTTGCATTGCGTCGTCACTTGCGTCTGCGTTCGCATACGTGGGCTCTGAAATAGGCTTTATTGCAGCCGGAGAAGCGAGGAATCCAAGAAAGGCAGTGCCTTCGGTTACAAAGAGAATATTCACAAGAGTGATTGTTTTTTACCTATTGTCTATTTTTGTCGTGGGGCTGAATATATACTCGGGAGACCCGCGCCTGTTGCGGTTCAACAACGCGGCCTCGAGCATCGCCGAAGTTAACAGTGGAGCCAGCGGGTACCAGGGTATAATTGACGCGCTGGGGGGCTCTAATTGCCAGCGGCCCACGCCGCAGAATATCTACCCAATCGACAACCCAAACCAGTCCCCGTGGGTGATAGCGATGCAGTCCATCAACCAGTGCACACTGTCGTCGTTCATCAACGGCGTCTCGGTGGCGATTGGGATCTCGGCCGCGAGTTCCCAGCTGTACGCGTCCAGCAGAACCTTGTACTCGATGGCGACGCAGCAGAAGGCACCGTCAGTCTTCACGTGGTGTAACAAAAGCGGGGTTCCCTACATGTGTGTGTTGTTCTGCGGGCTGCTGGGGTTTTTGAGCCTTCTGTGCCTGGACATTGACAGCGCCGAGGTGTTCTTCGATTTCGTCAGCATTGGGGCGGTGGGGAGCATCATCGTGTGGCTGGGCATGAACCTGTCATACCTGCGGTTTTACTACGCGCTGAAGCGGCGCCCGGACATAGTGTCGCGCGACGCGAAGGAGTACCCGTACAAGTCTCCGTGCCAGCCGTACCTCGCCATCTATGGCATGGTGCTGGCAGTGGTGCTGATCGTGTTCAATGGGCTCCAGAGCTTTTTCCAGTGGAACACCAAGAATTTTGTGACAAGCTACCTGACGCTGACGCTTTTTCTGGTGCTGCTGGTTGGGTATGGATGGGCGAAGGGGTCCAAGTTCAACAAGCTGGAGCAGCTGGACCTGGATTCGGGGCGCCGCGAGATGGACCGCATCATCTGGAAAGAGGACCTGGACTACTCTCCGAACTGGAAGGAGGCCTTCAACAAGCTGCTGAGCCACCTTTAGTGGGGCGGCAGCCCCGCTAAAGGTGGCATGCATGCATCTGCGTGCCCTGGCCGCCTACCCGGATGTCAAGAGGAATTCCTTGAGCGACAGCAGCTCGTCTGGATCGGCGTCGCCTCCTGCCGAGGCGGCGCTCGAGTCTTCCTGCGAGCTCCCCGCGTCTGCAAACTGGATCGGCGGCAGCAGCGCTGACGGGCCTTGCATGGCCTTGGGGACGTGCGTTTTTTCGCCTGACGCACGGTCCCAGTTGGCCGCTTCGAGGTTTATGCTTTTGGGCGCTGCATCGCCTGTCTGCGGCAGCCCCGCATACGTCGATCCGGCGCGGGAGCAGTCCAGCAGACCGAGCTCGGCTTTCACCAAGAAATAAGGTTCCGAGTTTCTGCGCAGCTGCTGAGAAGTGTCTGCGATAAGCGCGCGAGCCGGACGCGAGAACGAATGCGGGCTCGACCGCGCCATGGGCCTCTTGTGGAACACGCTATCGGACGTGCGCTTCGTCGGCGAATGCCATGCAGGGCGCGCCGCCGAGAATGTGTCTTTATCTGCGGAGATCGCGGAGCTGCGTCTGTGGCGCGTGATCGGGGAAGACGCGACCGAGAAAGATGAGAACACACTGTTCTGCGCGCGATGCATGCTGCCGGGAAATGCCGAGTCCGCGTAGTCGCGGTCCATGCTGGGAATGGTCTTAGGGCTGATCTGCGGGGACTCGTCGTACGCGCACGTGCTGCTGCGGTCGCTATCACAGCTGATATCACAGCTAGTATCACAGCTT
Organism: Lachancea quebecensis; assembly: GCA_030557885.1. Classification (NCBI taxonomy): domain Eukaryota; kingdom Fungi; phylum Ascomycota; class Saccharomycetes; order Saccharomycetales; family Saccharomycetaceae; genus Lachancea; species Lachancea quebecensis. The sequence goes on along the minus strand of JANIJM010000015.1, from coordinate 116,392 downwards.
TCATCGCCGCTATTACCGCAGCTGTTGTCGCTGTGGCTACCACTATCGCTGCTGACGCGCCGCGGGCGCGCCCTGCGCGCTGCTCCTCGGCCTGCTGGGAACGTGAAATTTCGCAGACGTTGGTCCTGCGCCGACCCGCAGCTGCACGATAATTGGTTTTTGCCTGGCGCAGAAGTGAGCGACGCCGTCACGTTCTCACAAGTATACATCTGATCCTGCATTGTGTGTGTGTGCGTGTGTGCGTGTGTGGGTGAGTATGCGAGTATGCGAGTATGTGTGCAAGCGATCGCGTCGTATACGTGTGTTCTGCGTATACACCCCGAACAGGAAACTTCCGCTTCGGTTCTGCGTCGCTTCGCGAACGTTATATATACTCTGCGTCCGCCTATGCATATCATCCAGTTTGTTCTCTCGTTTTGCTGCCGAGCCGTTTACTTGTCCACGATGCTTATCCCTACTACCTATCCGGACTGTGTGCCTACGCTTATGTCCGAGCGTTTATGCAGTTGAAGAATCTCCAAACGGCTGCAGGCCTCGGTCCAGCTTTTCGTGCCCCGGCTGGTAACAGTCTGGAGATGCCAGCGCCGTGCGCATGGCTCCAGCCGCTGAAATGGCCCACGCTGCTACTTACTTTAAGAACGCTGGTTCTGGCGTGGTTCCAGTGAAAAAGGCGCCGAAACCCGTGCAAGTGCGCCCAGGCAGGGCCACTGGCGCGGTTGTGTTAGGACCCGGACTTTACGGACCGGGACAAAAAACAAATGAGAAAAAAACAAGAGAACAACAACTGTAGGCCATTTTGCAAGGGTGCTTTGCACGAATGTTCTGGAAGACCAGCAGCTGCAGAAGACGCAGCAGAGAAAAAGAAGTCGACGAGGGACAGCCGTGCCTTGAGGAACATGCGAGTTTAAGAGGCCCGGCCAGGTGTTCTTGTAGAAGGCGCCACAGGGCCCGGGTTGTAAACAGAAGAGGCCGCGAGGCACAAAGGTCGTTACAAGGGGGGAAGGTAGGGTAGCTTTGGGGGATGGGGTTTCTGCCACGTGACTTTGCGTATCACGTGGCGGCTCTAGTCACGCGACTATGTGTATCACGTGGTCGCCTAGTCACGTGGACGTGTATGTCACGTGGTGATGTTTAGATGCCGTCACGTGACATGCTCCCCGGTCACGAGACGAGCGACGTGCGTCGCGACTCGGTTCGTTCCGCTATTCGCAGCATTCCTTCCTGCAAACGCAGGGCCATTCCGTATCCATGTGTTAATTGCCTAAAAAACCTGATATACCACGTATATACCGTATCGTTCCATGCCATAATAATACTATACCGTCAATTTAAATTGGTCCGAGGAGAGCGGCGCCAGCGTGGGCGCGTTAAAGAGAGAAACATCGGAGAGAGGGCCTGGCGCGGACAGGCTGTCGCGCCGGGCTAGTTAGAGTAGTCTTTTATAACTTTTTGCGTGCGTCGCGAGCCTGCGTTTCTGCACGGGACTGGCGCAACGGGCGCAGGCAGGCTCACGAGGAGATGCCTGCGGCGTGCGAGTCGTTATTTTCGGGGATCTTGATTCTTGCCAGGTGGGCGCCCAGCTCGTGGACGCTCGCAAGCGACGGCGGGTCTGCGGGCCACGCCGGGTCGCGGTGGTAGCCGTGGCCGTGGCCGTGGCCGTGGCCGTAGTCGTACACGGGCGAGGCCAGGTAGTTGGGCGAGTGGGCCGAGACGGGCAGCGCCGCTGGCGCCGGGGCCATGGGCCCCGCGTCGTTGAAGCTCAGCCGGTGGGGCAGTGAGGAGCGCCGGCGCTCGAGCTCGCGCGGCGTCAGCAGGTCCGCAAGCTCGCCTGGGATAAAGTCCTCGCCGTCAAAGTCGCACGCAGCGTCCGCGAAGTCCGCGGGGTCCGCATCGTCCTCGAACACCAGCGCGGAAGCGTCCGCGAAGTAGGGCTGGAGCGGCGCCGCAGGCGCGAGCCCCGGCGCGCTGCTGGAAAACGCGCCTGCAGAGTACGCGCCTGTAGAGTACGCGCTGTTGCCCGAGAGCGTGGCGCCCGCTAGCGGTAGGCTTGCGGGCGCGCTTGCAGGCGCGCTCGCGGGTGCACTCGTGGGCGCACTCATGGTTCCGCCACCGCGGTACTTGGTTGGGTTCGCTCGCGTGCCGTCCGGTAGGATGTGCGCGTTGGCGCACTTGGCCCCGAAGCGACAGTGGCCGCGCTGGAAGTACTTGCACGGCGTCTGGTCCGCGGCCAGCGCGTTCAGCGAGTGCGAGAAGGGGCACGAATCGCCCGCCTGGCACGCGCCCTGGCGGAAGAAGCGACAGGGGACGTGCGAGTAGTTCTTGTGCGGCGCGCAGTGCTTGGTGACCTGCCGCGAGTAGAAGATCGCGCGCTGGTGCGAGGGCGAGAACCCCGCGGGCTTGTCGTCTGCAGGCGACGCGGGCTCTTGGGGTGGGGGCGACACGGGGCTCGCGCTCGCGCTCGCGCTCGCGCTCGAGCCCGAGCTGGGCCTGCTGCTGCTGCTACGCTCGCCGCGCCGCCGCGGTCCTCGTCTCGCTCGGCTCTTTCCAGGAGGCTTGCCCGCGGGCCTGTCCGCGGGCGATCCGGGGGTCTTCTCAGGAGGCATCGCCGGTGCACTCTCGTTCACGTTTTCGTTCGGGTTTCGCTCGTGGTCGCTTGTGGTCGCTCGTGGTCGCCCGTTGTCGCTCGTGGCCGTTCGTGGCCGTTCGCGTGTCGCTCGTGATCGCTCCCTGGGCTAAACTGTCCAGTTTCGTGCGCTGCGCTGAATGTGCCAGAAGTGCGCCGCTTTGAAAGGGGGGCACGAGGCCAAACCTCAGATAAAGACCGGAGATAACAAAGACAAAGAAAGGTGTGGCAGCCAAAAATCACGGCACGCGCTCTGCAAGCGTGCGCGGCGAATCGCGCACGCAGACGTGGCTTGTAGATCAAGACAAGAGAAGTGCCGCTCCCGGTGCGCGCGGGCAGAGTTCGAGCAGAGCGTGACTCCCGATGTGCGCGAGCAAGAAAGCCCGAGAACGCCACCTTGCAGCGCGTCATTCCCAGGCAGAAGCACGCTGCAAGCATTACTCAAGCCTGCTCCCGGGCCGAGCCCGAGCCCGCCGCGTTTAAGCCCACTGCAGCTTCACCGGACCCGCCAGCCCCAGTGATAACAAGAAATAGCACCACCACCTACGCCACCACCTACGCCACCACCTACGCTATCCTCCACTCAGCGGCTGCAGCTCTGATTTTCAGCCCTACCACACCTGTGCCCTCGCTCCTTTAAGTTGTCCGACTTAACTGTTTTTCCCTCTATTTTTTTCTGCTGGTGTTGATGCATGCCAGCATTCCACAGCACGCACGAGCGCGAACGCGCGTGCGCGTTAGTTCCAGCATGCACAGGCGCGCAGGTGCTGGTCTGCTGACCGCGCTCCGCGCGTGTTTTAACTCTCTCAGAGCCAGCACGAAGATGACCCGTTCACTTCCATGCACGACGGGTGGCCCTAATAGTCGTAAGTGGTCCTCAAAAAAAAATTGTACACATTCCTGCGTCTCTGCACCAGCAGCCCGCGGGACGCATCGCGTGGCCCTAAGCGGTTGTCCATTGTCCGAGGCACCTTTAGGCACGCAGCTGATGGGCAGGAGCGGAGGACACGCATGCTCGGCTGGTACAGGAGCAGGACAGCGCGGTGGAGAATCCAGGGCCAAAACAACTGGTCCCCTTCAATGCAGGAATGTGATGTGCCGAAGCAGGGCCGAGGAGCCTGGAGCGCGGTTGTGATGGGTCGGTGTGTGTGTGTTAGCGGGTCGGTGTTGTTGTGTGTATGTGTATGCGGGCAGCGGACCAGCGCGGTGGGCCATGCCGAAGGGTGCGGTGAGGACGGTCCAATTGCATGCGTGAGAGGTTTCTATTTAACTGGGCGAGCGCCCGGGGGCTACGCCGCGCCGCGCGCGCGAGGTGACCGTGTGCTGCTCCCCCGATTGCTGTTTCCGCCCCACGTACGCTACCCGTGTCGTTCATGAACTAGTGCCGGCCGGCCCCGTTACCTAGTTTTTTCAGCCTCTCCCTTCTCTGCCAGCGTGCTAGTATCCCCTTCGCTCTTTTCCTGTTACTTGTTGCTGCCTATCTCTCTTCTGTTCTCTGCGCCATGCTCACACCGGCGCCCTCTCGAAACGGCTCCTTCAAGCGCCAGCGCGACTCGGAGTCGCCGGCTGCCGCGCCCGCGCCGCCGGCCAAAAAGCCCACCGCGGCGTGCGGTGCGTGCGGCGAGTGCGAGGTGTGCGAGGGCCCGCGCGAAGACGCTCGCGACCCGCCGCCCTCTATCCTGGGCGACCTGACACCGCTCGCGACGCCCACCAAGCCTGGCGCGCGCCGCGTCCCTCGCCTCGAGTCGCACTTCTCAGACCTCAAGCTCTGGGCACCCTCGCGCGGAGCGCTGCCGCGCCGCGAGCACGCTATCTTCCGCACACCAGAGGTCGTGGACCGAATCCTGCGCTTTGTAGACGCGGCGCGCGCGATCCCTCGCGAAAAGCCCCGCCACCGTCGCAAGCCGCAGTCACTGTCGCACGCGCTCTTAATGTATGACGGCGACCAGGCCAAGGCCGTGCAGGCGTGGCACGAGGCGTCTGTCGCTGCCCGTTCGCGCTCGGCGCCCGCGCTCCAGGAGCCCGGCCTCGCGCCCTGCTTGCAGGTCAACAAGTTATGGCATGCCGTCGCCCTCGCTATCATCACGGAAAACCTGGCGTTTGCAGACCACCGCCGTTTCCGGCAGCTCGCTGCGTGCCCGCGCCAACAGCGCGCGCGCTTTTCGCGGCCCTCTTCATTTGTCCTGCACAAGCTCAGCCGGCTGACGCAGGACGAGCTTGACGCTGTCGCACCTCTCGTAGCTTCGGAAAAGCTGCGGTGGCTCGAGCTCTACATATGTCCCAAGGTGCTTCCGCCTGTGCCCGTCTTTCAGCACTCGCGCAACATTGAGAAGCTCGTGCTCCCCGGCAACCGACTACTCACCAACGAATTTATCATGAAGATTGCGCCGCATCTGGGGAAGCTGCGCGTGCTGGACCTCCGCGCCTGTGACCAGATCACCGATGGCGCCGTGCTGTCCATTACGTCCAACTGCCCATTCCTAGAGGTGTGCAATCTCGGCCGCCACCGCAACGGCGCGGCCATCACCAGTGTCTCGCTTGTCGCCCTGGCCCGCAACACTTGCATCGACACCGTGGGTGCCGCGGGCTGTCATGTCACGGACGCGGGCGTCTGGGAACTCGCCATGCACCGCGGCGCTCACATACGCCGCCTTTCACTAAACAACTGCCGCTTGCTTACCAACAACTCCGTCCCAGCGTTGCTCTCGATGAACTACTTCCCGCAGCTGTCTGTCCTGGAAATTAGAGACGTCAAGCACATCACCAACCTACGGCCCATCGTCGCCTACACCAGCGGGAAACGCGCACTTGGCTTCCCTGTTCTAGTCGAAGGCGGCGAGCGCATTGACCTTCTAATCAAGGAAGAAGAATGGAGAATGGAACGCGAACGCTCTGCCAGGGTTCTCGCAGCCCTCTCAGAGTGGGTCAACGAGGAGGACCCGCAAGATTAATAATCTACTGCATATAAACACATATAAAAGTTAAAAACGCTAATCTGTACTTGCCACGGCGCAGTTCCCGAGGTGTCTGGAGAAACTATTTCAAAATTTGTCGCTGTCGCTGGCGCGAGCTACTCGTAATATGTTTAAATTAATAACTTTTCTTGGTGTTACTTATCGAACCAACTTCGTGAAATATCACGTAGAAGACAAAACCCGCGCATGAATGAGCTACCCCGGCGACTAGTATGTTGAATAGAGAACCATTTAGCCTGGCTGTTGGCAGAAGCCACCCGGCAGTTTCTTTCAAACGATTTACTAACTTGTTTTGCTTGTGTGTTCAGTTCTGGAAACAGGCATCCGTACAGCAACTATAGAGGCAGCTACCGCGGCAGGCCCTACCGTGGAGGGCGTGGCGGCAGCTACAACAGCTCAGGCAGCTACAACAGCTCAGGCAGCTACAACAGCCCAGGCAGCTACAACAGCCCAGGCAGGTACCAAAACTCGTACAACTACGGCGAAAGCCCTTCCGGTTACTACAGTGGTGCGCAGCACTACCATACAAACTACAGAGGCGACAGCTACGCTCCACAGAGGGGGGGACACTACAACAGCGGTCGCGGCACACACTCTGACGGTTACGCTAGCCGCTACGACAAACGCCACAGCTCCGGGTCACACGAGCGGTGGCCGCCCTCTGCGCAAGGCGAACGCCCTCTCGATACATCCGCGCCGCCATCTCCTGCGCATGAGCCGATCCGCCCCCCACCCTCTAGGTTTCGCTCCACGGAGTCGCCCTTCTACTATCTTACGGGCCTTGATCAGTCCTCCGACAACGAGCAAGAGCTCTTGCGGATACGCAACCTTTTCAAGGAAGACGACTCTATCGACGCCAAGCTGCAGGAGCAGAAGTTGCAGCTGTGCAAGAGCGAGCTGGAACTAGGCCTCCTGAGCACTCAGTGCGAAAAGGACGCCCTCAACGTTCAACTTACCCAGGAGAACCTCGACGCCCTGCTGTTGATGCAGTGACGATGTCCCTCAGCAGTCTCGGTGGTTTGCTTTTGAACATGTATATATAGCTAAGTTTGGGTAATATTCTCGCTGACTGGCTGGCGCGCTAGTCAGCGGGGCCAAAAGACTGGGGCACAGCTGTGTTGTCTTTCTGCGGGTCCTTTGTATAGCGGTTTTAATGAAATAATTTGTTACAAGATGAAAGTAACATGGCTTTCCCTAGACACCAATATCTGTAACAAAAAAAGCTAAAAGAGACCAACCACAGCTGAAGAGATGAGCTTCACCGAGCAGTTCTATGTGTTAGGCTCCAGCAACAAATTTGCCAATGCGCTTTTGTGGGCCATCTTTGCCGTTGGCGTGTTAAAAGCCACCACTTTCGTGTTGAGTTTGTCCAGCCTGGTCGCGGACTTGTTTATCCTGCCAGGCGTAAGTTTCTCCAAGTACGGCGCTAAGAAGGGCAAGTACTGTGTGGTCACAGGCGCCAGTGATGGAATTGGGAAGGAATACGCACGCCAGTTGGCCAAGCGTGGTTTCAACTTGATCCTCATCTCGCGCACTCTTTCGAAATTGGAGGCATTGAAGGCGGACTTCGAGAGCACATTTGGCGTGCAGGTCAAGGTCCTGGCCATTGACATCGCACAAGACTCGCCCGAGAACTACTCCAAGATCCAGGACGCCTGCTCAGGGCTTCCTGTAACAGTTTTGATTAACAACGTGGGACAGAGCCACAGCATCCCAGTGCCCTTCTTAGAGACCGAGGAGGACGAGATGCGCAACATCATCACTATCAACACAACCGCAACGCTCAAGATTACACAACTGGTTGCTCCTTTGATTGTGCAAAACGCCAAAGAGTCTCGCTGCAGAGGTCTCATTTTGACAATGGGTTCTTTCGGCGGTCTGCTCCCTACCCCTCTCCTGGCTACCTACTCCGGCTCCAAGGCCTTCCTACAGGCGTGGTCTTCCGCGCTGGCCGGCGAGCTGAAGCCCCAGAACGTCGACGTCGAGATCGTGCTGTCGTACTTGGTCACCAGCGCGATGTCTAAAATCCGCAGAACCTCGGCGATGATCCCCAGCCCAGCACAGTTCGTGTCCGCCACGCTCAAGAGCGTGGGCCGCCGCTCGGGTGCGCAGGAGCGGTTTGCGACGATGACTCCATACTGGTCCCACGCGCTGTACCACTTCGTGATCGAAAACACAGTGGGCGTTTACAGCAAAGCGGCCAACACCATCAACTACTCATTCCACAAGAGCATCCGGACGCGGGCGCTGCGCAAGGCCGCCAGACAGGCCAAGCACGAGTGAACAGCAGGCTCAAATCAGGTGCCCACGAGCGTAGCCTGTTCGTACACGGTGTTTTAGTAAATTTTGGGTATATAACCAAATATAGGCAAACATCTCAGATCAACACTCGAAAGTCCCCATCGGCAACGCGCGGGAATCAAGCTAGCAGCACCGAGCATGACGGAATTGGCCAACTACAAGCGCCTGGAGAAGGTCGGCGAAGGAACCTACGGTGTCGTGTACAAGGCGCTGGACCTGAGGCACGGTCAGCGGGTGGTGGCTCTGAAGAAAATCCGGCTGGAGAGCGAGGACGAGGGCGTGCCCAGCACAGCGATCCGCGAGATCTCGCTGCTTAAAGAGCTGAAGGACGACAACATCGTGCGCCTGTACGACATCGTGCACTCGGACGCGCACAAGCTATACCTGGTGTTCGAGTTCCTGGATCTGGACCTCAAGCGGTACATGGAGGCGATCCCCAAGGAGCAGCCGCTGGGCGACAACATCATCAAGAAGTTCATGATGCAGCTGTGCAAGGGCATCGCGTACTGCCACTCGCACCGCATCCTGCACCGCGACCTGAAGCCGCAGAACCTGCTGATCAACCGCGACGGCAACATGAAGCTGGCCGACTTCGGCCTGGCCCGCGCGTTCGGCGTGCCGCTGCGCGCCTACACCCACGAGATCGTCACCCTGTGGTATCGTGCGCCCGAGGTCCTGCTGGGCGGCAAGCAGTACTCCACGGGGGTGGACATCTGGTCCATCGGCTGCATCTTCGCTGAGATGTGCAACCGGAAGCCCATCTTCAGCGGGGACAGCGAGATCGACCAAATCTTCAAGATTTTCCGCGTGCTCGGCACGCCGAGCGAGGCCGTGTGGCCAGACATCGTCTACCTGCCGGACTTCAAGCCCAAGTTCCCCAAATGGCACCCCAAGGACCTACAGCAGGTCGTGCCATCGCTGGATGAGCATGGCATCGACCTACTGCAGAAGCTGCTCACTTACGACCCAATAAATAGGATCAGTGCGAAGCGCGCAGTAATGCACCCGTACTTCCAGGGCCGCACGGACGCGTGATGTGAGACCCTGCTGAGGCGGCATAACTGCGCGCTCGCTGTCTGGTGGGCAGGCCTCGTAACTCATTTTGTTACTCATTCCGTAATTCGCTTCGTAACTCACTTTGTAACTCATCTCGCAGCTCACTTTAACTCACTCCGTAACTCACTCCGTAACTCACTCTCTAACTCACTCTCTAACTCACTCTGTAACTCACTCTCTAACTCACTCTCTAACTCACTCTCTAACTCACTCTCTAACTCACTCTGTAACTCACTCTCTAACTCACTCTCTAACTCACTCCGTAACTCACTCTCTAACTCACTCTCTAACTCACTCTCTAACTCACTCTCTAACTCACTCTCTAACTCACTCTCTAACTCACTCCGTAACCCACTTCTCAACCCACTTCTCAACCCACTTCCCATCGCAATCCGTGACGGCGCTCCATCGCGTCCCGTGCCCCGCGATCTCCCACGACTCCCCGCGTCCATTACCCTTTCTGGCAATCACCCCACTTGCGGCAACCTGCCTCTTCCGGCGCCGTCCCGCCTCCGCCTCGCTACGTCATTCGCCTTTCTTTTTCGGAACGCCACGCGTGCACGTGACTCCGTGCTCCGCGATCCCCGCCTTCCCCGCCTTACTCGAAGCGTTTCGCAGGCTTGGAACTCGTAGGCCAAGCTTTCCAAGTATAGCGCATACCACGCTGTACAAAGCGCGTGAGATGCTGACAGGTTCCCGCCCGTGCAGCGGCTGTCCGCACCCGTCAGTGGGATGGCGGATACGCGGCTGGCTAAAGCCAGCCGCGGAAGCGTAACGGAACGCGGGCGAGGCGCGGTGATTAGGGAGTTACGTAAGAGGTTCCCGTTTTGGGATGTTCCGTGTGGAGCGATGGAGATTGTGGGATCGTGGGGTACGAACGTGGCTCATGAGTTTTTCGTCTTAAATACCAACAACATAGTGGGTTTAGACCCCACCGTTTTCCGGGTTGGAGGAACAAGTGTTTGAACGAAAAACACGCGCGCCGCCTGCTACAGACCGCTATCAACGCAACCGCCCGACGAAGCCGCAGCACGGACCAAGAGACCTGTGTCGCCCCGCCCATTCGCTCCGAAACAGGGCTTCCCACCGAATTCTAGCAGACGCCAGCCGCATCGCACGCGTGATCTCAGGCCCGCTCCCGCCAAGTTTTCCCTTCCCATACCCGCTTCCCGCGCAGACGCCCGCAAGATGCGCCGCGAGCTCAAGTATCTAGTGTACTCGCACCTCGCCCTGGTGGCAGTGCTGCTGTACCTGACATTCGACCTGCTGACGCTCGCTATCGACGACACGTTCCAGGACGCGCTGCTGGAGGTGGACCTCAGGCCGCCGCCAGAGGCCGCGCCCAAGCCGCAGCTGATCCCCAAGATCATCCACCAGACGTACAAGACCGAGGACATCCCGGAGGAGTGGCGCGAAGGCCAGCAGCGCTGTGTCGACCTGCACCCGGACTACGAGTACCACCTGTGGACCGACGAGTCCGCGCGCGAGTTCATCCGCGAGGAATATCCATGGTTCCTGGACACGTTCGACGGGTACCACTACCCCATCCAGCGCGCGGACGCCATCCGCTACTTCCTGCTGTCGCACTTTGGCGGCGTGTACATCGACCTGGACGACGGGTGCGAGCGCCGGCTCGACCCGCTGCTCACCGTGCCCGCGTTCGTGCGCAAGACGTCGCCCACCGGCATTTCCAACGACGTCATGGGCTCTGTGCCTCACCACCCGTTCTTCCTGAAGGTTCTCGGCTCGTTGGAGAAGTACGACCGCAACTGGCTGGTTCCCTACATCACCATCATGTTCTCCACGGGTCCGCTCTTCGTGAGCGTGATCTGGAAGCAGTACAAGAGATGGGGCGTTCCCGAAAACGGCGTGGTCCGCATCCTCCAGCCCGCTGACTACAAAAAGCACACCTACTCGTTTTTCTCTATATCCAGGGGCTCCTCGTGGCACCTGGACGACGCCCACTTCATCAAGTCGCTGGCCAACCACATCCTGGCCTGCGTGGTCCTAGGGTTCATCGTCGCATTCATCGTTCTGTACGCGGAGTACTGCTTCTACTGCTGGCTGGGTGCCGGCGGTGGTGGCCGCCGCATAGGCAAGGCCATCAGACGCGTTTTGTCGTGGGTCGGCATCACCTCCGATCTCTCCTCCAGCTACGAAACCCTGGAAATGAATTCCGAGTATAGACGTCTGCGCAAAGACTCGAATCTACCCGTGAATATCGTCATCCCGGATCTGGAGGACAACGTCTCTGAGCACTACACTGACCTGAGCGATAAATGATTGAATGATACTAAAACCAAAAAAAAAAAAAAAAACCCCCGAAAAAATAAAGGAAACAGCAGAATTTCATCAGTCTTTGAGCGACAGACCAAAAATAAACCGCTTCTCCTTCTGCCGAATCATCATTTCGAATCTTTGAACAAAATACCATAAATGTAAAACATTCAAAAAAAAAAAAAAAAAAAATCTCCAAGAACTACTGAACACAGTTTCTTGGCCTACTTTTCGGTATGCCTTGACCTTTTGAACTTTGGTTTCAGGATTCTTCCCATTGTCATATTTACCAAGCATGAAAACGAGCTACACACTCGCTTTCCCACATTCGAATAAGTTTTTTCTTTCTTCTCTATTCACTTTGGACCTTTTCTCCTGTTAACGATGTTCACGGTGTTCTTGAATTTTCGAGCCGCTCCGTATGTTTCTACACTGTTAAGTTGAGCTTTTTTAAGAGGGTATTCTTCATATTTATCTGATATACCTCATGTATTATAAAGACGGCAATTTCATTGATTATGTTTTCGGCGTTCTCTTTCTTCTAATAATAACCATGATATTTTTTGACGCTGGTAAAGCTTACACACGCGAACTAATACATACAACAATTAGCTGGAAAAAACAATCTACATAATAATACAATGCCGATAGGACGGGCAATTTTCGAAGAGAAACCTAGGAAAGCTTAGCAGTGGAACCACTCTTGTTCAGCCAGCTCTGTACAGTACTGGCGCTCAAGGTGGAGCTGAAGTCATCGTCAACCTTGACAACGTGAATAGTCTTGTCGGAGCCGTCGAAGATCACTGCAGCCTTGAAGCTGGAAGAAGTTGGTCTCTTAAAGTAGTCCTGAGTACCGCCACCGCCTTGGCTGTTTCCGTCGTTGCCTTGGCCATCGTGCAAGTGCGTGATGAGTTTTTCGCTGCCGGAGCTCAAGATCTCGAATAGGTCGAGCTCACCGCAGCCAGTACCCCAGCAAGAACAGGTCGAGTCACCGTACTGGAGTGTACGTGGGACCTTGGCGTTTAGCATCCAGATGGCTGGCATGTCTGAGTTGTAACTGGAAGAGTAGTCATGAGGCATCTTGAATTCAAAGACAAACATCTTAGTGGCGCCACCAAAACCGTGGTAGGCGGGTATGTCGTCTCTGTAGTGGCCACAAGAACCAGAAGATTTGTCAGAGCAGTCCACGCCGGAAAAGATCATGTATTCCTTGTTGGAGGCCAGGGTTACCTGGTCCAAGGCTTGTGCGGAGCCTGCGCCAGAAACACCATCTGAGGCGGCAAAAGAGATCGAGTTACCGAAGCAGGCGGACCACGTACCAGAACCAGCGGTACCACCCTGGTGGTTCATAAAGGTCAAGTTAGTGGCCGAGCCAGGGGTGTAGTACGAAACCCTGTTCCATCCAGAACCTGAACCTGAGGAAGAGCTAGAGGTGGAAGATGACGCACTAGATGTGGAAGAGGAAGAGCCTGAGGCAGAGCCTGAGGAGGAGGAAGAAGAAGAAGATTGAGACGACGCAGACGAGGATGAGGATGAGGATGAGGATGAGCTCGCGGCTGGGGAGCTTCCATGGGCAGCAGAAGAGGCAGGGGCCAACGAAGAAGAAGTGGCGATAACTGCGGTAGCGGATGGGTTGCTGGAGGTCACAGGAGATCCGTTGGCGTCAACGTACATGGTGGAGGTGACCTCGACATAAGCAACAGCGGCCTCTCTCTTATGTTCATGATGACGCACAGCGACATCGCAGTCCTGGCCTCTCTTCTTCAATGAGTTGCCAGAGGATGGGTAGTAAACACCAAACTGCAGCAGTTCCAAAGGACCTCTGAAGTGAACACTGAGTTCTTCATCCAGAGGAGTCATGGAACCCTCGAAGGAAACGGACTCCTGAGTACACGCGCAGGTAGACTCGTCCATGTTAGTGACATCCATATAGGAGCCGGAGTACCCAACGTTGGAGTAGACAACGGCGTCGGTCTCGGAACAGTAGTAGTTACCTCCAACGTAGTCGCATGAGGCTGCGACAAGAGGAACGAGCGAAGCTGCTGCTGCTGCGGCTTGAGCTAATCTCATACTTGGCTGAGATCTGAACTTGAGGAATCTAAAGGAGTGGTGTTGTGCTAAAAGCTGAGCTCAGTTTCAAATTAAAACTCTAAAGGAAAGAATGAAGTGGGATGGAGAGTTAATGACTACTGAAGCGAAGCCTTGCGAATATCTAAAGGAATGTGGGTGGAAAGGGGCTATTCGATAAAGCTTTCCGATGTGGCAATTTTACTTCGCGTTTCTTGAGTTTTACAAGTGGCTGGTTCGAATCTAAGTCGTGAAATGCGTCGACCAGCAGAAGCGAAAGTTTAAGAACTAAACCCAGTACGGGAAAAACGCCTCGTAAGAACACGATCCGCAACCCCAGCATCCTGGCGGTCCGAAAAGTAATTATCCCGATTCGTGCGCACCAGCCTCCTGCCAGTAGGCGCGTGCGCCCGCGCAACTGGTCCAGTTTCAGAAAACGCGGAAAGTGCCCTACCGCGAACTGTTCATTGTTGACTTCTTTCCCGATAGGTGCAGAAAAAATTCGCATTTTATTTTTTTTCCTGCTCGCGTTTCTAAGCACCGACGCGCTCGAAAGCTCATTTAACAAACCTCGAAGCCTATGTTGCCACGGTGCCTGAGCCCAGCGCCTTGCGCTCTTGCGCGCGCACACACCTCTGACCAATACCCACCGCCCGGTCCCGATAAGCTGAGAACAGTGCCGGTGCAAAGCCCATTTCATTACTGGATTCAGCGCCGCCTACAGGAGCTGCTGCGCGTCTCCCGTAGTATTCGAGCCTTCCAGTCGTTGAACTGGTAAACGGTGCCTTCCTAACTGCTTGCAACTGTGGACGCCACCATCTGCGCTCGCAGGCACTGATCGTTGCACCGTGGTCTAGTGCCTGAAAACTTGCGATCTAGGTCTGTAGTTACAAAGATCCCGTTCTTTGTGATCGAAATTCGCTGCTTCACGTGATTCCTGACTATCCCTTCCATCTCCCATCCCTGGATTGTTCACATGATGTGTGAACACAAAAGGCGCTTTTAGAGCCCAGAGCCAGCGTGCAAAGTTCGGCCACCATTCATCAGAGTTTTTTTGTTGCTCTCTTGAACAGTTGAATCAGTTTTCCCTGCTCGGCTACGCCTTATTAAGTGGTGGCAAGGAGAGATGATTCTCAAGCAGAGCGGCTATTTCAGATTGTATGTCATCATTGTGTACGTTATTCGTGAGCTCTGACATGAATGGAGCTGCTCCAGTGGACCGTCGTTAAACCCTCAACGTTGACAAAGGGCATCTCAAACGTAAGCATGCAGTTTGACGGGTTTCAGTGCTACAGAATGCCTGGTGTAAAGCTTCGTTCGTCGTGCAGTAACACTCGGAAACAGCAAAGTTGTTACTTCACGGAAGGACTTGTTTGGGGCACTCTCTGACGCGCGAAGCCTGCAGATGGTACATGAGTTGGCCGCCGAATTGGAGGTTATATTATGTAATATCAAATCAAAGTCAAGTATCATCTTGAAAGGCTGTGAATCGAAAAGTCATGTACAAGGCGCTGGAAACAGCGATACCTGCGCAAGTGTGATACTGCAGCATATACCGCGTAATATGGCTTCTGCTTGATTCTGAAGCTAAGATTCAACATGAGGAGTCCTTGATTTGATTCAAACAGCGATCTACAACTTTGGAGGCATTGTGCAGGATGTGGACGGACAGCAAGACTGAGCTCTTGGTCCTGGTTTCATATAAGGCTAAGCTGGGTATTGGACCTTTTCCAGAGTAGCACTCGCAGGGACGTAACCAGACCCTTATAGCACCGAATATACTAGCAGAAGGTATGCTAATTGTACCCGGAGTTTTCGTCGTTCGTACGTAGGTACTCGGATTACAGAAAATAACACGTCAAAAGATCCTGGTCAAGACAACCTTTCCTTCACTGGAGTACCAACAGTCTGTTCATAGCCCCTACTGACGAGATGGCCGTTCAAACCCCAAAACAGCGTATTGCCAACGAGCGCTTTGCTAAGCGCAACGAGAAGAAGCTGGGTAAGGCTAAGCCCAAGGAAACCAAGGTTGAGTCGCCACTCTCAAAGACTTGGGTCATTGTGCTACTGTTCCTCCTAGTGGGCGGTGGAATCCTGGAGCTGTTTACCTTGTTCATGTAACGCAAGAGATAGCGGCTGTTGTATATATAGATTAATACAAAAATGCATTGCAAACTGATATAATTCGCTTAGACTAGGTACGCGCGTCGCAAGCTGTGCGCTTAGCGCCATGCTGTGCAATTACCGCCATGCTTTGCGTGCAATTCGAGAGTGTGGACTTTAGTTCGGTTGCTCGAATTTATGATTTGCGCGGTTCTTGCGACTTTTGCACGCTAAGTTAAAATTAAGTGAACGAACGCGTCAGAGTCCTGAAACGCAAACTATGTAATGCACACATCCAATAAAACTACGACGCGTCTTATCATATGACAGATTAAGAGTGCGCGAGCAAAGCGGTTGACCACGTCGCAGTTCCTTTTTGCGCTACAATCGCACTGTACATTTTGCACTCTTGAATGCCGTCTGACTTTCTGTTAAGTTCTACGTAGACCCAAAGACGTTGGAGTTAGTGTATGTGACATTCGAAGGGCTCAATTGCAGGTAGGTTTTCAGTTACTGCTCTTTCAGCTTTCAACATGTGACAGTAATGATATTTCAATATTGGATAGTCATTTGAAAGCTAAAAAAGCCTTGACAAACCTCCAGCGACGACCTGCCAAACTTACCTCCATAATGCCTGGACGGGCCTTGCTGGCATGACACTCAAACGATTAAGCCTGTTAACTAGGAATGTTCATCTTCCGAACAAGATAACCTATAATCCTGTAAAGAGTAATGGTAGCCTAACTCCAACTGATGAGGAGTTAGAGATTATAAACGCCCTCCCCCCCTTCCAGCAAGGATCGCAGCTATTAAACCAGAGCGTGACAAAGGCAAAGAGGTCGTATCTTGAAACAAAACTCCCGAAAGTTCAGAAGCTATTCAAGAGCAGCAGTGATCCCGCTTACCTCGCATATGATTTCCCTCCAGGCCTATCGAACCCGTATGTTGATGCACATGCTCGACCTGTTATCGACCCAGTGACCGGTGACACAAAGTACCGAGGCACCCCGAGGCTCTCGGTTACCAAACTGCTCACTAAGAGGTGGTGCGAGCTACGCGAGACCTACGACATTTACTCGCGTATTCCGATCTTCGAGCACAATCAAGTAAAACAAGGACGCCGAGAGCACCAGAGGCTAGAAGAAGAGGTCCATGCACCACTAGTGAATATAGAAGAGTTTGAAGCAAACTTTGAAGTTGATATTCCTGACGACCCATTCCATTCTCTTGTCGAGGACTGGTATCTCTCAATTGTGAGGCTTGTTACTCTTTTCCAGAAAGGCCATGCCAGAGAGATACTCTGTCACGGTTACTTGGGCTCGCAAACGGGCAACTTCGTTCGCGGAACGGCTAGAGACGACGACGATGTTTTAGTAAGTGGAATTATCGATCACTTAATATTAAAGCAACGAAACGTCGAGAAGCCCATACCGTCCAGCTTAAATCAAACACTGAGCGAAAGCATTGATGTAGATCTGGCTCAGTTGCTCAATTCTCTTCCTTACTTAGTAGAACGGGCGCGCAAAGATTTCGAAATTGTGGTGAGCGATGTCAAAACGAGGTCTACAAAGACAATTCCTCGACAGCAGACGGTGGTGGAGGCGTCCAAAATGCAAGTTATGTATTATCGTTTCTTGTTAGAGGACTTGGGTAAAGACGCTGCAACAACGTATCAAAATTTGCTTATCAATGCACAGCGAAGAGGTTTCAATGTCGACCAGCCCATTAACCCTGCTAAAATAATCAACTTATTGGAGATTGACCCGATGATAAGAAGCGATATGGAGCGGCTACAGAAGGGAGAGCCATTAGGATTCAAGCCCTTCGATAACGAGGCCCAGCTCTACACCTCGCACCCGACTTACAACTTGGAAGAACTTGACGAGAAAATTACTGACTTACGCACAAGACAGAAGTATGAGGCATTGTTCACAAAGTGGAGTACCCCGGTGACGCTGCGTTATTTTGCAGCACGACTCGCCCTCATGTATGCGAATTTGGGGCCACTGCTGTCACAAAACTTGATGATTGAGTACTATTGCGACAACTTCAATTTCCATAACGTTTTGTTCACATTTGATGCCAAAGAGCTTGAGCGCCAGAGCTATGATAGCGCCCGGTTTTGGTTTGGCAAGCGAGCTATCGAACCCATAAAACCTAATATGAAGAATCTTCAAACATACTGCAAGTACTGCGACTACGAGAGTGTATGCTTATGGAGAAAAGAGGGCAGGCAAACCTGCAAATCCTTAGGGCAAGAACTAGTTCGCCTCCATTACGAAGATAACCCAGATACAAGCGCTCGTGAATGACGATTGGATTTTTCATCGATATTTATTGAAAAGTAGAATAATTTCATCATATAAATTTGCACCTGAGCCGGCACTTTACTCTTGTCAACGATCATTTATGAGGTGAAAAGAGCTCAAGCACAAAGAAAGATGTAGTTTCAACTTCTGTGTCTTTTCCTTCAAATCTCGGATTCAAAAAAGATATTGGCGTTCAAAACACCCATCAGCATTCAAGTATGAGTGCGTTGAATCCACAGCCATCGTCATTTTGCAAACGAGGGTGTTCTTCCTGTTGGCACAAGTTCGTGTCGCATGGGTTCCCCCTTTGCACATTGTTCGACGAAGAGCAACTGTTTCCCTCTATTACCAAGACCTGTAATCAGCTAGCTTCGGCAAACCAACTGGTTATAGATCCAAAGTCGCGGGAACACAATGGTATCGGCAAAGGTCTGCAAAAAATTAGCATGTCGTCCATCTTCCTCTATATCACCCAGCGTGAGAGGAATAGGAATACATCTTTTTTTTTTTTTGCGCGGGCTAGGTGGCGAAGGGCCGGGTGTCGCACACCTGGTCCCAAGAAATGCCAAAACACCGGCACTCAAGTCTGAATGTCGCTGGTTTGCATAACCGTCATCTTTTGTGAGCACTCTGTCATCCCCTCGAGGGTCGCTCTTTCACAAATGACGCAGAATAACCTGTAAAAGTTCTCACTTTCAACAAGAGCGGAGTTTGTATTTAAAGATCCATTATTTACAAGTCTAAAGGCTCGAGAGCACATCACTAAATAACATCGTAGAGTTCTCTGGACCCTGTAAACGCGTGCGCACCACGGATACGCGCGCAACAGGACCAGAGAGGTATCCGCTTCCTCACTCTTCGTCTTCGGGCACGAGAGCCTTGGCGTCTTCCAGTAGCTTGGCGAGCTCACCAGTTTGCGCCATGCTCACAAGAATGTCGCAGCCACCAATGAATTCCTCGTTTACATACAACTGTGGAATCGTGGGCCATTCGCTGAGCTCCTTGATTCCTTCGCGGAGCTCAGGATCTTCGAGTACGTTGTAGGCGGCGAATTTAAGAGGGTCAACGCCTTGTTGCCCAAGCAAGCTAACGGTTGCTCTGGAGAATCCGCATTGCGGGAACTCGGGCGTCCCCTTCATGAATAGCACGACGGGAGCAGACTTGATGGCTCCTGTGATAGCTTCTCTGGTTTCTGAGCTCATAAAGCGAGCAAAGGCGGCAGGGCGCCTGGCGAAGTTCTGTGCGACAAACCTAGCAAACATTTGTGTGACGAGCTTGTGTTTTGGGAATTTCCGAAGTTGATGTGTAAAACCAAGCCCGTGTGCGCAGATTTCGCATTATACATTTTCAACTACTCGTTACTACAAGACAGAGAAAGCGAACCCGTAAGAAAGAACTCATCCACTGAGGCCTTTCGAAAGATTTTGCCACGCGCGAACACAAATTACATAGTGTCTTGCGCTCTCCAGCGCCCAAACCAACTTGCTCACACAGCGTGGCCCTTTTGCATGTGATCTAAAATACTGTACTTATACCTAGTTGCAACAACTATTATCATACAGCTCGTATGGCACAGTGGTAGCGTAGTAGATTGCAAATCTATTGGTCCTCAGTTCGAACCTGAGTGCGAGCTGTTACTTTTATTTTTTCATTTATCAGAAGACCGATGTATCGGAAAGCCGTTGTCTCTTCCCCGTTCTCAAGAGGTAGAAACACGCGAGAAGCGCGCACGCCCGCGATGTCGCACGCGGCGTTGCACGCACTGTCTAGCTCTAGGGCCCGCTCAAGTCACAGACGCCCTTTCGGCGGAAGCCGTCTGTTTGAGGACCCCTGCGTCACCATTACACATTGCATATTACTCAAAGGCCCTACTAGTTCGGCACGCCTTTTACTTACCGGGTATATCCGACCCTTCCCGCTCGCTATTATCGAAGGGCCTTAGAGCTGGCATTTCGTGGACTGCTTCTTCTAACGCAAATTTGCGCTCTACTTAGGCTGAAATATTCGCTCCCCGACGCCACGACGCAAGGTTGCAAGTGGTGATGAATACTTGCAGCTTCGGCGTATCTTGGGGGCTCGTAGATAACAATCTAAAATTTGATGCTCGCGTGCATTTTGATTTTTGCAGTATTATTCCGAATCAAAAACACTGTACGGAGCCACTGATAATGAATTCATAGACGGCAGCGAGTGAGCGCTGACGTCGACAATGGGCGTTTGAGGCCGTAGCGGAATCTTAAGTAGATGATATATAAAGGAGACCTAAAAGCTTGATGGTCGGAGATGGGTATTTGCAAAGCTTAAGAGAAGCACTTCTGGTTTGACTCAAACTAGGCACAAATCCACTCAGGTATCAAGAGATATGACCACAGTAGACACCCTGGGGTGGAGTGTACAGGACTGGCTGGCGTTCCATGCCAGCGCTGCACCAGAAAAATCGCTAGCGACGCTGAGCGCTCTTCTCAGCGCACAGAAATGCGCGCCACAGGACCCAGCTTGGATTTCGCTGGTTTCAACAGAACACTTAGAACACCAATGGCGCGTGCTACAAAGCAAAGGCGACAAGAAAGACCTGCCACTGTACGGTGTGCCAGTAGCTGTCAAAGACAACATCGACGCTGCAGGCTGCAACACCACTGCTGCGTGCCCGGCGTTTTCGTACACGCCTGAGCGCGACTCAAAAACAGTAGCACTTCTCAGAGCCGCGGGTGCTATTGTACTGGGGAAAACTAACCTCGATCAATTTGCGACAGGTCTGGTGGGTACCAGATCGCCTTACGGCAAAACCCCTTGTGTGTTTAGCGACAAGCACGTTTCCGGAGGCTCTTCTGCGGGCTCAGCGTCTGTGGTGGCTCGAGGGATCGTCCCCCTGGCGCTAGGCACGGATACCGCTGGCTCTGGTAGGGTCCCAGCCGCGCTCAACAACTTAATCGGGCTCAAGCCAACCAAGGGCGTGTTTTCGTGCGCCGGCGTTGTTCCTGCATGCAAGTCACTGGACTGTGTGTCTGTTTTCGCCCTCAACCTTGGGGACGCCGAGAGGTGTTTCAAGGTCCTAGCGCAGCCGGACCCTGATCATGACGAATACTCTAGAGCGATGCCAGCCAACCCCTTGCAGAAGTTCGCCAAAGACGTCACAATCGCGATTCCCAAGGAATTGCCATGGTATGATGAGCAAGAGAACCCTAAGCACTACGCTGCCGCTGTGAAGAGCCTCGAGAAGACTGGCGCTAAAGTGGTGGAGCTCGACTTCCAGCCCCTGCTCGAACTGGCGCGCTGTCTATACGAAGGCGCCTGGGTTGCCGAACGTTACGAGGCCACAAGGGACTTTTTCGCCACGAATCCCCCAGAGTCGTCTCTGGACCCTACTGTGACTAAGATCATCAAGGGAGGTGCCAACTACGGCGCCGCTGACGCCTTCAAGTTCGAATACAAAAGACAAGGAATTCTACAAAGGGTGAACAAGGTTTTGGAGTCCATCGATGTTTTGTGTGTCCCTACCTGCCCACACAATCCAACTTTCGAGCAGCTTGAGGCTATGCCAGTCGAAATGAACTCTAGACAAGGCACATGGACAAACTTCGTCAATTTGGCTGACATGGCTGCTCTCGCCGTACCTTGTGGCTTCCGTTCCGACAAGCTTCCTACCGGCATTACTTTAATTGGTAAGAAGTTCACAGACTACGCTCTTTTGGACCTTGCCAACAGATTCTTCAACGTTGCATTCCCTAATAACTCGAGGACGTATGGTAAGTTCCTCTCGACTCCTATCACGACACAAGATGAACTCAAGGGGCCATCATTCTCTTCCTCCGAATCAATCAAACTCGCCGTCGTCGGCGCCCACCTGAAGGGTTTGCCGCTACACTGGCAGTTGGAGAAAGTGAACGCCCAGTACCTTGGTTCGCCCAAAACTTCACCAAATTATCGCCTATATGCGCTTCCCAAGAACGGTCCGGTTTTGAAGCCGGGTCTAAGAAGAGTAGGATCCGACGGTGCCCAAATTCAGCTTGAAGTTTACAGCGTTCCCAAGGACAAGTTTGGTACTTTTATTTCCATGGTGCCAGAACCTCTGGGAATTGGTTCAGTCGAGCTTGAAAACGGCGAGTGGGTCAAATCGTTCATCTGCGAAGAATTTGGTTACATTCAAGAAGGCACTGTGGATATTACAGAGCTTGGAGGCTTCAAGGCCTATATCGAAAAACTCGCTAAGGAGGAGAGTAAAAAACAGAAGCCTTTTGAGACTGTTCTGGTGGCTAACAGAGGTGAAATTGCTGTTCGTATCATGAAGACTTTGAAGAAGCTGAACATCAAGTCGGTCGCCGTTTACTCAGACCCCGACAAATACTCACAACATGTTACTGATGCTGACATTTCAGTTCCTTTGAATGGAAGAACCGCCGCTGAAACGTACCTTGACATTGAGAAAATTATTGCTGCCGCCAAAGAGACAAAAGCTGAAGCCATCATTCCAGGTTATGGTTTCTTGTCGGAGAATGCTGACTTTTCGGATAGATGCGCTGCTGAGGGGATAAACTTCGTCGGTCCTACTGGTGACGCTATCAGAAAGCTGGGTCTAAAGCACTCTGCGAGAGAAATCGCTGAAAAGGCTGGCGTTCCTCTAGTCCCAGGCTCTGATCTCGTCAAAACTCCTCAAGAAGCTAGAGAAATAGCAGAAAAGCTCGAGTACCCCGTAATGGTAAAATCCACTGCTGGCGGTGGCGGTATTGGGTTACAGAAAGTGGATTCAGCAGAAGATATCGAAAGAGTTTTTGAAACCGTGCAGCACCAAGGTCTAGCCTACTTCGGAGATTCCGGTGTTTTCCTTGAAAGATTTGTGGAGAATGCCAGACACGTTGAAATTCAGCTGATGGGCGACGGTAATGGTAAAGCGATCGCTATTGGAGAGCGTGATTGTTCTTTGCAACGTCGTAACCAAAAGGTCATTGAGGAAACCCCAGCGCCTAACCTCAGCGAGAAGACAAGAATGAGAATGAGAAAAGCTTCCGAAAGTTTGGGAGCTCTTCTGAAATACAGATGTGCTGGTACCGTTGAGTTCATCTACGATGAAAAGAGGGACGAATTCTACTTCTTAGAAGTTAACGCTAGATTGCAAGTCGAGCATCCTATCACCGAAATGGTAACAGGCCTCGATCTGGTTGAGTGGATGCTTTTGATAGCCGCTGGGAATCCTCCTGATTTTGATATTGAGATTCCCGCTATTGGCGCCTCTATCGAAGCTCGGTTATACGCTGAGAACCCCGTGAAAGACTTCAGACCCTCTCCAGGACAGCTAACTAACGTTCATTTCCCGGAATGGGCCAGAGTTGACACATGGGTCTCCAAGGGTACAACTGTTTCTGCAGAATATGATCCTACTCTTGCGAAGATTATTGTTCATGGAACTGACCGTGCAGACGCCATTGAGAAATTGAACAAGGCTCTAAATGAAACTTCTATTTATGGTTGCATTACCAACATTGACTACTTGAGATCTATTGCATCATCTGAGATGTTCAAAACTGCGAAAGTCGCTACTAAAGTGCTTGACTCCTTCGACTACAGACCTTCTGCCTTTGAAATAACTGCTCCTGGCGCTTATACGACGGTTCAAGATTACCCAGGTAGAGTTCGCCACTGGAGAATTGGTGTACCACCATCTGGCCCTATGGACACCTACTCATTTAGACTTGCTAATAGAATAGTTGGGAACCATTACAAAGCCCCAGCAATCGAAATGACGCTAAACGGTCCAAAAGTCTTGTTCCACACTGAGGCCACCATTGCTATTACAGGTGGTGCTGTGCCTTGCACTATAAATGGTGAATCCGTCCAGCAAAACAAACCAATAGCGGTCAAGAAGGGAGACCAGTTGTCTGTAGGCAAGTTCACCAGTGGGTGCAGAGCCTACCTCGCGATAAGGGGTGGAATTGACGTTCCTGAATATTTGGGATCTAGATCAACATTTGCTCTTGGAAACATGGGAGGCTACAATGGTAGAGTTTTGAAGCTGGGTGACGTTTTGTTCCTCAACCAGCCAGAGCTCGCCTCCTCGGCTATTCCAGCCCCTCTCTATCCTCCTACTGAACCTGATGCCAGTCTGCTACCTGCCATTTCTGACTCTAAGGAGTGGCGCATTGGCGTAACCTGCGGGCCTCATGGCTCACCCGATTTCTTCAAACCAGAATCAGTTGAGGAATTCTTTAGTGAGAAATGGAAGGTGCACTACAATTCTAACAGATTTGGTGTCAGACTAATCGGACCCAAGCCTAAGTGGGCAAGAAAAGATGGTGGCGAGGGTGGATTACATCCATCTAATGCTCACGACTACGTCTATTCTCTTGGCGCCATCAACTTCACTGGTGATGAACCCGTTATTATTACAGCAGACGGACCTTCTCTAGGAGGTTTCGTTTGTCAAGCTGTCGTGCCAGAGGCTGAACTATGGAAAGTTGGTCAAGTGAAACCTGGCGACTTCATTCAGTTTGTTCCTGTTTCTTACCAGTCTGCAAGGTTGTTAAAAGAGTCTCAGGACCGTGCCATTGAATCTTTTGAGAAAGGAGCACTCAAGAACCTAACTTCCGAACTGGCTTTACCTGCTCCTCAGAATCCCGTGCTTGCCCAATTGCCAAAGTCTTCAAAGTACTCTCCTAAGGTGACTTACCGCCAGGCAGGAGATCGTTATATTTTGGTCGAGTATGGAGAAACCGAAATGGACTTGAATATTTCCTACCGTGTCAACAGACTCATCAGTTTAGTTGACGAAAACAAAACTGTAGGTATTGTTGAAATGTCACAGGGTGTACGCTCAGTTCTAGTGGAATTTGACGGATACAAAATAACTCAAAGCTCTTTAGTGGAGACCTTGATTGCTTATGAACAGGAGATTAAATTTGACAAGAATTGGTCTATCAAATCAAAGGTGTTCAAGCTCCCTCTTGCTTTTGAGGACTCTGAAACATTAAACTGTGTCAAGCGTTACCAGGAAACCATTCGTTCCAAAGCACCATGGTTGCCTAACAACGTCGACTTCGTTGCTGATGTCAATGGTATCACACATTCAGATGTCGAGCAAATGTTGTATCAGGCGAGATTCATGGTCTTGGGTCTTGGTGACGTCTTTTTGGGCGCCCCTTGTGCTGTTCCTTTGGACCCTACCCATAGATTCTTGGGGTCTAAGTACAACCCTTCGAGAACGTACACAAAGAACGGAACAGTGGGTATCGGAGGAATGTACATGTGCATCTACGCCATGGACTCTCCCGGTGGTTACCAGTTGGTAGGCCGCACCATCCCTATTTGGGACAAGCTTCAGCTTGGAGCCCACTCAGGGGAGCACCCTTGGTTGCTGACGCCTTTTGACCAAGTCGAGTATTACCAGGTCACTGAAGAAGAATTGAACAGGTATACTGAAGAATTTGAAAATGGCCAGTTTAAAGTTCAAGTTGAGGAGACTGTCTTTGACCACAGTCAATATTCCGCTTGGGTAGAAACCAACTCAGATGTCATTGAAGAATTCCAGAAGAAGCAGAAAGGAGAGAAGGCAGAAGAATTTGCGAAGCTGATTCGTGAGGCCGATGCCGAGCTTGCCAAAGCCCCTGCTGCCTCAAGCTCCGTTGATGAAGAGTTCCCCGAAGACGCCGAGATGGTGTACTCTGAGTACTCAGGACGTTTCTGGAAGCCTATGGTTTCTGCAGGGGAAACAGTGAAGGCTGGTGACGGTCTGATCATTGTTGAAGCCATGAAGACTGAGATGATTGTTCCCGCTCCTAAAGGCGGTAAGGTTTTGAAGGTTGTCCACAAAAACGGTGACATGGTTGAAGCAGGTGACGTTGTTGCAGTTATCCAGTAAAACTCTGTCCTTAAGCATGGAACTAGGAATAAGCTATATGTACTATAAATGTGCGGCAGTTAGCCGCGTTATGCAAATAAATTGTGTTTTTTGATTACTTATGTATGCGCAATGGCACTAGCGCCAGGGGGACCCTGAATCAAAGGAGATGAACTGCTTTGGCTTTCTTTTGACTGCCTCCTTTCGGGTGCATCGCTCCCAGTAGGCAACGTAGTGGTAGCACTTCCCAATGCATAGCGGCGAAGGTCTAACGCTTTTTTCGTTATGTTGAGTCTCTTTTGTAGACGCCTTCTTTGTAATTTGAGCGGTAAGAAAGGAATATAGCCGCGCCTTTCCTCTATTGCTAGTGTGTTAATGGCGCCTATTACGACGAGCCAGTAGATATTATAGGCCAGAACAGAGCTATAAGTTGCGCTGTTAGTCCAGCCAAAAATGGCTGTCAAAATCATCCATAAGCCGTCCCTTTCGCCATTACAGCAGTTTACATGCCAAATTGAGCGCGATATATCGTAAGATCCTGGGCCACTTCCAACTTCGCTCATATCTTGACCGTTGCAAAGATCGACATATCTTTGTACCTCAAACTGCCACACACCCTTTGAAAACAGACCTGCGGCAATAATATAAAGAAAGCATGTAGTAACCACAAGACTTATCTGCAACGAAAAGGATCCCGAGGATTTGAAAAAGAAGTAGCCAAACACCGAGCTGATCAGTGTCGCGGTTAGCATAGAGAGGGGGATTGAGGTAAGCGGTTGATCAATCCCAATTCCGCCAATGAAGACGACTGCCTCTAACCCTTCTCTAAGAGATGTGACGAAAGGCAAAATGAACAAAGCGTATTTCTCCGTAAATTTCACGGTTTTCTGACCCGTTTCTTGTAGAATTTTGCCGTGATCCGAGTAGATAATAGTTGCCAGTTTTACTCTGAATTTTTCCCTGAGTTTTCCCATTCTCATGAAGAATAGACCCATGATAGAAATGATCAAAGAAGCTACGGTACTGAGGACGCCCTCGTAGTAGTGTTCACTGGCCGACCACAGGTCTGTGCCAATGATATAAAATGCAACAATAAACGCCCCTCCCACCAATAAACAGCATAACAGTCCCAGCGCACCGCCAGACAAGATTTGGACCTTGAGTTTACGGTACAACTGACGATTGTCGAATTCGATGCTTGAATGGCTGGAGGGTTCGTCGGCAGGACTTGAAGCAGCCACTACCTCCTCCTCCTCGACCGTCAGCCTAGTACTCTCGTGTGGACCGTCCACTTCTGCATTAGAAACATTTCCTTCGTCCTCAGATAGCAGCGCTTGCTTAACGATTGTTAACAGAATGGATATGATGACGATGATCTCCAGCGACTCCCTCAGGAAGATGAAAAAGATCTGGAAAGAAAACACAT
This sequence comes from Lachancea quebecensis, assembly GCA_030557885.1. Taxonomy (NCBI): domain Eukaryota; kingdom Fungi; phylum Ascomycota; class Saccharomycetes; order Saccharomycetales; family Saccharomycetaceae; genus Lachancea; species Lachancea quebecensis. Next base: position 89,427 of record JANIJM010000015.1, on the reverse strand, counting down.
CTTCAAAGTTTGCCATGTTCGCCAAAATGTTAACCTTAACCGGCCCTTGATGTTCAAAAGTTACAGCACAGCCCGGTTTCTAGACACAAATCTCTTCTAGCCTTTTATATCCTAATTGTCCACAATCCTACATAGCTCATGCACTTTGGCGTTGTAGGTGCAATCACTAGAAACGAAACAATGCACTATGAAATTTAGGCAAGTCACGAGATCGCGTGCAGAAACGCATCTGAGATGAGGAAAGACTCCCATATTGTGCTTATCTGTACGAACTTGAAGCTCAGGTTCGATTCATACTTTAGGTGTACTTCTTTCCGTCAGTGTCATTTTCTGAAGCCTGTGAAGTCTTCTTACACTGTACGCGAAAATGGCAGCCATACAAATGACAGACATAGTTGTGACAAGAAGAAAGCCCACGTTTCCTTCTTCAATGTAGTTTTCTAGGTTCATACCGTAAAGCGAGGCGACGTAAAGCGAACTTCCTAAAGCTAGGAGACCAATGCTGAAACGCAGGCCCAAAAGCATGAGCTGATTGCGGTTTGAGTCAAGAATGATATTAATAATTTCTTCTGTTGTCCTGACATCGGAGATTGCACTGCCAATCGTCTGAACAACTTCCTCCACATGCGCGTAATATGTTTCAAGCAGCATTTCTATTTCTGCATGGTCTTTTTCATCGCGAAAGATTCCCATCTTCTTGCTCGTCAAGTACATTTCGCATAGAACATCGTCTTGTTCTAATAAGTCATCTATCATTTCCCCCATCAGTGTGACCTTCTTGTAGAAGATGCTCAGCTTTTTATTTTGAACCAGCAAAAAGCGCAGCTTATCTCGCGTGATACTTGTTTCTAGATCCTGCAGGATTCCTCGCGTCACTGTGAGATTCACTTTCATCTCGGCCGTGAGGTTCGAAAGCGCAGATATAAATATAGATTCAAGCGCCCGGAACTCATAGGGCAAAGGATCTTTTGTTATGCCGTTTCCATCCTGGTTTCTCAGCCTCATCCGGAGATCATTAACAAAGTCTCTATGTGGCCGCGACTCAAGTGAATGGCCCACTTGATCAAATAATATAACATTATCGCTTTTCACTAGGGCTCTTATAGTAAGCAGACTGATTAGTATGCTGTTTTCTCGCACCAAGATAATTGGAACCAGGTCGTTCTTTCTTGATTTCTCGATTTTTCTTAGATCTCGCGGTAGTAAACCATGCTTGTATATTAAATCTTCTCTCCTGACCTCCAATGACGGCGTTCCTAAATTGCCCTGTGAATCTAAGATAGTGCAGCGCAGTGTGTCGCCACTATCATTGTATAGGGACTTGTTGCGTTGGGCTAAGTTCTTCTGCAACAGAATGGCTGCCGTTGAGGTGGATTGGGTCCTTATCGATGTAATGCCCCTGAATTTTGGAAAGGTATGTGATGAGACGGCACCCAGCCTCCTAAACACATGGCTGAAGAGCATCGGACGTCCCTTCTTATTCCAATTGTAAGTGTGTTTCCATCATAAATTATGTGATGAAAAGAATTACCTTAACCACAGCACCGATGCAGTATATCTCGAAAAATAAAAAAGGCCCGCTAAGAAGGCAGGGAGTTCAAAATATATACGAGAATTGAACAGAATGGCCTCCCTTAGGCGCTCTTACTATACATAACTGCTATGAATAAAGTTCAATAAGTGCTTCAAACTCCTGTTGCTATCAGGCAGAATTTACACCTGGAGGAAAGCTCAATTTTTGGGCCTCAAAGTATTTTCTAGTGCAGAAGTAATAGTCTAGCCAAGTGTTGTCGTCCTTGGGGTTGCACGTACATTGATTCTGCAACCGAATATTCTCTTCAACTGGGCAAGAATAGAAGTCAGGGTGATAGTAGCCGAACCCGTCGAAGAAGTGGAGCTCACTTCTGTCCAGAAGTAGAGCTGCTGCAATGGAGTGCACAGGAGCGTCACCCCAGCGCTCGTAGAAGAATCCACCAGATTTGTCAAGATAGTTAAAGTAGGCCTGGTAAGGTTCGGACCTCCAGAAATCTAGCGACCCGATTTCAAAATTTGACCAGAAGTGACACATGTTATAAGTTTCGCCCTTGTCATCGGAGATGAATTCCATGAGATTGTTTTTGTGAACATACGAAGGGTTCTCTTTCATGAATTGTTTTGTAGTATCCCAGAGCGTAGGAATCGTGGATTCATATTCACTCAAAGAGAGAATAAAACCGTACTTCTTTTTATTCTCCTTCATGAACTTGAAAACATCATAGTGAATGTCACAGAAGAACCGGATTTCGGGCTCGACACGCCAATACCATTCGTAGTCTTTTAGGAGTTCATGTTGAAAAAAAAACCCGGACTCGAAGCGGCACATATGGCGGTAAGGAACAGAATCTCCATAAATGACTTCTTGTTCTACCATTTTTGCTCGCCTTTCTGCTGCGATATCCTCATCAATCCAGCTGGGGACTGACCAATGTTCTTCGGGGATTAGCCCGTACTTTGTCTCGCCAGATGTAAGTGCGCTTGTTACTCTTACGAATTCTTCCGTGAAAGGTTTGTCGTTAAGAAAAACCCAATCATAGTGGAAACGGCGGTTGAAGCGGTCTTCGACGTGCCTTATCGAACCCACTAAATCCCACAAGTCCGAGTTCCGGGCCAGGGTGACAAATGTGGCTTTTTCTCGAGTCCCGTCGTTTTCTGGGTATTGCACTTTTTGAACCTTGTCCGCATGTGGTTTTATAAGCGTTTTTGGATCAATCACATTCAGATTGTTCGGTACTCCTACGGAGTTAGGTGTATTTGAAAATGCAATCCGAGAAGGAGGGGTATGTAAGACGAACAGAATGCATAAGGTGGCCACCAAACCTGCAAAAACCACCCTAATCGGGCGCTGGTACTTTTTCACCAGCACCGCGGACTTTGGCATGAGCTTTTTTCTTGGAGGAAGAGCCATTGTTTGAGAGATAGAGGATAGTTCAGCTCTATCGGAACCTGTTGAGTTTTGCGTCTTATAGTACAATATCACACCAACGTCAAATCGAAATCTTCACAAGTGCACCACCAAGTGAACCGTGCAAAAATCTGCTTATTATGTGTGCTTGTAACCAGCTCCGATCGCTCTTGCAATTTGAACTTCCCGATCTTGAATTTCAATCGGTATTAATCAATGTGCCAAGGGAGCTTTGAGCCTAAAGGTCTGTCCAGAATATTCTTTGTTACTTCTATCAACAATGCATACTGTTTCAGGCTTTTTCATAAAAGTCAGACCGCAGAAATCTCAAGATCTCTGGAAACGAAGAACGCTCCGCATAAGGATCCCATGCATCGAAAAGGAGGGTATTGCAGTGGACTCCTTGAGGTTCCATGCACACCTTCACTCGATCATCGTCCACTTTGGCTAGCCTGCTACATAATCGAAGGATTTCGGGACACAGAATTTCATCTGAACCGCAGAGTACGATGAACTTTGTGTGACGTAAAACTGTAGTCCACACATCTTCGTCGAAGTTGGCTTCAATGTTTAGAAAAGGATCTTGGTGGCTGCCGTTAGGCGCGTAGATATTCTTGAACATTGCAAGTTGGTTGCGAGTTAGATAATCATTTGTGCCTGGGTGTGCGAAACTTGTCTCAGATTTCGTGACGTTAAGCCAAGGACTAATCAGCACGCACTTTTCGGGGAAGCGGGTGTACTCACTTGCGCAGCGCTGAAGAACGTTCATGCACAAGTTGCCGCCAGCAGAGTCACCCATCAACCACACCTCGTTATGTTCATCTATTATTTTCTTATACTCGGTCCACACATCATCAATTGCCTGCGGGTAGCGTGCACATAGAGAATAGTCTACTATGGCTATTGACAAGTGCCCAATCTCTTGTTTAAGGAGCTTCAAATAACCCAAGCTGCAAGCAAACATGTCAACGCACATGCCACCACCGTGAACATATAGTAATACGGGAGCCCCTTCTTCTTGATACAGCCATCTCAAATGGCCATCTGAGCCAGCTGCCCCCAGCCACCAGAGGGAGAGTAAGTTCGCCGAATGGAGTACAGGGTTCACAACCCACTTCAATGTTACAGGATCTAGGTTTTCAGCGAACTCGGACAGAAAAACACGAGCAATTGCTTTGGATGATCCGAGCTCTGTGAAACTGCCACCGATCCAGGATTTCACAAGGCTGTAAGGGAGCCTGAAAGCCAGTTTGGAGAAGAATATTATAGGTTCTATCATTCCGCTTCTTTTGTGCTGGCTCACTGTTGCACAGTTGTTAAAACCAAGTATGAAGCTGGAAGTTTGAAAACCATATTGACCTACTCAATAAAAATACTAAAACAATGGATTATGGGGATATCCCTGGAGATGCCGCCCAGATTCTGAGTCCGCTTTCGGGCCTCTCAGTTGATCAGGTCGTTGAGAAATATAGTAATAACAAGGATCTTAGTACCAGTATCTTACAAGAACCCTTGGATTTCAAAAATAGCTTCTTAGCAGAAAACGAGCGATTCCTTCAAGTCGGAAGTACCAGGCTGCGAACGTGTCACAACATCCAGCACCAGCATGGTGGCGGTCCCATATACCTTTTTTTTCATGGTCTTGGTGGGAATCTGACTCAATTTGAGCCCCTTCTGAGACTACTTGGAGAGTTGAACGAAGGGTTTGTAGCCGTGGACTTACCTGGTTTTGGTCTGAGCGATGAACAAGATAGCTACCAGATGCTTCAAGTTACACAGGTAGTTCGTGATGCCTTTTTGAAGATCACGAGCCATAAGAAGGTTATTCTAGTGGGTCATTCCATGGGTTGCCATCTTGCACTACATTTCGCGACACTTTTTGGCATGGATTTTGATATAAAAGACAGCGTATTCCTATCTCCTCCAGCCCCGGTCCTTCCTCAGCTTCAAAAGGTATCTACTCGATTGGCCCTGTCAGTTTTGTGCAGGTTGCCGTTTTTGTTCGACTGGTATAGATCTTATTTCGACCAGAGTAAAGGGCTTCAAAGTTCTGGTATCAAGCAATTCTTCTATAAGGGCGACGATTACCGCAAGCTTTGGCAGTTTCACTATAACGTACAGATAAAGAGCCGTTCACTTGTTGCATACCTCCGTGGATGGGTTCCTGTCGATTGGTCGAAAGTGAGTCTTATTCCAAGTGCCGTAGTCATTACCGGAGAGAACGATCCAGTAACTCCACTTGACAACGCAAAAACATTTTACCATGCACTTGAAGAACACATTCACCACACCAAATTTATCACTATTGAGGATTGCTCGCACAACATTTGTTTTGATCAGCCGCAACGACTTACAAAACAGTTCTTAGACGAGGTTATCAACCGTCATGGCTAGTTCCGGTTTGAAGTAAGCAAGTTGAGCGTATATAAATTTACAGATGCCTAAACTCTTGGTTGTCTACCAACGTACATACCTTTTCCGATATTAAGCAAGCTTAATTCTGACTGCTTTGACAGAAGTGTAGGCTTCGAAAGCTTCAATTCCCATCTCTCTTCCGTAGCCAGATTGCTTGTAACCGCCAAATGGAACGGATGTGTCAAAGTCATTGTAAGTGTTAACCCATACGATACCAGCTTTGAGCATCTTGGAAACTTTCAGAGCAGTGGAAACATTCTCAGTTTGGATACCAGCGCCCAGACCGAACTCGGAATCGTTAGCCATGGCCACACCGTCTTCGATTTCTTTGAACTTGGAGATTGTGACAACAGGGCCAAATACCTCCTCTTTAACAATTCTCATGTCTTCTTCAACATCGTAGAAGATAGTTGGCTTGATGAAGTAACCCTTGTCGTTAACTTTCTCGCCACCGGTCAGGACTTTTGCGCCCTCACTTTTGGCGATGCCAACATAGTTCATGATGGTCTCAAACTGAGCCTTGTTGTTGATTGCACCTTGGAAGTTGTTCTCATCGAATGGAGACCCAACAGTAATTTTCTCTTCAACATACTTCTTGAAAGCAGGGAGAAGCTTGTCGTAGATACCTTCTTGAACATAAATTCTAGATCCAGACGAGCAAATCTGGCCAGCGTTGAGGAAAATACCGTTTACCAAGTTTGGCAAGGTCTTTTCTATGTTAGCATCATTAAAAACCAAGTGGGCAGATTTGCCTCCTAGTTCCAAAGTAACCTTCTTCAGGTTCGATTGGGCAGCCTTCACAGCAATACCCTTACCAGTACCTGTTGAGCCAGTAAACGCTATCTTTCTAATCTTGGGGTGGGTAGTCAAAGTTTCGCCAACACCTCTTCCTGGACCAGGAATGATGTTCACGACACCAGCAGGAATTCCGGCCTCTTTACAAAGCGAGGCAAAGTATAGAGCATTCAAAGGAGTAGGAGATGCAGGCTTCAGAATGACTGTGTTACCAGCTGCCAAGGCGGGAGCAATCTTCCAGGACAGCATCATGAGAGGAAAGTTCCAGGGTATAATCTGACCGCATACGCCCACGGGTTCTCTTATTGTGTAGTTGACGTAGCCGTCGCCAGTGTTGATGGATCTACCATCAAGCTTGTCCGCGTAGCCTGCCGCTGAGCGCAAGAAATTGATCACAATCCCCACGTCACCTCTAGCTAGAGCAAGCGCCTTACCGTTGTCCATGGACTCGATAGAGGCGATCAGTTCCTTTCTTTCCTCAACTAAGTCTGCGAGCTTGAGGAGTGAGCGAGCTCTGACACGAGGGTCGCCCGTTGACCACGAGGAGTTGAAGGCTTTTTCAGCACACTCAACAGCGTATTCAACATCTTCTTTGGCACCCGATTGGACTTCAGCGATTTTCTGTTCTGTTGATGGATCTTCAACGGTTATAGTTTCGCCTTTGTGGGACTTGAGGAACTCGTTGTTGATGAAAAGGCCTGTAGGTTGTTCATAGGTGTGCCCATTTGGCGTTGTGATTTTAACAAAGTCAGCTTTTGCTCTAGCCGACAGGGCTCTTGCGCTAACAGAAAAGCTGCGAGCAGCCTTTACCATGCCCAGCATCGAGCTGCCGCTTCTTAGACAAGTGTAGTTCATCGTCCTTCCGGGTTTCTCGAGAAATAGACGGTACGAGATCTGTTCAAGTGAAATGAGATTGGCTCGCCAAAAGCTTGCTAATCCTGACATTTAAATCACGATCGCTGTTTAGCATTGATTACTCACATTTTTTTTCACCCGCAAGCGAGTAGATCGTGTTCAACGGGATGTGACCAGTTCCCTCGTGATCGCCGGTACCGGCATTGTTTTAGTTCACGGTCTTCGTTTACTTGCAAATACCTCTATTCAACATTCTGACAATAAGCTTTACGGAGTGGACCCTTTAAAACTGCATTTGCGGTAAGGGCTTTTTAGCCATTTGAATGTTATTTTTGCTGCTAGTTCGATGTTCATGTGATGGCTAAAAGATGGAAATAGCTAGGCTTAGTTGGTACATTAACATCTGTTTCTATGCACACTCGTGGATCGATGTCGCTATGCCGCCGGAAACCAAGGCTTGGGTCGAGCGGCCACGTATCTTTGTTTGGCCTGAGAACATACGAGCAGGGCCTTCTTAACTTGCTCCTGCAGTTGACAGCTTCGTGTATTCGTTAATCACATTCCAACGCTTTTGCACGCGACAGCCCAAAGGCAACACACAGATGCACGGGCACGCTCGAGAGTAGGCTCGTGTAGAGCTTTGATGTCGACACTAGCTATTGATGAAATTGCGACAAACTACGGCAGACCTAAAAAGCCCATATTTCAAATCAGTGAATTCGTTCGTGAATGGCATACTGGTTCTCTCCTATGTGCCTTCTCAAGTCAGCCGCACGCAAATCTTCAAGTCTTTCAGTTAAAATCTGGGTGAGTTCCATGATCCGGACGATGCTTGGATTGGATACTTGTGCTTGATTGTTCAGGTACACATTGCACAAAATGTTGTTGTCACAGTCCAAAGTGGTCTTCACTGCCATTCTTGAGCTGCGACGGATTTGCAAAACACACTTCATCTCCCCGCCTGCATATGTTGCTATAGGTAAGATGTTGGAGCGGCCCACAAGACGATGGTCCCGTGATGTACCGCCGTAATTGTACCTGTCCGTGCGAACGTTGAACATATCTTCCAAAAAGAGATCATCACGATCCAGAATTTCACCGAGAATTAAAATTGCCACAAAGTCGTGGATTGAACCACTAGAAGCCCAGTTCATATTTCTGCTCATCCCTGCATGAACAAAACTAACGTGAAGAGCAGGTTTCCGTGGAAAGCACGAGAACGCAAAGCCTCTGACGTCCGTTTGACTGCACCATACTACATTGTCGAGGAATAACCTTTCCAACCTTGGTAGGGAATCGAACACCAAAGCAAACAAATTTCGAACCTCCAATTTTACCAGGCTATAGTTATTTTGCATATTGTGGCGGTTCCTTTGGCCTCTGAATTTTGTTCGTTCATCAATGGGAGGAGGGTAGTTTGAAGATATCCAAGATTCTCCTGTCATTGAGTAAGGCGATCCGAAATGTAAATCTTCCAGTCTTTTTCTAGCGTTCCCCATGGCACCATCATAGTAGGAATAACTCTTGCTTGAGTCTGTGAGATAAATGACTTCCAGATTCCTGCCAATAAATGCGTCTTCATCTGAAATTGCCTCCTGAACATTGGGCAGAAGCGAGATAGTACGATTCTCATTCGGGTCCTTTCGCAGCTGTACTTCAAAATCAGAGGAAATGTTGAGATTTGCCAAGTTCAGAATGGTCATATTGGGGCAAAGATGAACAAGGTGGAAAATGTAACCCAATGGCAAATCCTTCGATAGGGCAAATTTTAGCAAGTATTTGTTTGTCAAAGGGTGGCGTTCGTGATATGGCTGGTTTTTTGTGCTCGGCTGCACCGAGAACTTAACGGACGTTTTAGCACTTTCATCCTGTAATGCAACAGCGGCGCCGGAGCTCTCGCTCTTTTTGATTCTGGATTTCACATAGCTTTGGTATTTCTGCTTTGGCGTACGCTTGCCGCTAAATAGCTTGTTGAACCAGCTACTAGACCCGTCAGCCGACACCGGATCATGTGTCGACAACAAGTTGAGAGACGACAGCGAAGATGAGTTGTAAATAGACGACATGATGCTGCTGGTGAAAGAGCTCACCGAGCTGTTGGATCTGTGCGACCGGCGCAAACCATACCCCGAAGTCGAGCCCGTCCCAGTTGTACCGTTGGAGTGTATTGAAGAAGATCTTGAACTCACCCTTTTTAAAGTTCGGCAGCACGAGAGCAGCTGGTTGCCGTAGAGAGGATCGAACCTGTATCTCCAATCGCGCCAGCCAGCCCACGCTATATCAGGAAGATCGTCAGCCACTGGCGTGGTTGCGCGTTCCAACTCTCCATCGGTGTGGTTGTTATTTCTTTCATTTTCTTCGTCATCTTCGTCTCTTTCCTCCAGGACGCTGTCTGCTGTGTTCCTTCTGCGCACTGGTATACGCGGCCCTATAATGCTGTGTTCCTCGTCATCGAAGCTCCCGGACTGGTCCTCTATTACCCCGTTTTTGAGCATCGACAAATCTAAATGCCGCACTAGCAATCCGTTCTCGGGGTGTACTCGCAAACAAGTAACGAACTGGGCAACACGGTAGGTCGAAGTGAAGCTTGGCGCCTCATAGAGCACAATCTTCGCAGCCTCGTAGAAGTCCTTGCTCACATACAAGCAGCGAACAAGTGTCCTGGCATCCTCGTAGCACGCATTCTGCGAAAAGTTACTTATTACAAGAGCCAGTATTTCCACGGGCAGCGATTTAATGTCGGCGTATGGTCTAGCTTCTTCAGAGATGGCTTCGTGCTGCGGCCCCCCAGGCAAAGCAGACTTGGAGTGGCCCGAAGGCAGATTCCTGTTAGAATGCGTGCTTCTCAGCGAGAAGAGCGAAAACGAGTCGTTGGATCCGTGGTCATGAAGCTTGCCGATAAAGCGTTTGGCCTTGGAAGACGGGTTACCGCCGTAGTTCTGCAGCAGCGACTTATACTTGCGCTTGAATTTTGATGTGGTGTTATCGCTGTCAGCGCTGGTCCCGGAACCAGCCGGAGGCGTCGTTTCATGCAGCTCGTTCGCCGAGTTTTGCGTGGAACAATCGCTCTCGCCGCTGTACAGCTTCTGGTACACCGAAGTGCCGTAGCGGAAGTAGTTTGAGTTCACGATGTTGATGGGATGGTTAGCATGACTGTGGCCGCCTGTCATCAATTCAGGATAACTTGAGTTTCCAAACAAAATTTGTACGCGCGAATAAACCCAGTTGTAGTTCAAGTAGAGTGGTCAAAAAAGCTTCTGACCTTTTCACCGCTCTGGACCCTTGTGTCTTTTTGCTGTTGCAACTTGCGCCTCCTTGTCTTGTAGAGGATAGATAACATGATGTGAAATATATTTTTGAAAAATCGCTGTGGGGTAAACAATTCGTATAATCGGAAAAACTCACTGATTTAGAAGTTTTGCGAGCCGATGTTGCCGCTGAAACAAGCTGGGCAGGCATCGAGATCATGTTTAGTCAATATCCGCTAGGGAATGTGGTTAAATCGATTCTTCTTTTTTGGTTTTTCCCGATATAGGCGATGGTGTCACTTTGCTGCACCTGCATGTACACCGATTTTTTTCAGATTTGATTTGTAGAAGGCTCATTCGCGATATCGCATGGATTGCCACCCGGTAAGTGCGAATGTTAGTTAGTGAAAATTCTGCGCGCTTGTTTCGGACGTTTGTGCCCAGCGCCCGCTTCATAGGAGGCAGTATGGACCGGGGAGCTTTGGGCACCGCAGCATCGAGAATAAGAATTCAGTTGAGACACGAGGGCACTTATCCTGGCCCCGCCGCACCCACTAAAGCTGGCCGTCTTATGTCGTCGAGCACAGTACTGATGTTTGATCCGGATGTACTTTGCCGGTTGACGCCCGTCGCCTTAGACGATACGTACATCAGCTCTCGTGAAGTGTTGGTTATGGCTAGAGATGCTTGAAGCCCTAACACTGCTGGTACTTCAAACTTCGAGCTCCAAGCTCCAAGCTGCTGTGGTTGGATTTATGTGAAGCATATTGAGCCTTTCGGAGGCTGCTATGCTGTACCTTGGTTGCATGGAGGCGTAAAATGCTCTTAGCACTTCGAACAACCTGGCGGCACCTTGAACAATTCTTTGGCATGAATCAAGTACTTTTAGTGCATGCTGATAATCAAAGACAGGCCCTGGTGGGCAGCGGTATGGTTGACAGCGGAGAAGCTCACCGATCGTAGCATCGTATTATTCTAGCCGCGACGTGAACTTGAGCAAAATGCGATAACACCTCTGAGCGTAGTTAAACTTCTTCGAACTTGGCTTTCTATTTAGACCTCTAGAATTCCCAGTCTGCGGGGTGAAAACCCTTGTTTTTTGAAGATTTAAGGGTCGTTAAAGACCAAAAAACGTGGGGTAGACAATTCACAATTTAAGACCTGTTACTGGGGATTTTGGAACCATTCAAATCTGTAGTTTGTATTCGCTTCTATCATATGAACCCTTCGAAGTATCTTGTGAATTGATTTGCCCCCTTATTCTTCGCTTTCAGCCGGCGCCTCACTTAGCTGTAGCCTGGGGTTACCGCAAACTAGAATCTCTAGAATCTTGGCAAAGCCAAGAGACAGCGAAACTCGAGATAAGACATTCAAAATTTATGTACAGAGCGTATTTGGGTCATTTAAGATGATTGTGGGCATTAAATTAAGTTAGCTTCGGGAGCTCAGCGGGAAGCAAAAGCTTAGGAGAACTCAGCTTTAACGTTTTTGAGTTTGAGAGGCTTGCTTCGAGGCCTTCTCCTGCTCGTATTGGGCTTCAAACTCCTTCTGCTTCTCCATTTGAATCTTCATCTGCTCTTCAGGAGAGGGCAGGTTGCCCTCGACATAGTCCTTGAGGGTGAAGGTTTGGCCCCCCATTTGCTCCTGCTGCAGTCTGATTTTTTCCTTCTCTTCCTCAATTAGCTGCATAAAGCGGACGTAGTTCTTCTCACCTTCCTCCCTCAAGAGGTCCAAGGGGAATTTGGCCTTCTGAGTACCCAAAGCTCCAACACCTAGCGCTTTGAGGGCCCAGTTTCCGTTGGCCTTTGCTTCCTGCTCTTTGTAGAATTTCTGCTTGAGGACCGCAACACGACGCTGGAATTCCTCGGGGATCTCGTACTTGTTAGCGTAGCTGTTCAGTACGGGTCTCACGTCATCCATTTGCTGGGTGGCGAGGTATTCCAGGAATGGGATTAATCTCAACAACGCATCGTCGGCCTTTCCTTCCCAAGGGTGCATGGGAATGGCATTCTCTGGTTGCAGCTTGTAAGCGTTGGGGTCGCAGTCAACAATGATGGTCTTGCCTAGGTCTCTGTTGAGTTTTGACAAGTCCTTGATGTGAACACCATCTTTGTACAGGCAGTGCTCCTTGAAAAGGTTATAGGTGATGAACGCGTGGATGGGGTCAAGTTTCTCCGCAACCTTGTCAGAGTACATCATGTAGTTAGACGAGAAGAGAACAATTTCGTAGTACTGCGAGAGGTAACCCAAAAAGTAGTCTACGCCAGGTCTCTTGGCAGTTCTCCAGCCGTGCTCCTTGGTCCACTCAGAGTGCACTAGCAGGTCTTCCAAGCTGAGAACGAGAGTTAGGGGTCTCTGATATGGAGGTGGTGGAGGAGGAGGCAGCAAGTCTGGGAAAGGGGGCTCCTGGAAGTAGGAGAAAATAGAGTTGAAACGCAGCTTGAATCGCTTGTACATGAGTCCTGGGGTGTATCCATTGTCAGCTCCCTTTTTCAGGTCCTCGGGTTCGTCATCATCCCAATCTCTAGCCATATATGCGCCAGCGCCAGCCAATCCAGCAAAGGATGCAACGTAAAACCAATTAGCATATCTCTCTCTTTTAATGTCCGCCGACGTCTGTCTCTTTCTTTTGCGCTTGCCACCTGCATCGTTAGCCTGGGGCTCTTCAGACTCTGCGCCCGCGCTTTGCTCCTTCTTGGAGCCATCGCCATTTGGCTCTTCTGTTTCAACGCCAGCTCTGGCTAGCATGTCATCCGTCAGAATGGATTTTGCCTTTTCCTCCGGCTTCTTGGCGTTGAAGACGTTTTTGGCACTGGAAAATGGCCGTATCAATGAAGATCTGGCAACAGGAGCATTTCTCAGCTGTAGCCTGGCATTTGTGCGAACCGAATGCCTCAAAAGTGTCAGCATTGTCTTGCTTACTTGCCGCTCGCACCGCTAAAATTTACAGAATTTGGAATGCTGCTGGATTTTCCACTATAAAGTCTTGAAAAAAATTTTCGAATCATACCAGATGATGTTGATCTTTAATTGCAGAGCATATTACACGGGAGCACCCTTTTGAGGCTAGACATCTTCAACATGTCAGGTGGACTTGAACCTCGCACAACTGCTAGGTGCACCATCGTAACGTCTGAAGGCGCTCTAAAGGTTGAATTATGGGCCAAGGAGTTTCCAAAAACAACGCGTCGTTTCCTCGAAAATTGCACCAAGGGTTTGTATAATGGCGTCCCCTTTGATAAGAAACCCAACGGGTTGATGATCCAAACTGGCGAGATTGGATGTGATCCTGTGGGAGCTGTTGAGAGCAACACCAGAGTGCAGTTTGATCGCAGAGGACTTTTGGCAAGCTTCCCTAGCTCGAAAGGGTCATTTTTTATAACGTTGCGCGATAACTTAAGTTTGGAAAGGAAAGCAACGGTTTTTGGGAAGCTTGTCGACAGCACATACTACAATGTTCTTAGTATCTGCGACAAGCAACTTAAGGCTGATAGCGACGAGTTTCTTTACCCCGCATGGATCAAAGAGATTAGTGTCGAGGAACCTTACTTTAGGGACCTGCCGAACTGGGAAACGAGCGCCCCTGTGACTGTAAGGAATGCGGCAAAGCCTGAACGAAAGAGGCCGGCGACGAAACGCGTACGATTGGTGTACGAAGATGAAGGGGATGAGCAAGAGGACGCAGTTCCGAACATCAAGATTAGGGCGGCGCACGACCTTTTAAATGATAAACGGCTCGTGAAAAGTTCACCGTCATTGGAAACTTCGAGCAGCGCTGAGCCTCGACTGTCTCGGAAGTCGTCCGAGCACATAGGTTCTTCCAACATTGAGCATGAAGCGTCGCTCAGCGACGCTGAAAAAGAAGGCCGCAGTCCTGAAGACACCCAACCTGTTCCTAAAGCGCCAGTAATCGCTACTCATGAGGAAGCTGAGGAAGAGCATAAATTAACTCAAAGAGAGCGTGAAACTCTGCGGCTGTTAGAGCAATTCAAAAAAACGTCCGCCAAAAACAAATTATTTTCGTCACACCAACTCAATTTCGGTAATCAAGCTCCCGATCCTCGCTAAATTTAGTTACTCATTCAAGCAATGTATAGAAACTTTTGTAGGCGGTATCTACGCTGAAAAGTAACTCGCTTGCTTCATCTTCTGACAATTTCTCAGCCGCCCTCATCTTGTTGATCTTCACAATCCACTCCACGAGGTCTCTTCTATTTTCGAAATCCTGCGAAGTTACTCTGTTTATGCTCAGCAAGAGCTCCGACATGAGCGGATGCAATTGGTCCTTGGCGCGGTAGTTGAGCTTTAGAGCGTCCATCACTGTGATGAAGTTTCCTGTTGCCTCTGCTACAGCCTTTCCACTATATTTTGCAGAGCCATTTGAACTTTCTTTGGCATTTTTGCTTTGAATAGCATGTTCAACTGTTACTGGCATACCTCTTTCAATTCTAGTAATAGCGTTTGAGGCACTTATGCTATATTTCTCCTTGAAGGTCGTTAAATCACCGAACTCTTTTGCAACATCCTCGTTCGATAAGTACGTTTTGTATTGAGCTAGCAGTTTGTTAATGGTGACTGTGTAGTCGTCACTGGACAAGCAGTCTTTGAGATATGCTTTTTCGACCTGATCAAGGGTTATTATCAAGGAATACACCTCGGCCAAGGTCTCTATCGTTTCACGCTTCTGAGGACTAGTGTAGTGGTCAAACAACGGCACTTCATTATGCAGATTCTTAGCCAAGACGTCGGGACTTATCATTGCTGGAGCTTTAATCGCTCAGTGGAATCTTTTGTCGCGGGGTAGCAGTATCGATGGGTCTATATGCCGATCGCGTCGAATGCATTTCATACGCCTGTTGTCTCCTTGGTGATCACGTGGTTTATATAACACTACCTATAACCAAATCAGGAGTACTTACTCTATCATTGGAACCCTTCGCGGTACCTTAAACCTTGCGTCGAATTCCACCCCTAGCTGCTTGAGGGTCCGTTTATCGGCTGTGTAAACCACTGGGGGCAGCGGAGGATACTCTAGACCACCAGTAGTTTTGCTTCTCTTTATGCCTCCAAAGTTTTCGTAGAATATTTGAGCGTTTTTTGCGATTTCTCTCTCCCTTAGCACCACATTATCTATTAGTTTAAGCTGCGACCTAACCCAAGGGAAGACGTCAATTGGCTGGTGAATTTCAAAGTCCTTGGCATTTCCAAACTTAAATCTCATAGTCACGCCATGGGTGATGGAAAAAAGCTTCCCCCTCGTTGTTATAGAACTATGATAATTGAAAGGCTCTAGATCCTTTCTGCTTTTCAGAAGAACTGTCTCCGGCGGGGATTCTGCGTAAACTGGTTCGTGCTGGGGTAGTTGGTACAAAACGGCGGGTTCATTCAAAGACATCTCGTACTGTTTAAAATGTGTATTCTTCGTTAAAATGCGGATGTCTGATTTAAATTCAATTCCAGATCCCCCTAATACTTCGTGGAAAGGCCTAGTAAAGCTGTGTAGTATGTTTTCTTTAGCGTCATGATGCGTATCAAAAACTTCGAGGTACTCTTTGATCTCGAACACCACTGTCTTCAGCTTGATTTTTTTGTTGAACAACCGCTGAGATCCTGCAAGGTTGGGCATGACGTTCAGGTTAAGGTGCAAAAGATCATCAGTGGTGACACAGGGATTTTCGACCTTGTACTTGACTTGTATTTTGTGGTCTGGCGAATGATAAGTGCGGTTCAGAGGCTGGGATAAACGCGAAGTTGTGAGGTTGTCGTACCTTTCAACGTTAACTGCCGTTGAAAACGTCTGTATCAATGGGGTATTGGCGTCTGTGAAGTATATGGCGCGGCACTCTAGGGTTGTGTAGCAGTGGCCGAACCGGGAGTTATAATTTGTCTCTTTAATGTCGTCAGGCACCCCAATTGTCAAAGGAATGTCAATTCCGACCAGTTTCTTGTTGGAAACCATAATGCTCTTCTTGTAGTGGACGATACACTTTTCGGTCTTTGGTTTTGATGAGAAAGAGTGGCCACTACTATTCAGAGCCTCGGTAGTCTTCAGAACTACCTCCATGCCTTCGATTAAAAATTCTTTTCCATCGCTAGACCTTACTCGGAGCTCGCACTCAAGCCGGGGCTGATTCTGTGTTAGTTTTCGCGCGCGAGCACTGACGTTGCAGTTACAATTAGACTCTTCAACATACCAAAGTTTCCGGCAGACCAGGGCAGCCCCGAATAATTGAGTTGTAACTCGGCTTTAGCGATATCACGGGATGTGTCATATCATTGGAAGACCTTTGTACACTGACGGAGTTGTTGCTAGTAGATCGATGGAATTAAACTTTAAGTTTATCAGATGAAGGTCCTTCGTGAACCACGACTTTTCTGATTGAGGACTTCGGGCGCTGGCCCTCTGGGACATCTCTGAAAGAAGCGCATCGACAACTGAAGAATCTGATTGATTCCTTAGACTATTATAGTACAGATTAGTTAGGGGCACATTTTTATGTAAATTGGCACCAAGCAAGATGCCGCGGACTATAACGCACAAGCCAGCTTTGCGAATGGAGCGAGTGGGGAGCTCGAAGGATGCCAATAGGTTACTTTCATGCAATGTCAGCACCTCAAAACGCATTTTATTAGGCATCGCCCATTTCTGTATCCATATCTCCCAAGCTCGCTGGAGGTTGAGGGGTGGAAATTGAATCAGGCTGAGTGCCGTAATCGAGAGCAGTTTCTGGGCCCTGGTTTAAGAAATGCAGGGTAGAACCCTCATTGACGAGGTTCCATATACCGAGATAGGCGTACTCCTCAATACAGTTGTTGAGCTGCAGCATAGTAAAGCCTCTTGATCTGACAGCCTTTACAACAGTATCGTAGGGAAGACTCTGTAGCAGCTGAGACCCGTCGCGGGCCATATTTTTGATGATAGTGTATATCTTGGTCGTTGGGTTTTCGTCTTCTCCACTCTTGTTGCTCTCTTGATACAGGGATTCCTTAGACACCTGGATCAGCCGGAGAGCCTCCTCGATGTCTTCGACCTCGACGATGTCGCTGAACCTGAGTTTGGCTAGACCTTGCGAAAGTCTAATGATGGCGAGAAGAGTTCTTGGAGTTGCCTGGCCGAACGAGAAGCGGGAATCCATGGCCTTTTTGGAATCCTGCCTCATGCGGATATAAGATTGGACAACGTATTCGTTCACCTCCGCGCTCATAGTTGGTCTCTTGGTTTTGGCATAAGCAATGAATTCACGCATGTCGGAGGGCTCTATCGGCGTGAATCCCAGTTCAGGTTGTCTGTTGTGCATGTGCACGTAAGCGACATGCTCTGCGAGTTTCTCGTCATCCTCGCGGTTCGGCGTATCTAGCATTAGGAAGAGAATGTCGAATCTTGAAAGCAGAGCTGCGGGCAAGTTGATGTTCTCCAGGGGCGAGAGCCTAGGGTTGTATCTACCATAAAGCGGGTTAGCGGCAGCCAGGATAGAGGTCCTGGCGTTCAAGGTTGTATTGATACCTGCTTTCGAGATGGAAATGGTCTGCTGCTCCATGACTTCGTGGATCGCGGTTCTATCGCCTTCGTCCATTTTGTCGAATTCATCAATACAACAGATACCGTTGTCGGACAACACGAGAGCGCCACCCTCCAAAACCATTTCATCCGTTACAGGATCTTTCATGACTGCGGCGGTTAAACCGACGCCGGAGGAACCTTTACCGGTGGTGTAGACACCACGGGGCGAAATCTTGCAGATGGATTTCAGAAGCTGAGATTTGGCGACACCAGGGTCACCCATGAGACATATGTTGATGTCACCTCTAATCTTCATGCCGTCGCCGACTCTCTTGTCTACACCGCCAACTAGTAGCAAGAGCAGAGCCTTCTTGACGTCCAGGTTGCCATAAATTTCTGGGGCAATCGACTTGGCAAGGCGGTTGTAGACATCGCCCTGGCTGACAATGCTCAGCACGCGTGCCTCGCTCTCCGGGGTGATCTCGAAAGTGGCAAACTTCTTCTTGTGCTGGAACACGTACTGGGTCTCGAGATACGTCTCCGTGAGCAGGCCAGCTTTGAGGGCTCTAAAGCCTGTATACGGAGAGGGCATGTAGATACCGGTGACGTCGACGACGTCGCCGGGGGTTAGGGACCTCACGAGTGTGCCGTTGATGTGGATGGTCAGGGTGCGCGGTATGTGGCCTATGGGCACCTGCTCGGACATCTCCTGGATCTTGCACTCCTGGAAGGCGCTGAACTTGGACGCACGCGTGCTCATAAAGAGCTGGCCCTTGGTCTGATTCTGCGAGCACTGCTCGGAGGTGCACTCGGTGAGCGGCGTAAAAGTGCGGGAATTGACCTCTTGGAAGATCTCGTAGCCGCACTGGTCGCAGGTGTAGGCGTTGACCATCACGGAGGGCTTCACGTCGGAGACTCTGGTGACGATGCCGCGGGCGGTGATGAGCTCTCCGAGGCGGTCACCCTTGATTTCACGGACAGCGAGGGGCGCGTGCCACTTCTTGGCGAACGCGGAGCTCAGAGGCTTGAAGTACAGGTTGTAGCGGCGGATGAGCTTGGCGGGGAAGAGGTCGGACTCTTGCTCGGCGATTTCACGCATCACGTCGTCGTCCTGCAGCTCGCCAGGCGCCTCGGCGGCGAGTTCGGAGCGACGCTCGGAAAGGAGCCGGTCGTTACGGAGCTTACGTTGGTACAGGATGACGTCGAGGACGTCATCCTTGTAGTCGAGCTCTTTGGTGGGCGGGGGCAGCAGCTTGTCGACCGCTCGGCTGAAGATTTCAAGGAAATGGTGGCAGTTACGGGCTATGGTGCGGACGAGACCCACAGACGCGGGGAATGGGAGCGTGGCGTCCGCGTCGGGCGCCAGCAGCTTGTCGTCCTCGAATCGCTGGAGGTCGTCGAGCTCGATGTACAGTGTCTGGAGTTCGCGGTTGGCGACCTGCTGGAGCAGCGCCATGTACTTGGGGCCCGTGCCGACGCCCATGGAGGCGTCGTCGTCATCGCGGGCACTGGTGGACGCCTGCTCGGACTTGAAATGAAGCAGGAAGTCTTCCACAGAGGCCTGGATTTGTGCGTAGTCCACGGGGATCTGGAGCGACGGAAGCGCAGCGCTCATGATGCGGCGTTGGGGTGGGAAGGGGAGCGGGGAGTCTTGGCCGGGGCTGGTGCGGCGCGCGTGGTGTGGAAAGAATAGGGTGAGCGTGCGAGCTGCGCGAGGGCGAGAGATGTTTATATTTACGTGAGCCTTTGACGAAAAAAAATGGTGTAGGAGATGGAGGGAGGGCAGAAGCGCGGAGGTGAGGACATCGAGAGAGAGAGAGAGAGAGGAGCGGGGAGCGGAGCGAGAAGCAATGGGAGAGCACACTTGTGTTGGGTGAGTGAAAGAAGCGGTATCAATGCTCTGAGATGAGCGGGAGCGAGCGCGCGCGAGCGCGCGCGCGTGGGAGGGGAAAAGAATAGTCACGTGACCACACTCATACCTCGATAGTCACGTGTTTCGAAACTCGGTCATTATATACGTATCCTCCCACGCTCACGTGGAATATCCGGTCACGTGTGTTTTTATCACCGTACACGCCAGTCTCCTGTCACGTGCCTTCTTCCTTCCTTGTTCACGTGACGCGCAGTCACCTGACCCCATCCTCCCCGAGACTTTAATTCTCCCTTTGTGGCGCCGGCCTCCTCGTCGCCCGTGATCTCCCCGTCTCCCCGTCTCCCTGTGACACGTGACACGTGACACGTGCGTCGTTCTCGGCATTTTACCGGTTGCCGTGCGCGATGAGCGGGCGCGAAGGTTTCCCTGTTTCCAACACAAAGCGCATATACGAGCCCCGATGGTGTGATTTGGGTTATGGGCCTAGTGCCGAGATGCAGATATGTAACTGCAAAGGACAACAGAACCAGGCAAGTAGCAGCGCAGTGCAGAAATATATAACGGGAGAGAACACGAGAGTGTGAAGGGGATTTGGATAGAACCGATATAAGAACAAAGCGCAGTCAGCACAACAAACAACAGCTCCCGGTAGCAGAGATAGGCATCGCACACGAAACGTTCCCCGCTTGTATTGCACGTCCGGATAGGTCTACACACACACATATACACACATCGCACAATGAGTCCCACACTTTGGCTAGGAAGAAACGCCTTCACGGTGTCCCGGCGCTTCGCGTCGTTCGAGCAGGTCTCGACGACGCGCTGCCCGCTCAACACGTCGAGCAAGCTCTACATGTTCTACCTGACGCTCGGGTTCACACTGCCCTTCGCTCTGCCGTGGCGCGAGTCCAGTCGCGACGGCGAGAACTCGGCGCTCAAGGGCCGGTCGAACCCGCGCAGCGTGTTCCAGCGCCTGGTATGAGCGCGCGCTGGACGATGCGCAACTCAACGGGCCGGCGCGCGCGGCGCGCGCTGGCGTATAGATAGCCCCCCCATATAACAGACGCGCCCCCGCGACGGGCGCGGCGGCGCGCGGCGGCGCGCAACGACGCCGCGCTTCGCGCGTCGTTCGCGCCCGGTCGCTCGCTCGCTCGCTCGCTTATTTATAGGATAATTAAGATTTTCAAACACCGGAAACACTAGTGCATCTCTCATCGACAGCATGCTCTCCTGGGACCAGATTCTCGACCTCATCGCCTCGGGCGAGCTGCAGGACCTCAAGCGCACGCCGCGCGTCGCCGAGCTCTACCAGCAGTACCGCGCCGATCTCGCCGAGCAGCACACCACGGTCGTCGACGCCGTGATCGACCGCAAGCTGTGCTGGGACCGCCGCGAGCTCGCCGCGCTCGACGCGCGCCTGCCCACTCCGGAGGCCCGCGCGGCGGCCATTCTCTCCGACCCGACACTCTACAAGCTTCTGCCCAACGACTTCCCCTACGACTTCGACCCGCGCGTTTCCCACCTTGTGCTCTGGAGCAAGGTCCGCATCCCGCTCTACAAGCACTGCGGCTCGCGCGAAATGGTTCCCGCAGTCTACGACAAGATCCAGTCCTTTCTCCAGGAAAAGCTGCGCCCGCACGGCGTGCGCCACTTCACCTGGTTCATCAATTATCCTCATCTCCAGAGTGTCAAGGCCGTGTCCCATATCCACATCCTGATCTACACCGAAAACACACACGTGATCTCGGACATTCTCGAGAGCGGTTTTCGAAAGTAACTACGTACGTCCTGATCACGTGGATGTGACTGATAAATATTTCGTTGTTTGTGATGCTATATGTCGTCGCTGTGTACGGTAATTGGGCTCATCGCTCTCTCTCTCTCTCTCTCTCTCTCTCTCTCTGTTTGTCTGCCACTTTTTTTAGCTGCTAGGTGTCAAGCTCATCGCGCAGACTGTCAGGGCCTTCTGGCGGACAGTTTCGATTCCCAGAAGCTAAGCAGGCCATGGAATTGAGACGCTCGTCGCGGCGCAAGACCGCCGGGCAGGACCCAAAGCAAGTGCCCGCGATACATCCCACGCAAGAGCCAGATCATACAGGAAAGCACGCCCCAGCGAGCCCGCTGGAGTGTGGACCAGCGCGGCGGCCAGTGCACGAGCAGGATCTGGAGCTTGGCCAGCAGCACACGGTCTCGAGACTGCCGCAACCACCGGCCGCAGCCGTCCGCAAGAGACGCAAACCTCTGCGGAAAGATGCCCCGCGCAGGCTCGCTCGTCCCGCGTTCCACAGCCAGCCCCAGGCGCGTTCGTCGCTCGACTCCGGCGCTGTACGCGCCTGCGGCGAAAAGTCTGCAGAGCTCGCCGCCGTCCAAGACCACCCGCTGGCGCGCGACCCGGCTTTGCAGCGGCTGGCCCAGCAGGTGCAGCAACTGTCGGAGTCGCTGCAGTCGCTGCAAAGACCGCAGCGCTCCGAAGACGAGGAGCTTCTCCCGCGCATTAAACAGGAGCTTGGCAACAGCAACCGTGACCTGGTGCTTGCCAGAGCCCTGACGGACCCCAACATCAGCGAGAGCCAGTCCCTCAAGCTCGTCGCCAAGTGGTACGGTATCGACATGCGGGACGTGTGCGATATCGCGTTTCTACGCGACAAGCCCGGCGCGGACCGCAACTCCCGTCAGCGGTCCGAGTTGCAGTTCGTCAATAAGAGAATCAGCAGAGCTCTGCTCCAGGAAAGGGACACGTCGCTGCCGTGGCCCGAAAAAAGGCGCAAAGTGGACGCACCTCAGCCTACAGAGTCCTCCTCCAGCGGCGAGGCCGGCGACCCCTTCCAAAACGTTACGCTTCTTTCTTGATTGCATGCATGGGAATCTTCTGCCGACCAGCAAGGGCGGATAGCCCACTGTAGCACGGCGTCCGGTGCGCACTCACTCCTGCAGCTGCTCGGCTTCCTCTTCGTGTCTTTGCTCGTGCGCGGCGAACCATTTGTTTGGAGGCTTACACAGATCAACATTGTACACCTTACTGACAACCTGCTCCAAGAAATAGTACAAGTGGCCCGCAAGGTATCTGAGTAGTACTCCGCGCAATGCATGGCCGCGTTCGAACATCAGCATGGCGTCGAAGCAGACCCGCGCTGTTAGTGGTGTAATCGCCAATCCCCTCTGTGGCCTCTGTGGCCCCTGTGGGAGCCGCAAGTCTCTCCGCAGTTTGTAGTATGTTAAATTTTTATGCAGGACACCCGCTAGTGGCTCAAAAGGTTGAATCCACTTGCTAAAGATGATGGTGAGCGCGCCCATCATGAATATCATCCACAGGAACTGACTTCGCTGTGGTATCAACTTCTCCAGCGAGGCTAGTTCCTGCGTCAGAAAGAACAATTGGACAAAGTACATGAGATTGAACTCGCCGTAGTCGAATAATGAATATAGCACCCGCGTAAACTGACCTTTTTTGAACACCAAGTCGTAATTGTAGATGAACTTAGTAGGATCTATGACTGTGGTGCTTGAGAGCACTGACATTGCGACAACGCCTCCCATCCATACCTTCGTAACCACCGGTATATCCCCTACAAGGTTCAGCAACAATATGTCCATCTCTGCTCGCTGTTTTCTATTTTGTATATTGATACGTAGTTGGCAAAGTGACCTTAGTTCTTGATTTAAGATGAAAACTACGTGCAAGGATAACTTACTTACGAGGCCGGTTCGCACACAATGCATCCAAGCGCTGGCCTAATAGAAAAACTAGCAAATGAGGCTCCACACTGGACTCCTGAAGAGGAATCAAACTTGAGGCGCCCTTTTGATTATCTCGCATCTTCCCCCGGCAAGAACTTTCGCGCCGAGTTGATTCAGATTTTCAACTCCTTTTACGAGCTCCCAGATCACAGAATCGCAATCATATCGAAGCTGGTGGAGATCCTACATACCTCGAGCCTGCTGATTGATGACATCGAGGACAGTTCGGAATGGCGCCGTGGTTTGAGGGCTGCCCATCTGGTATATGGCGTGCCCATGACCATCAACACAGCCAACTACATGTATTTTTACGCTATGGAGTGCTTGAAAGAACTCGGGAACGGTTGTGACGACCCTTCTTTGAGTAAGCTGCTAATTATTTTCAACGAGGAGATGATGGACTTGCATAGGGGGCAAGGCTTGGACATATATTGGAGAGACTGCTTCATGGTGCCTACAGAAACTGAATATCTTAACATGGTAATGAATAAGACCGGTGGTCTGTTTAGACTAACTGTCAGACTTATGGAGGTTTTCTCGCCTTCGTTCTCTGGTGCCAAGTCCCTCGTTCCTCTGAGCAACTTGCTGGGGATTCTATATCAAATCAGAGACGACTTTATGAACCTTCAAGATGCGAAAATGATAGAAAACAAAGGCTTCGCGGACGACGTTTCAGAAGGTAAGCTTTCATTCCCCATAATACACGGCATTACGCATGGAAGCTCAAACGGAAACACTCTTGTATGGGACATCCTCAAGCAAAGGACACACGATGATGCCCTTAAAAAACGCCTTGTTTGTTATCTTGAAGACACCAGCGGGTCTATGGAATATACGCGCAGGAGGGTGAAGGACGTGGGCCTGCTCATCAAGGAGAAATACCTGTCCTCGATGCAAGATCGAGGGTACGATTCGTCTGCTCTAGGAAAGGTAGTTGACCGCCTGTGTGCTATATAAAAGCAAACCTAGCTGTCCAGTGCATCCACAAGTTTTTGGTAATTCTCAAATACTTGCTTCATCTCATATAGCTTCAAGTCTTCGAACTCACGGTTCCGCAGCTCTTTCCAGGACTCGTGAATCGGAAATATCTTCTTGCTGGTGTCACTCTCTGAGGACTCTGAAGGATTTAGTCTATCTGAGCACTCATTTCCATTGGCTGTTACAGGCTGAGGTGCACCAGGAGGTGTATAAGACCGTATTTTGCCAAAGATATTGCGCAATGAAGAATCTAGAGCTGTTTTTAGGCCTTCAAATTCTTTGTAGGAGTTGCTCCTGGGTAGTCCTGGATGATTTTGAACCGAACTGTCGTGGGAAACCTGAACATCCGGGATCGCGATTTTCTGAGAGATTGCCATCTGTAAAATACGCCGCTCCCCTCTGCTGAGATCCTGTACTTCAACAGCTAACGAGTCAAGAGTCAGACCCTCTATAAACTTAAGTGCAGCTTCCAAGTTGGTAAGAGCGTATAGGTCTTTCTCGACTAACTTCTTGTTGTATCGAAACAACTTAATAAATTGGAGGTTTAGGAAAATATGCTTAATTGGGATCTGAATAATCAGATAAATGAGTGTCGATAAAAAATCATCGTTACTGAGATGCTTCAGTGACTCTGTCATCTCATCATGCAATTTGATCACGTTCTGTAGTTTTTCGTAAGGTGCCAGAGGTCCATAAACCATCTTGTCTAAATGCGTCACTAATTCTTGAGGCTCAATTTCCTGTTTTGGTATCGCCAAGAAATTTACCAAGTCGAGTCTTCCGCTCTTGGACATATTTGAGAGAACTTGTAACTTCTCCCAAAGAGCTTTGTCAAATTCGATGAATTCCGGGCTGTTTTTGAAAAGATTTGTAGCTTTGAGGGTGCGATGAGGTCGGTCAGGCTTTGATACTGTTCCTGGGACCGAGGTTCCTACCTCAAGGATTTTTTTGAATACATCGTGTTCACAAAGTTCCAGGAATTTTTCAACTTTGTGGTTATTCAACTCCGTGGTTCGGAGGTGTTTGTTTATCTCTTCTGGAGTTAACATAGGCAATGTCCCATTCGCAGAATCGGTGCTAAAAAGCGATGAGGATCGCTTGCGAGCATCGCTACTACTTCTGCTTCTGTTGAAGATGCCACTAATACCGCTACTTAGCGTCTCGCGAGCGCTAAGAAACGAAGTTGAATTGCTGTTTGTGTCGCTCAACCTATTCAAATACTGAAAAGATGACTTATCAAACTTACCGTAAAAGCTTTGGAACAGGCCAGATAACTGTACCACATTCAGCGGTTTCAGATATTTGGGCTGCTTGAGATCGTCGATGAAGTTATCAATTAATCTTGAAAGTTCAGGGGGCAGAAGCTTGATCTGTGATATTTCATTAGCTATTTCTTCTTTAGACAGCGAACTGCCGCTATCGTTTGGAGGATTCGACAGATCAGGGGACGCACAGTCCACTTGAATATGGTACGATTCCCTAATCGCTTGAGCGTTATCAAACCTCGATTCGTTTATAGGAGGCGTGTGAAACATTTATGAGCCGTATTCTAGCCTTCGCTTTTTGGTTGAGAAGGTATTTGGCCTCAAAGAAGTTCAAGTTCTTGAGGGCATTCGTTTGAGTTATATTATCATCAGAAGTATTCTAAAATCATTTATTTCCAGATCATGTTAGCAAATGCGAAGGGTATTTGAAAAAGTGTGTACACAATTTTAATAGGAGGCTCGAAGCCTTCAAAATAGCATAAAGAACGCACCTGGCCATATCAATAACCTTTTGCGAATCAGTGACCTTCCAGGAAGACTAGCTATTCTGGCATGCTTATAACTTTGCGCCTTTGAGAGCCCGAAGAATGCCAAATTTCCGAATCAAGCGACCACATAGTCCGGACTTCACTGGCATAGCTAACTACAAGCGTCTCAGACTAATTGAGGATTTGCAAAATCTCAGCATTTCCGATAATACCACTACAAGAGTAGTCCCTGAAACTAACCCCGACCAGGTCTGGAAAATTGTGAGCGGGCAAAGTCAAGCAGATAGGAAGTTCTATGACCGTGTCTGGGACGATATTCGCAAAGATCGTCTCAAAGTGATTAAGTGGTATGACGGCGCTAAACTATTATATCAGGCTTGGCTAATATGGCTCCGATCTCGGTCAGGTACAGAAATGGAAGTTGATGATGATCAAAATCAGGAGTTTAACGATTATGGTTGTGAACCCATGCTTGTCGACTGATAGATCTATAGTTGAATTATCACTGCGCAATCTCATTCCTAAAATATCTACTACTATCCAGTTCGGGCACTTATACAAAAGAGAAAACATGGTTAAGGTAGATGGGGCGCGCATCATTTTTCGGCCACTTTTTTTAGCCAGGGCATGCTTCTGTGCTTGACCCATGCTTGCCCAAAGCTACGGATGTACTCGTTGCCACATTGAGCCCACTCGTTGACCATCCCGCCTAGCCCTTCTGGTACATTGGAAGGCGTCTGGAGGGTTTTTTGTATGGATAGAAGTAGCCCATCTGTTAACTCAATAAGAAGATAGTCACAAAGCTTCGCGTTGCTCGTGTTTGTAACTCTACCAAGGCTGTTTGCAACTTCAGCGCTTTCCCCTCTATTAATCCTTTTAAGAACGTAGAGTTTCAGAATTTCAAACCGCTTATGGTAGGGAGTTTCGTCCACTCCGATTACGTGGATGTCAATGAAGTCCCGCAGCCCCTTTGCCAGATTGTCATAGTTATCTGACTTATTGGCGCTGCTTTCTGACGGTATACCTGGAAACTCGATGAGTGAAAGGCGTAGGCGATATGTCGAAGGGAGGGCTGTTGGTTGGCGATTTACATCCTTCATCCACTTTGGTGTTCGAACATTCTCGATATAGGATATTATTTGCTCAACAACTGGCCTTTTCTGCTTGAGCCATCGTATTTTTTGACGCTTGCCGTCATTTTTGCAAGTAAGAGAAGTAACTAAGTCTTCCCATGGATCTTTTGTCTCATCGTACGCTTGAACAATAGTTTGTGCTTCTTTCAGTACAAGAGCCTGAACGAATTCGAGTGTGACACCGTTGGGGCTTTCTAACGGGACACAAACATCAAGTAGTTTTACAAGTTTAAAACTGGGTAGCTGGCCGTAATGACGCAGCCAATAACCGTCCGGTCCACTCTTGAGATCTTTCCTGTTGGAAATTTTGCGGTTCACAGCTCGCACTGTGGTGGGTGGACAAAGTGTGAACATAAATAGCTCATGAACGCCTAAGAACCAACTTGCGGGCATACAGTGCAAAAGGCTTTCGTGGTAAACGTCAATAGTAGTACAAAGGTTGACTGGTACAATAGGTAGGACATTCTTGAGCTCTGTTATGCCATATTTATAACAGAAAATCTCCATCCATCGAACATGCGACTCATGGGATTGCTCAAACATGGGAATAATAACCCTGCTCATAAAAGAGCTCTGTGTTATAATGCAGTCTTTCGGTAGACCCTTGGCCGCTGACATTAGCTCCGACATAATAGGGGGAAGATTGCTTGAAATGAGCGGCGCAGGAAGTTTTTGTTCGATCTTGGCCTTCTCCCATTCCTCTTCTGATAATTGTTTCGCCTCATTTAACGCACCAGCGGCGCCTGTCAGCGACGTCAAGGCTTTTAGAACATCCTCTGCAACTGGGCGGCATTCGTCTTCTTTGCAGTTGTTGAGTACTTGGAGCAAGGATTTGAGGCATGCAACACGAACATCGATGTGCTTGGCTTCTGCTATTAGCCTTGATAAAATGTTCACGGTGAAAGATAGGTTAACAAATTTTGAACCACGTAGAAGCTCTGTAAGAAACTTTATCGTTGTTATCTTAACAATTACGCCAGTAACTGAAGCGTTTTTACTACCCCGAGATTCTTGTTGAACCTCAAGCGCAGCTAATATGCTGGATGAAAAGTGCTGTAAAAGTTTTGAAGCTTCTTTAGCGGGCAAACGACGTAGTATTGCCGTCGATAACAGTTGGCGGTGCCAGGAACTCGCCTCAGGACGACCGATGATTGTTTTTATGCACAAAGACGCGGCTGTGGTGGGCCGGTCGCTCCGCATCAAGAGTTTCAGCAGCACAAAAAAATCCCGCTCTCTATCTGCAACTATCGGAGACGAGGGGCTTAATGTATTCAACGATTCTTCAGCGTTGGCTGTTAAAGTTTTGAGTAACTCCGGAGGAACCATGCTCAATAGTTCGGCGATGGCGTTTTCGGCTGATTGGTTTGAAAGATCCCTTCTTGATAGAAATGACTCGTCCAGGAACATTGCGTGGTATCGTGCTTCCGACTCTAATGGGTAAGTCTCTGTCAAAATACGTCTGGATGATTTGAATTGCGCGTCAAGGTATAAAATGGCTGAGACAATATTTGCTTCATTCTGTGGCGTCCACGAAATATCTTTAAAATTGTGCCATATGGGTGACGAATAGCCAATTACACTTTTGGGAGGCTTTCCCCGCAATGGAGAGTTTTTTAAGCGTGAACGCATTTCTCCTTGGTGAAAAGAGATATACGCATTTGTAAACCACCCAATAGTTGTGAGTACGACTTCTCTTTCTTTTGAATATGGAGGGCATGCATTTAGCGGATCCCACTCGATTTGGTTTCGAGAATCGTCCATGGAAGGTAACGCGAGTACAGGATCGTAGACCAGCAGGGGCCCGAGCACCTCCAACGCCATTCTTCCTAAGGCACCACGGAACAAGAGGCCCCATTCTTCACGCGCTTTTTCTTGACCAATATTCGGTGAGGTCAACTTTGAATTAGCATGGTTCCAAGCTTCTAGTATGGCAGCTGGCCTTGAGGCGTTTTCAATCCCCATTATGTAGACTCGTAATGCTAGCGCATAGGAATCAAAGAAGGGCAAGATAGCC
The DNA here is from genome assembly GCA_030557885.1 of Lachancea quebecensis. NCBI lineage: Eukaryota > Fungi > Ascomycota > Saccharomycetes > Saccharomycetales > Saccharomycetaceae > Lachancea > Lachancea quebecensis. The sequence continues at coordinate 60,183 of JANIJM010000015.1, read as the reverse complement.
TTCGCTGTTTCCTCGTCTTTGGGGAAATCAGAAAGTGCTACATCGCCAGCCATGAATACTAGTTCTTCAGCTCTAGACATGATGTATGGGGGGCATTCGGTGTTCTTAACCAAAGCCAGGTCTAAGGTGTATGGGACGATTCTGTGAAACGGCTGAAGATGCTTGATGAGTGGCAGTCCACGGGAATAAGGGGGCTGCAAAGCAGCTATTTCAGGATTTTCCTTGATTCTGTAGTGGTGCCAAATCACGTCTCTAGACTTTGCAAGGTCATCTAAAAAAGAGAGAGTGATTGGGTTCGAAGCACGATTTTCAGGGAGTGGGGAGCGCTTCAAGGCACTGTCAATCCATGTCTCACTGTCATAGCTGAGTTTCTTGTCAGGTAATTCTAAGCATCGTTTTTCGTATTCTAACATTATGTTTTTAATGGCGTCTAACAGCTTTTTCCCATCAGATGCATCAATATTAGCGAATGCTTGAAGCCTCTCAACACGCAAGAATGCAATTCGTACTGGGAGGTCAAGCACTTTCTGCCAGTGGCGACTATTGAAAAAAGGCTCCCTCAAGGACGAGAAGGCGAGCGATAGTAAGCTGAAAAGAATGTCCTGGACCAGTGGAATATCAGCAACTGCCTTTTTAGCAGTTTGTGCCACACTCTTATTGGTTTCTGAGCGTGTCAAATTTCCTAGTGGCCTAATCGCGGGAATTCCGACAAGCATATCAATGAACTCTATACGTTCTACCACGTCATCAGATACCAAGCATGGCATTACAAAGGGATCCCTAATGAACCGTTTTGTCCAGTTGATTGTTTTAAGAAGCAATGACAGTGAACCGCTCACCATCGCATAATAGAGAGCTCCCTTCGCATAAATTGCTCGATCTGCATGCTCGCGAGAAGTTTCAGCTTTTCGCATCTGCTCGCCAGAAGCTTTAGCTGCGCTTAATAAGGCGTCATCTGTGCCCTTCTCTAACATTGACAATAGAAGGCTTTCATGTAAATAACTATTGTCAGGTAGATCAAAATCGCATATATGACATATTTTGTCTTGGTAAGGGTAGTGAAAGGATCGGGAAAGAAAGCAATCAGCTTTCGCAGTTGCCAAACGTGAAAAGAGGCCGAGCGCTTCATTCTTCTTCAAACTTTGAAAGAGCCATCTTGGCCATTTCTTGATTACAGAATGTTTTAAGCTTTCGACGGAGTCCAAGTCTGTACCTAGCGACTGGAGTAGAATTCTTAAAAAATGAAACCTTTCATTAACAGCAATACTTTTGAAAGATTCTTTATAGTTTTCCAGGCCCTGCTCAGAAGCTAGGCTTTTAGCTTTGATAAAGGTTGTTATGATTCCTTCTACTTCTTGAGCTGACCGGGACCAAATTTGAACTGCAAACCAACCTATATTCCGCTTGCGGTCAAACGAAATTCTTGAAATAGATTTTGGTCTAGCAGAAATAAAAGTGGCAACATGTTTAAGGATTTCAAGCATTAATCCGTTTCTATCGGATTTTCCGTCATTCTTATAGACACGATTTGCCAGATGTTCTACCAAAGTTGAAAAGAAGAAATCATCCTTCACTTTAATATCGGGTTTTGCCTCGCTGCTTATTCTGCGGAGGATCTTCATTGAAAACTCCATCGATGGCGTTAAGCCCTTCTCATTTTTGACCCCGTGTGGCAAGCGGTGGAGCAAATCCTCGGTGTAAGAAGGAAGCGACTTATCACTGAAAATCGCCTTAGCTACTTTTTGCTGGAAGAGAGCTGTATGTTCAAGAAGCAGAAGGCGTGAAGAATATGAATCAAATCTCGCATCTTTGCCCAGTAGTTCTGAAACATCATCTTGTGAACAAATAGAGAGCATGGGTGTGTAAAAGTCTGATATCGGGCGCGTATCGGGGCCATGTGTGGCTAACAGAGTGCGGCAAATTTCACTAACCCACTTTTTCGATTGTGCAGAGCCACGTCGACTGCCTGATGAAAGGGATCTCGAAAAGATCTTGACATCCTCTACGGACAATATCTGGAAGAGAGCTACCATCTGTGATGCCTCGCCAAAATTATCCAGTATAACTTGAAAATCCGCGTGCTCCAGCAACCATCCCACATGCCTAAGACCCGAACGACGAACAAGCACCGAAAATTCTTGCTGAACGGCAAGCCTTGCCACGTAAGCGGATTTAGAAACCTTCAGCCATATGCTAAAAATGTATGGCGGTAGGCATCCGCGTCGTATCCTTGTCAAAAGATCTTCAGTAACAACTGACTCTGGTACGCAGTCTTTCAAAGTCAGGAACTGCTCCGCAATCATACTATTGCTGGACGTCCTCAATACTTCATAGTCAAAAGAGGTCATTGTGCTTCCGTTTGGGTTTCTTCGAACATTGTGTTTCCAATCCAGCAATTTAGGATCCAAACATTTTACTTTGAAATCTTTCAAGCGCCAGGTTTTCGGAATCTTGATCGGAGACATACAAAATGAAGGCAGCCTATGAGAGATCACTCAGATTTCGTAAACACATTAGCAGTGAAGAAATTTGGACGTCAAAACCATGATTAGTTCCCTACTTGTAGGGAACCATGTACCGATCAAGTATTATGTTCTTATATTACACATTAATTAGGCATCTTGAACTGCTATTTTCAGCTTTCCCTGGACAACCTCTGAAACCTGTGCATCACCCGTAACCTCTTCGCCCAAGGAATCGTTGAGCCTAATAAAGAGTTTGAAAGAAGGACTCTCTATACGAGGGGATATTTTGTCGCGAAGCTCCATGAATGTAATGTTTGCATCCAGTAAAAGCGCGAAAATGTCATCCTTGTAATAGAACTTAATTTTTGTAGGCTTTGGTTGGGGAGGTAGCGCACTAGGGGGCCTAGAATGAGGTTTTGAGTTCTTCAGCGAAAGGTCGTTCATCATTTCGTAAACTTTTAAGTCGTCGCCTGTTAAGGTTGAATCATCGTTTTTCCTGGATCCCGCCCTGGAATGTTGCGGATCTTCATAACCAGCAGGTAACTGGTTCAATGTCATAGTAGGTTCTTGTACGAACTCTTTGTCAAACCCGTTATTCCTAATAGTGAAGAGAGATCTGACCAGTTCGCACTGAGAGATATGCATTGGGAGCGCTATCAAGTCACGGACGTAAACATTGAGATCTTCTTTTCTCTTCTTTGTAATTGAATCCGTGACGTACGGTACGGGACCTGGAATGTAAGGCATGATACGTTTTGTCCATTGTCCTCTGACATCTCGCAACTTACCAGCCTCAGCAGGAAATGCGTCGAGAAGTTTTACCTGCAGATCATAAAAGTCCTCGTAGTACCGTTTAAGGCTTCGTGTTCTACCATCAGGAAGCTCGCAGATAACGTTAAACCAAAACTTGTCTCCCTCGAGGGAAAATGAGTCCACAGCGGCGTGGGTTATTGCAGAGTTTAGGTAAGAGCTACGGCTCGGGACGTATTGTTGTTGTAATGAGCTTCCGTGCGAATTGGACCGCTGTTTTTGAATTTCGGGTGAGCTCAGTGATATGTTACTGGCCTTATACTTGGCAACGTTGTTCTTCCATTCTTGCACGGTCGGCAAATTAACGGAAGCAATATCATCGCTGGTCTCATTGCCTGTTGCATAACCGGTATCTATGTCAATTATACTGACAAATCCAACTGGAACCAGCCCAGGTCCTCCCAAGCGGCCAATTGGTTTAGCAATAAACCATTCATAATTGTGGTGGGCGCATATAAAAAGGTTCTCCCCAGCGTAAGTGGTGAGCTCATCTGACTTCTCGGCGCGAAAGTCATACAGAACAATAGCGTATAACGACCCCGATCTTTGTGAGATGAAACTCGAATTAACGGGTGACTGTTGCTGGTGTTGGATTAAAGGAGCCCCGTTACCATAATTGAGCTCGGGACCGCCCCTAGCAAAAGACTCGAAGTAGCTCTTGGGCACCATACCTCTTCTTTGGTCTTGGGGGTTAAATGCATCGTACCATTCTTTGTCTTCAGCTTGGACAACGAAAAATTCACCTTTGACGAAAGATAGCTCCTTGGGGGATTGCGCTTGGTAGTTGTATAGCGCTTTGATGACCTTTTCCACAGGCGTTATTTTGTTTGGCCCTTTCCCTGAGCTGTTTGACGCTGAAGAGGCAGACCTCAAAGGAACAGTTTTAATATGCTTGACCACATTATTGTTATCTGCCGTGGGCGCTGATATATCGGCAGAAGTTATCCTACTTTTGGTTCCGCTGTCTCTTCCTGAACGTTTGAAACCCTAGGCTTAGTTAGTAATCTGGACGGTGGCAGTGAAGTTCTTCTCACTTCAAGAATGTTTTCAGTCATTGAACTTAAGTTATGGCGAAGCACATGAAAAAAACACTTGAAAGTTCTGAGTTTCCCATTAATTTCGATCGAGGCAATGACTTCTTGGTACATACCTTCAACATCGTGACGGTTGCTGATGCTTGTTTCTTAGCTTGCTGATTATATAGGCGATAAACCTTAAATTCTCCAGGTGAGATGCCACTACCAAAACTCATGGCGTCTTTCCCATGATAGTCATCATTATATACGCGCGGGTTAAGAATCCAAAGGGAGCAAGATTTGAGATGCTTGGAACATGTACAGTGTACCCATATTTTATTTAAGGTCAATGCGTAGGGAGCTCATCAACACGCTCATAAAAGAGCATGTAAACGTACTTCGTTTGCCCAAGGACTTCCATCTCTTTTGCTTCTCTAACGGCGGTATCAGAGATCTTCCAAAAAGGAAATTTGGAAACACTTTTTATCTTCTTGAGCTTCCTTTTGATGGCTGGACTAGGTTCGTCTTGTTCACTAGTGCTGGTTTCGGTTAAGTCGGCACCCGAAGAGGAAACCCATGCAGAAGAATTTGTAGACACAACACTGTTCATTCTACTGCGTCCCCCAGGCGGAGCGGCATCTGCCAGTGCAACGGAAACTGAGTTTTTTCTACTGGGAGGAGCCTTGCTATCAGGAGCCGTAGAAGCCACAGACGACCTTCGTGAGAGGAACCCGGTAAGTTTCTTGAGTTTAGATGGCTTTCTGCTAGGGGCATTAGATGTGCCTGAATCTTGGTGCCCCACGATGTAATCGTCATCGTCGACAACAGGAGGAGAAGCAGACGCGCCAGGCGTTGACTCTGGGAACACAGTTCTGAAGGGAACCGAGGATGTATCAGAGTTTTGCGAAGACAGCGAAGAAACGTCTGAAGATGAATGATTTGTTGTGAGGTTCCAAATATTGGCCGCTTCGCGATTGGAGTCCAATCCAAAGTCAATGGTCGGAGACCTATTCACTACTTGACCAGACAAAGAATCCTTAACAAGGTTTGGCTTGCGTCTGAAGCACTCGTAGTGGCCCTGAGAGTGTGTGCCTTGATGTTTGACCATAGACTTCAATTTATACTTGATAGGCTTAACACCTACGCATCTGTTGTTTTGAATAGTTTGCTCTTGCGTGTGGAGTTCTTCATCAAAATTCACATAACAGGAGTTTCGAGTGTAGTTTGTGCCGTTGAAAACAGAACGCGACAAATGTAAAATCAAAATTTCGGGTGACTCTGTGACAACTGTCTTTTTGACAATCCTAGACTTGATATTGCTGGTCTCGCATCCATCCTTTTTATAGTTGTTGATGTAGTTTACGAGATCGTCTGATAGGTCGTCGTTGATAAAAATTTCAGATATTATTCTAGAAAGTGTGGCCAGAATATTCTGTTCCTCGTCTGAATTTCCTTTAAAACCTCTCTGTTCCTCGTTCGCTAGTATCGCTTTGATCTTACACGAAAGGCAAGAATATCCATCTATTGTTTCTGTCTGGTTGTCAGCTATCATCGCAGAAAGACTTGCAGACGGCTCCTGTGGAACTGGCAAAGAGTACATTGTGAAAGGATGCAGATTGACTTTGGAAGAACCCTGGCAATTTAGGCAAATTAAGTGATCGGCTAAAGATCCCTTTACAGGAAAGTCAGGGATAATCACATTGAGGGGCTGATCTTTCACAAACTTTTTGATTCTCAAGTTCTCTTTTTCTAATGTCTCTAGGATAACTTGAGATAATTCGTGGGCGTCATTCTGACCTGATGAAATCTTGGCGTCGAATATGAGCTCTAAAACGTGCAGAAAGGGCCACACGGACACGTAATTACTGCTGGTGACAAGTTGCTGTAGCTGATACATCATCTGAGCAAGGCCTTCGTGCATAGGAACTTCCGGGATCTCGTCGCTTGAAGCAGAACATATTCCAGCCTCTCGGGAGCTGCTACTTTCACACGTGCTCTGTGCGGCAGATGCGTCAGCCGTCTCAATACCGGCTCCGGGGCCTTTGCCATTTGCACTTTCCTCAAGAGTTGATAAGGTGGTAATTGTGGCTGTAGAAGATGCGCCTTTCAAGCTAGCTCGCGCGTTTAACCCTTGGAGGCTAGGTCTAAAATGGCCGGGGGCGAGCGATCCTTCAAGTGAATTCGACCTTCCATCGGGAACTTCAGGACTTTGAAGTGGATCCAGTTCCTCTTCAAAACCATCTTCCGTGGTGCCACTGTTACGATCGAGTAGTGTCTTCATAAACAGAACTTGCTTAAGGAAGTCATTCATGTACATCGTAAGCTTTGGTAAGGAGGAGAACGCTTGCACGGAAGAGTTTGCAAAGCAATCATTTCGGTTGTTGATCAATCCAGTAGTGTATTTGTCACTTCTTTTTGAACTAGAGAACATGTTGTCGCTCCTTCCACCTGTGAAGCTTGGTGCCAGAATGTATAACGAGAGTGCAGTAGCTGCGGCGAGTCCAATGTATTGAAGCTGTTTGTTGTGCTTTCCAAATACCTCTTCAATCCAACTGGAATTACCGTTATTGTAAAAGCCCGAACTACTTCTTACTAGGTAATACATTCATTGAAATGCTTCCGAGGTTCTTGTTTTAATAGGAACGGAAGGAACAAAATATAAAAGCTGGAGAACTGTTTTCCGTGACGTAAAAGTCATGTGACTATAGTAGCCATCTGAAAACGGCGAAAACAGGACTTCCAATGGTTTCTGCAAATCTCCTTTACCTAGGCGACTAAAGGTGTTTTTAAGTACGGATTTAAAAAAGCCGAGTGATCCTATCGCTTTTTGCAAAAGCCTTCCAAAGTGTCTTCGGCGTAAATTAACACGCTCTGCTCGTTCTAATAAATGTGCAAGCTAATTACTCGAACTTTGGCTATGCTGCGTCTAAATTGAAGTAGAATTGGCTTTCTTGCCAATCACTCGGGCAACTTGATCAAGATGAATGTTTTAAAATGATCGATGAAATCTTTATAATTGTATATATGTCCCTTTCAAGCCCCTTGGCTACCGAAGTCAGATGCCCATGTCTCAAACTTCTCGAGAGATTCCGGGGATACGCTTTTCTTGATAGTAAGCATCGCCCTTTCGAAATCTTGCAAATTTATGCCTCTTATTTTGCTAAAATCAACATCTATCAGCTTGTCCCCTAATTCGCGGATAGGCTCCATTGCAGCATCCTTGGCTAGAGCAGTAATATCAGATCCGGAGTAACCCTCCGTAAGGGTTCCTATCACGTCGAAATCTGAATCAGTCAGGTTATTTTTCTGGTGTAGTAACAGCTTTTTCAAATGTGCTACTCTTGTTTCATGCTCTGGAAGCGGTATGTATAGCCTTCTTGTGAAACGCCTACGCGCTGCCTCATCAATTGCCCATGGAAGGTTAGTAGCTGCCAAAACTAGCACTCTGCCGCTTTCTATGTCTCCTTCTTCTCTCTCTCTAGCCGTGGCGCTAGATAGAGAAGACCATTGAATCAAAACTTCTGTCTTGATTCTTCTTGATGACTCGTTCTCGTTGTCAGAACGGGACGTGAGAAGGGAATCGATTTCGTCAATGAATATAATCGATGGCGAAAGCCTTCTTGCCAGGTAAAAGAGTGCCCTTACAAGTTTCTCTGACTCTCCGAGGTACTTCGAAAGCAAGGACGATGCACTGATGCTGAAGAAGGTAGAGCGGGATTCGGTAGCCACTGCTTTACCAATCATGCTTTTTCCAGTGCCCGGAGGGCCGAAAAGCAACATTCCAGAAATTGGTTCACGGAGCCCTTTGAAAAGGTCGGGCCTGAGGAATGGATAAACTACAGTTTCCTTTAGTGAGTTTTTTGCACTATTGAGGCCCGCTATATCGTCCCAGTATACTTTCTCACCCATGACCAAAATATCGTTGATGATATGTTGGCATGCCTCCGGGTCTACACCCTCGAGAGTCTCCATTACGTGTTTGAGCCTCTTTTCTTGTGGCGACAAGTCCAAATCGGGCGTAACTGATTTTTCTGATCGAGCGCTAGGCGAAAAAGATCTTTGTGCTGGCGAGTCTGGAGATCTGGGCGATTTGCTACGAGTCGGCGCCTCGCGATTCTTACCCCCTTCTGAGTTCTCCCTTCTTGGCGCTGAAGCCTTCCTTGGAACATTTATGCTAGGCCTCTTGATTGTTGGCTTAATGTACTCGTATTTGGTCTTTGTAGTGTGCGATTGATTCCCGTCAGTTAGAATTATAGGCTTCTTGGTCCTGGTATTAGGCTTACTCAATGGCGGTTTCATTTGAGACCATGCTAAGTTAGCAGCCTTGCTAACATTTCCCATAGCGGAAAGGCTCGTATCAGAGCCCTGGCGAACATGTAACCCCCCGGATCCATTTCTGCTTCTCGCACCGCCATCCAAGCTACGCCTTCTCATCTGATCTGCCGATCTCCTTGGGGAACGCTTAACGTCGAGCGACGTCCGTTCGAACGCGCGTTGAGGCTTCTCGAATTCAGTTTTGTGACTTCTCTCCCGCTGTGCAATGGCAGCGCGTTCTAGGCCTGCCCTCGTAGCCATTTCCTTTTCAACCTGCCGTTTGACAGCCATTTCCAAAGCTTTTGCTTGTTCTTCTTCCGCCTTCCTGTTCCGAGTCTCCTTTTCAACCAAAGCACGCGCCTCATCGAGCTTCCTCTGCTTTTTTAATTCTTCAACTTCTTTAGCCTTCTTCTCCTCTTCGGTTCTTCTCAGTTCCTCCTTGCGGCCTGAAGAGATTTTAGTCTTCTTCAGTAGTCTCGATAAAGAAAAATGACTATTCGAAACAGAAAGGCTTTGATTCTTTTCATCTTGACCTGATAACAATTGTTCCTCGACGGCCTTCTGGTTTTCTCTAAGGTCGTGGTCAAATATTCTCAGGTCATTTACTATATTCAAGACATCGGGATTCTTGAGTGACAAAACACTTTTCACCTTGTAAAAGTTCTCTATCTGGATGAATCCCTCATTCAGATATGTGAGTGCCTCGGAAAGCGCCCTATGAAGCTTCCTCAGTATTGTAGGGTCGCCGGTGGCCTTTTCTCTCAGCTCCTTACAATTCCGGTATTGGCTGTCAACAATCGACAACAGCAAGCTTAGAGTCTGTCGGAGAGTTAGGTTAGCTGGTACAATAAACTTTGCGTGAGCCATTTTAGGGACTTGCGTAAGGTTTCGTAGAAGCTTTCCTGATTAACCTCTCTACCTTGACTGTCTCTTCCAGAGATGATGTTTTTTTGCTAAACCAGATCATCGTACCCGAAAAAAAGAGGGCAAATATGGGCGGCTGATCATTTACACATATAGCGGGACCCAAATATCACAACTCAAGCATGCTTTAAGCCTTCCCAGGTTTATTTGTAGCCGCAACGCAACCCCTTAATGACTTCATTAATTTTGCCAAAACCTGTACAAACCTATTTTCTATCTATTCGATTGCATCCTCCCAATTCTCAATTTTCCTTCTTTAAGTAAATGTTACACATGATTGATTGAATGTCGTTAAAATCATCGCTGGCATCAAGCCCCACTATTTTGCTGACGTTTGCAGTACTTGTTCTTCTCCTCCTCATCTATCAGCATTATTGACCAATCCTGGAAGTTATCGTAAATGCATATCTCGGTGTTTTTCCGAGTTAGGTTCCGGAAATACATTGAAATGCTGTTGAGAGTAAGGCCGTTTGCTGCGCGGAACTTTTCCAAGTCATCAGTGATCACTTTTCTCATGGCCTCGCGATCTGTGTTCAGGAACCTGCCTGTTCTAAGACCACGATCGATCTCCCTTTCGATGTAATCGATTATGATTCGACGTGTTGGAAAAAAGTGGGAATCTTCACTGACTTTCCACCTTCTCCATCCATATGTGTCTATCAGAGATTTTATGGACGGTTTACCGTTGAGTCCAACGTACCATTCCGTGTAGAGGTCCCAAATTGTTTTATTTTCCCGGGACAGTTTGTACTTGAAAACCTCGTGAGTCGAACCTCCACTCAGAACAGCACTGCTTGGAGGTTTTTTCAATAGCAGTTGCGTATGCGCATCTGAGGAATTGAACTGGGGCGAAAGCTGTGAGGAAACAGGACCGCTGTTAAGGGATGGGACGGTTAGCCTTGGGCTCACGGCAGCTTTGGAGAGCAGTGAGTCTAGTGTTGCGTTAAGATTGTTTTGTTGCTGGTTAGATTTGGGGTCGTCAAACTTGAATCTCTTGAATGGCGAACCTATCGGGGGCGGCGAAAAGCCGGAATGGTTTGGCAGAGGAAGTTTCCTTCTTTGTGTTTCGGGAACAGCTGAGCTGCTTAGCGAGTGGAACATATTTATAGGAGCCAAAGATGGAGTTGTTTGAGCTGCATCCTCAGCTGAGCTAACCAAGTTGTTAAACAAGTTTGTTGGAAGTGCATTTTTTTCCACGGAGCCCATTGTTCCAGTGCTGTTCGGCCCGTTAGCAGACAAGGTGCCGTTAGGAATACTATAGGATGTGAACTGTCGCTGAGAGCTCAAAAGCTCCGAGATCAACTGCTTCATGGATCGTAGTTCAGACTTTAGTTCCCGAATTTCCTCCGACAAAGATTGATTGTGGAGGACAAACCTTCTTGAAATTTCGATGTAGCTTTCCTCAACTCTTGACAGCACCCGATCGCTCCACTCGCTCTGGGTTGTACGGGAGCTGATCTGGCGCTGCATTTCACTTTTGAACTGTTTAAATGCGCTACTGCTTTCCAGTTTCGGTACGTATTCCAAAATATTGGAGAGAAGAGAGGGAAGCTCGTTTGTGCAGCTTAAGAATGCCATGTCCTGGATAAGCACGCGAGCCAGGAACTCGAAGAGCTCGCAGAGGGAGTGCAAGTTGTAGTTTGTACGGTCTTTTGTTTCAAGGTCGTCCTGCAGATCGTGAAGCCATGGAAAAACAAAGTTAATCAAGTCCTCGGGAGGCTCCAGTGTGCGCACAGTCTTCTCCTTGCCCCAAACAGAGCTTGGAGAAGGCTCGTCACCTGGGGAGGGTGACACTCCCGCCACTTGACTGGCGGCCAGCGCGGCAAAGCTGCTGGTGTCACCGAGCAGGGGCACGTTCTGGAAGCCCTCGAATCGTATGGACAGGCCGTTTCTGTGGTCCCCCCACCTCGCGGCCGCATACGCTGCAATGCAGAAAATAGGGCACTTGGAGACCTGCTTATTGCGCGACACAGTGTTGAAGTATCGGTACTGTTTGTTGGAGAAAGAGTCGTTGAGCTGCCGCAGCGAAAGCGACTCTGCGTACGTCTGGTCGACTATCAGGTCCACCGCGCGCAGCGACTGCGCCAGCGACGCGTCCTGGATTTCAAAGAAGCGCTGGAGTACATACTGCATCGCTACACTCATGTTCAGCTGCGGGCTGGCGAAGAGCTGCGGCAGCAGGCTTGTCCTGTGCGCGTACTTCCCGCTGCCGCTCATCTCTGACGTGCTCGACCGAGGCGACGGTGTCTGATTCCTGTTGCCGACCACCAGCGGCGAGTTCGACCCGCTTTTGGGTCTCGATGCCATTGACGTCGAGTTCATCGTTCGATACTAAGAATTCCGGCTGGTGCCACGTTTGGAACCCGCGTTCGTCACTTTTACCCAGTAAAATCTTCCTCTCGTGTCCCACCTCCTCACCATATAAGTGATTTGACAACTTCGGCGGATTCCTGCTCGCCTTGCTTACGTTGCGCCAGCGCTATACTCTTACTTTAGCACCTGGTGATCAATTCTAAAGGTCGATGCCATGGGTTTGTTTTTTTTTCCCTTCAAAAACTGGAAGCTAACATCTCCGCGCGACTCCAGCTTCTGAAATTTTTGGAATAGTGGAAGCCGAACGTTGGCAAGGAACAGCTAGCGACGAAAGCGCCACGATTAGCGAACGTGAGTAGCAGTGATTGGCAGTCGCAAGGGTGCTAGAAACGAGCTAATTAGCGTCATAAAAAGGAATTGAAAGAGGAAGCTTTTTTGGCCCCACACGCCCACAGTTGCTGGCGGAACACAGCAAGTGCTGTGAAGAAATTCCGGGGTAGACCTTAGGATGATAGAAGGTGAAGTGTTGGGAAAACCTTGCCGCTTTCTCCAAAGGAACGCGACTCGGGCGGCTAGCAATGCGTGAGCGGGGAAGCTCGTAGCCTTATGCGCCATCTCTGGATCACGTACGTATGCGGTTGCTAAGAGCCACTTTATAGTTGCTTCTCGATTCGAGATGGTGTAAGACCGGCAAGGCGTTGGATCGATCATTTATGACACGGAACTGGTGGAGGAAGCGCAGAGCGCAGGAAAAGGTTGTCTTGGTGGTCGGCAAAATTTGAAACGGGAGATTTAGAAGCAGCTCAATGCCTCCAGAGAGATATACATTTTGCTTTTCCTGCAAGGCGGCAAGTTTTGAATTCTTGTTCAAGAAGACGAGCTGCGACGTACGCGAGGCTTCGACTTGTGGAGTTGCCATTGGGTAGTGTTTGTATGGCGGTTTCGAACTGGAACTCACTGCAGCGTGGTGGCAGGCATCTTTTGTGCGTACAACGACGTCTTGGTTCTTTGAAGAGCGGCTCTGCTTCGTTACATAACCTTTCGGTACGCACAGTAGTTTCGTATTAAGAAGCGACACGGGGTTAGATCTGCAAGGTGGCTTCATTGCGTATGTATTCTTGTCTTTCCGGGAAGTGCTTTACCTATTACTTTGTTTATGATTTTTAAGCGCTTACGCTCATTAAGTTCTCTTCAAGGGATTGAATCACGACGATAAGATGTAACAAAAAAAAACAAAAGCCATACGGACACCAAGCCCCGTATTGCGCGCCGAAGACACTGACCATGATACCAAGCAGAACGACGGTAGCGAGCGCTCAGTATCTGGATCGAAATTTGGTTTTCAGCGCTTCAAAGCTAGAGCCGAAGAAGTATCGTGGATTCAAGGGCCGCAATTGGCTTTGAAATACCCAAAGAGCTAAAACATATTCCCAAGTACAATGGATCGTGGTTCTGCAATTTGCCGAAGGCCCGCCAAGAACGGAACTTCATTCTCAAGGTAGTCGAGACCAATTATATGCCGTCGTACGAAATATGGTATTAATATTCATCATCAAAGCATGGTCGCTCACCACCATAGCTTCAAGAATTATCCTCCAGGAAGAAGAGCCGGCTACTAGGATGTCTCAGAAGGGCCAGAAACAGCCGCCCAAGACCACAACGCCTAGCAGCGTACGAGCGCAGCCGACAAACGGAAATGCTAAGACCCCTCCCAGCGCCAACAACTCGAGACCTGGCTCTTTCTCTGCCGCAGACCTTAACCGCATTGTTTTAGAATACCTGAACAAAAAGGGATACCACCGCACAGAGCAGATGCTTAGGGTTGAAAGCTCGCGTACTCTGACCCCACAGAATAAGCAATCCCCGGGAAATACCACAACGGGTGCGTTCCCAGAACCTGGCCAAGATCCTTCATCCCAGGGAGCTAGACCCGTTTCAAATCCAGTTAATGTCAAAAGGGACTCTGATGGTAATCTAGTATCACAACAGGCGAACAATTCCCCAAGGCATTATTTTCTCGCGTACTCCATGTTAAAGAACTGGGTTGACTCCTCGCTAGACATGTACAAGCCAGAGCTGACAAGGATCATCTACCCAATATTCATTTATGTGTTTCTGACGCTAGTAGCCAAGGACCCTATACAGGCGCGCCGCTTTTTCGACAAGTTTTCGGTTGACTACAAAGCGTTCCATGCTTCTGAAATAAACAAGCTTTTTTCGGTCAACTCTGTAGACCACATCAAGGAAAACGAGCTGGCTCAAGGCTTCCAGTCAAACAAATATCGTGTCACTATATCCCGCACAACCTTGAACTTGTTGTTGTATTTCTTGAACGAAAATGAGAGTGTGGGAGGATCTCTGCTCATCAGCATTATCAATCAAAATCTTGACCCGAACATTGTCGAGACAATAACTTCTCAGGAAACTTTAACTGACGGAATCAAAGACGTGTCTGCTGGTGCGGTAGATGTAGAGTCTCATAATTCCGTTCCAGTCAAGTTGGGCAGATTCCCTGTTGATGAGGAGTTTGCGAAAGAGGTGGAAACAGAGCTACAGAGGAAAGATGAACAGGGTGGCGACCAAGATGGGGAGCACAAGCAAAATAGCCTGGTCGAAGAATTCAGAGAGATGAATAAAATCGTGAAAGATGAAAAGTCGGCTGCTGAGGACGACAAAAAGGAAACTGGCCCTGTCACAGCCGATGCTGACAAGAAGGAAGATCGCAAGCAAGACCCGTTCATGGAGTCGCCGTCCCGCGATGTTTTGCCTCTGCCATCAAAGACCGCCTTAGACTTGAAGCTCGAGATCCAGAAAGTTAGAGAGTGTCGCGACGCAATCCGTCTGGAAAACCTACAGTCATCTGCTCCCAGTGTTTGCATGTACACATTCCATAACACGAACTCCGAAATGACTTCGCTCGAGTTCAGCGACGATGTGCGACTGGCTTCTGCCGGCTTCCAAGACAGCATAGTTAAAATCTGGTCATTAGACGGCGAACCGCTCAATAGCAAGCTGCCATCGAAACAAGACGAGCGCTCAAACAATGCTACTCTTGTTGGGCACAGTGGTACGGTTTACTCGACAGCCTTTAGCCCCGATAACCGCTATCTTCTCTCCGCATCCGAAGATAAAACCGTGCGTCTATGGTCAACAGACACTTATACATCTCTTGTGAGCTATAAGGGCCACAACCACCCAATTTGGGATGTAGCGTTTTCACCTCTTGGTCATTACTTTGCCACTGCTTCCCATGACCAGACCGCAAGACTCTGGTCTTGTGATCACATTTACCCGCTGAGAATTTTTGCCGGTCACTTGAACGACGTTGATACAGTATCATTCCACCCTAACGGCACGTATGTTTTTACTGGTTCTAGCGACAAGACGTGTCGTATGTGGGACATGAGTACCGGCGACTCTGTTCGTTTGTTCCTCGGCCATACCGCCCCAGTAACCGCAACTGCAGTATCTCCTGATGGAAGGTGGCTTTCCACGGGTAGCGAGGACGGAATAATCAATGTTTGGGATATTGGCACAGGTAAAAGGCTAAAACAAATGCGAGGCCATGGAAAAAATGCTGTTTACTCTCTCTCGTACAGTAAAGAGGGTCACGTTCTTGTTTCCGGTGGTGCGGACCATTCGTTGCGGGTGTGGGACGCCAACAAATCTACTGCTGAACCTGGGAGCGAGCCTGAACAGCCCTTCACGAGTTTTTCTGGAGACGTAACAACTTCAGTAAATCAAGACATAAAAGAGTATGGTCGCAGGAGGACCATCGTTCCCACAAGCGATCTGGTGGCATCTTTTTACACCAAGAAAACCCCAGTATTCAAGGTGAAATTCACTAGAAGCAACTTAGTACTCGCAGGTGGCGCCTTTCGGGAGTAATTGTGGTATAGGAATACAAAATGTGCGTATATCTATTGTATAAATTATTTTTTGCGCATCAATCGAGGATTGACTTCTTTGCATCCCATCTGCATAAGAAGGGATCGCTTTTGTAGTAGTTCCGCTGCCAGTAAATGAAGTAGCGTGGCAAAACGAGCACAAACGTAATGGCGCTTACTCCAAAGATGAACACATAGTACCAGCCTAAACATCTTGCCACAAAATAATATGCTATAAGGTTAT
This sequence comes from Lachancea quebecensis, assembly GCA_030557885.1. Taxonomy (NCBI): domain Eukaryota; kingdom Fungi; phylum Ascomycota; class Saccharomycetes; order Saccharomycetales; family Saccharomycetaceae; genus Lachancea; species Lachancea quebecensis. Next base: position 44,210 of record JANIJM010000015.1, on the reverse strand, counting down.
CGAGACAAAACGATATCACATAAATTAGGTTATAGTTGCGTGCCAACAGGGATTGTTCAACATATGGTAGTAGGATATTAATTTCTATGCAAATAAGTAAAAAGCAAAAAACATCTGTCGTCGACTCGAGTCTTGATGCTAGAACCGCAACATTCGCGACCAAAATGTTTGTGGATGTGATTGAGTCGGTATGCAAAAATATTGACAGGACATAAAATGCTGTGAGCCAACATGATATCGTCCATATCGAATCTGAAGATGTGGTCTTTGAAAGAGACTTCAAAACTGGCGATAGTATCAGCATAGTGAAAATGATAATCAGGGACGACTTGATCTGCACCGTGATATAATGGTACACAATTGCAATGAGGAATGCGAAGGACGTGAGACCTATAGTAAAATAAGTTGGATCAAAATGATAAAAGTGCAAAAGGGTGAAGGCCACATACATGAGTCCCGTGTTTAAGATCCGGTGGTAAAACAGTGAGAAATCAATAACAACCTGGGCATAACTGGAAGTTTTCTGAGGCTTTGAAAGTGCTTCTTGAAGTTGTGCGACCTCATTCAGGAATGCGGGATCTGTATAGTTATCAGGGTAGGCCTGTTTGAGCCAGAGAAGTCTTTGCCATGGCTTTCTCATATGCTTACTGTCGAAGGCATATATATGCTTGTGCGAATTGTTTTTTGATGGAAATCTATCTTAGAGATGTGATCCAAAGAATTATTTATCATATATCGATTAAAACCCTCTTCGAAAGCCCAGTTTGAGACGCGAAAGCAGATAGTAAGAGGAGAAATATGCATTCAAGCGCTAGTTCTCACTTCTCCAGCTCATCAGTACATGAGAAGACAAAATCTGCCAGTGTCGAATCAGAGGATTCATCTGTGCCGCCAATAAGGACATTGCCGCGGCAAACACATCAAGTTGAAGCACATCCAAATGTTGACTATCAAGACAAGCTGTGGACCCAAATCGATGTTTTAGATGACGTACGGCGCATGGCACGCGAACAAGATTCATACGAAGGTTTCCCACCGGCCTTTGAGTCTCAGCTGCAGAAAATTCGCGGGGCTCATGTTACGTTATTGCAGGCGATGAGAAACAGACGCGATAAACAGGATGCTGATCACGACAACGAAGGCGAAAACAAAGCTGAGCACAAACTCGTGGACGATGTAATGAACTGCTTACAAGAGCTCCGGGAATAAACTGAATCAAGGAAATGAAGAAATAAAAGAAGTGTACACAGAGCGCTCAACTCAGTACCTGTCGGGAGGATTCTACAGAATGCCACTCAGAATGTGCTATCAAGACTAAAATGACAGAAAACATTGAGCATGTGTACTAAGACCACACACTACGGGGCACTCTGATGTGTACATACCACATGTACACAAACTCCTCTCTAAATATGGCGATCGCTGCTATACAGAGAGCGTGAGCCCTAATACTGTGAAGGCTGCTTCTCAGACAGCGATGGGTCTATTGCGTCTGAGATAGAGCGTTGCCGCCTGTGTTAACGGGGTGAAGTGCCCAACCTCTTCAAGTACTTCAACTCACTACGGCGTTCCTTCCAACTACTAATCTAGATGCTTCAGTACTGCAAGTGCTCACATGCAGAAGTCGCTATGAACGATATACGAGGTACACTCAACATTCGGCCCTCTTTACTCTCGTCGCCCGAAGGACAACGTTTTCTCGAAAGAGTCTAGCTTTACGTGTGCTCTGCCTTCTCTTTAGTGCCGTTTCACACGGTGTGTTTGATCAAATCCGCATTACTTCAGTTCGATTACGTTTGCATTTTAACGAACGGCGTAACCTATTTTTTTCTAGTGGCTTTTCTGGCAGCGTCCAGCAGCTTCTACTGAAATGGTATCAGCTGCAGCACAACAGGTGACGGGAAGTGGAAGCTGGGTCGAAATTAGCGGATTGCTAAGGCTGGCGTGTTCTAAGGTTTAAAACCAGTTTTAATAAAACCAGATATTTGAGCGATTATATGCTTCGCGATAGAGCTTGATTGTTAATTTTCCTCACACCCTTCCAAGCGAAAAGTCACTGTACCAATCAATTTGAACAATGGCTTCTAACACCTTCTCTGACTTTAAACTAGCTTCCGAGCTACCAGCCTGGTCCAAGCTGCAGGCCATCTACGACGCCAAGTCCAAGTCTCTTAACGTGAAAGACGAGTTTGCTAAGGACAGCAAGCGTTTCGAGAAATGGTCCAAGACCTTCAAGAACTACGACGGTTCTGAGATCTTGTTTGACTTCTCTAAGAACTTGGTCGACGACGAGGTTTTGGCTGCTCTGTTGGAGCTCGCTAAAGAGGCTAAGGTCGCTGAGCTGAGAGACGCCATGTTCAACGGTGAGCACATCAACTTCACAGAGGACCGTGCTGTTTACCACGTTGCGCTAAGAAACAGAGCCAACAAGGTCATGAAGGTCGACGGTAAGGACGTCGCCCCTGAAGTGGACTCCGTGCTGCAACACATGAAAGAATTCTCTGAGCAGGTCCGTTCCGGAGAATGGAAGGGTTACACCGGTAAGAAGATCACTGATGTTGTCAACATTGGTATCGGTGGTTCTGACTTGGGTCCTGTCATGGTTACCGAGGCATTGAAGCACTACTCTGGTGTTTTGAAGGCTCACTTCGTCTCCAACATCGACGGTACTCACATTGCTGAGACCTTGAAGATCTGCGACCCAGAGACCACATTGTTTTTGATTGCTTCCAAGACCTTCACCACTGCCGAGACAATCACCAACGCTACTAGCGCCAAGAACTGGTTTTTGTCCAAGACTGGTGGCGACGCTAAGAACATTGCCAAGCACTTTGTCGCTCTATCTACCAACGCCGAGGAGGTCGCTAAGTTCGGCATTGACACCAGGAACATGTTCGGCTTTGAGAGCTGGGTTGGTGGCCGTTACTCTGTGTGGTCTGCCATTGGCTTGTCCGTTGCTTTGTACATCGGTTTCGACAACTTTGAGGCTTTCCTGAAGGGTGCTGAAGCCGTTGACAAGCACTTCGTTGAGACCCCATTGGAGGACAACATTCCTTTGTTGGGTGGCCTGTTGTCCGTGTGGTACAACAACTTCTACGGTGCCCAAACTCATTTGGTTGCTCCTTTCGACCAATACCTACACAGATTCCCTGCTTACTTGCAACAATTGTCCATGGAATCTAACGGTAAGAGCGTGACTCGTGGTGACGTTTTCACCAACTACACCACCGGTCCAATCTTGTTCGGTGAGCCAGCTACCAACGCTCAGCACTCTTTCTTCCAATTGGTCCACCAGGGTACCAAGGTCATCCCATCGGACTTTATCCTGGCTGCTCAATCCCACAACCCAATTGAGAACAACTTGCACCAAAAGATGTTGGCTTCTAACTTTTTTGCCCAAGCTGAGGCCTTGATGGTCGGTAAGGACGAGGAGCAGGTCAAGTCTGAAGGTGCGACTGGTGGTTTGGTCCCACACAAAGTCTTCTCCGGTAACAGACCAACCACTTCTATCTTGGCTCAGAAGATCACCCCTGCTGCCTTGGGTGCTTTGATTGTCTACTACGAACACTTGACTTTCACCGAGGGTGCTATCTGGAACATCAACTCCTTCGACCAATGGGGTGTTGAGCTAGGTAAGGTCTTGGCTAAGGTCATTGGCAAGGAGCTAGAGGGTTCTGATGATGTCAAGGCTCACGATGCTTCTACCAACGGTCTAATCAACCAATTCAAGTCCTGGTTGTAAGAGTTGCTAGCATAGCTGCAATATAACCTACACTTGCGATATAAAGAAGCTTTTGTTAACGAGTTTATGTATTTTCTATAAGTATATGCAATTGGAAAATCTTTTATGATGATAAAGAAGCTAGATCAAAATTTCCCGTCTTATTGACAAAGGCGCCCATCTTCAAAAGGTCGGTTGGCGATGGCTGATGAGGCGACAGATCAAGAAACTGTAGCACCGGTCAGTACAATTGCTGAAGACAAGCAGAAGCGCTACACTCGCTGGAAAAAGAATTCAAAGCTTTACTATGATTATTTAAACACTAACAGTACAAAATGGCCATCTCTGACGTGCCAACTTTTTCCAGATCTCGATTTAGCGACTGATGAGCACCGCATACTGCTTTCTTCGTTCACTTCATCGCAGGTTCCTGAAGATGAATCCCTGTACGTGGCACGATTGTCATCGATGAAGCATATCCCTTGGAGTTCACTGAATGACTTCGACATAGAGGAGAAGGAGTTCAAGGTGGACAATTCTCTCAAGATTCCCTCAAAGCATTTGGTGGAAGATTTGAGAATCAAATTCCCGGCTGGGGACTGCAACAAGGCCCGGTATTGCCCGTCTAATCCTGACTTGATAGGCTCGGCGTCCTCCAACGGCTCAATATATGTATTTGACCGCACCAAGCATGGGTCCGCCCGACAGAAACTGATTTCTGCAGGAGACGCAGACCACCAGATCCATTGTCAGCTCTCCACTTCGCTGGAAGAAAGCAACAACGAGGCAGTGAGTCTCGCCTGGAATTGGCAGCGGCAGGGGCTCCTCGCGACAAGCTATTCTCACGGCCAGGTTTGTGTATGGGACCTTGAAAAATACGACAAGAATTCTCCTACGCTTATTACCCCTCTGGCCATGTCTACTGTTGATTCCCGGGGTTCTAACGAGGTTTCATGGATGGTTCATCATGATTCTCTGCTGGCATACTGCAGCGAAGGTAATTATGTGGGGATCATGGACATTAGAAGCCCTGAAAAAGCTCGGAGCTCCAGCAGTAATCCACATCATTCACAGGGAATCAACGCGTGTCAATTCAACTACCACAGGGACATGCTTCTCTGCTCTGCTGATTCTGCTGGCAGAATCAACCTGTGGGACATACGAAATTTTGCGCAGCCATTGAAGACCTTGCTTCATAAAGATTCGATCTCAGCCCTTCAATGGAATCCAAATGAACCAACTGTTCTAGCTACAGGGGGGCAAGATGATGGCCTTGTCAAGATCTGGGACCTTTCTCAACCGGAAGGGCAAGAACTAGTCTTCACGCACGGGGGGCACATGTTAGGTATCAACGATATTTCATGGGATCCACACGATACTTGGATGATGTGTAGCGTGGCCAACGATAACTCTATCCAGCTTTGGAAGCCTTCAAACAGCCTAGTAGGAGCTAACTAACTGCTCAAGTCTGGAAACCACTTAACCACGTGACACATATCCAATCAGTTAAAGGGATTTTTGACACCGGCACCCAGCAAGACGTATAGCACTATCTAAAAATTTTAAACCTACTCCTCAGCAGCGTTCAAAGACAACTTCTTGAATTGAGGAAGCGATCAGCACAGAAAACCGGTCGAGACAACTAATAGAACAATGAGTTTGCGTGCTTTGACCATGAAGGCCTCTACCAGGCCTTTGGTGATGTTGGGTATGCGTCAAACCCCGTATGTTTAGGTTTTTAATAGGATTGCCGCAAGTCAGAAGCACAAGAAAAGGGAATTGCGCTTAGCTGCACAACACAACCTGTTTAAATTGTATTGCCTGCAGGGAATATGGCGCTTTCTCAATGCTCTAGGAGAGGAGAAGGCTCGAACGAGATGAAGATAGGGGATGTTTTGATTCAAGTCTGTGTAGGAAAAGACAGACGCGCTATGGCACTAGCATTGCCTTCTTAAAGCTCAGAACTTGCTGGCCTATTGGGATTATCATACTAACAGTTTTTCAGAATTGCTGCCCGCTACATGTCCACACCAGCTCCACAGGATCCAAAGGAGAAGGCCTCCTCGATTTTGAGCGCCCTGCCAGGCAACAGTGCTCTATCAAAGACTGGTATCTTGGCTACTTCCGCTGCCGCAGCCATCTACGCCATTTCCAACGAGCTCTACGTTATCAACGATGAAACCATTTTGCTGGCTACTTTCTCCGGTTTCGTGGCCATCGCAGTCAAGTTTTTGGCTCCTGCTTACAAGGACTACGCTGACGCCAGAGTCAAGCAGGTTTCTGACGTGTTGAACGCGTCCAGAACCAAGCACGTCGATGCTGTCAAGCAAAGAATTGACTCGGTATCCGAGCTGCAAAGCGTCTCAGACACCACCAAGGTCTTGTTCGATGTTTCTAAGGAGACTGTTGAGCTTGAGGCCAAGGCTTTTGAACTGAAACAGAAGGTGGATTTGGCTTCCGAGGCCAAGTCTGTTTTGGACTCATGGGTCAGATACGAGGCCTCTGTTCGCCAGTTGCAGCAACAACAGCTCGCGGAAACTGTCATCAAGAAGGTTACATCAGAGCTGTCTAACTCCAAGTTCCAGGACAAAGTCTTGCAACAATCCGTCGCTGATGTCGAGAAGCTGTTCGCCAGCTTGAAGTAAACATGCCACACAAAATGCATTATGTTTATAAAGGCACACATGGAAGGTTGTAGTACGTTTTACGGCCTTATGAATTAGATATTCCTTTTACAGACCATTCATATTATCTTTAGAAGAGATAATGTTACGAATATTAAACTAAACCGGGCACGCTAGAGATCTTTAAGCGTGTGACAAGGCACCTTAGCACTACCGCCTTCTTGATGTATGATATGCAATCACCTACGTAGGTCCGCTGATTGGCTAGTCGCCCTTTTTACGATTTTTTGCCTTCAGAGGACGGCAACGGAATGCTGTTGAGTCCTTGGAGCTGGGGCTCAGCCCTGGATTTCCGCTTGAAAGTATGTTGATTGTACGGCACATTTTTGTAACCGCTAGGCGCCTTGCCCTCAGGATTCCACTCGCGATCATAAAATATGCTTCTTTCTCCTAGTCCCTGGCTCTTCATGTTGTTGTGATTAGACCAAGTGCTCTTGGGCGAGCTGTTCTCATCGCTGTAGTTGGCAGAGTTTGACTTGTTCATCACCGAGCGTTATGATGAGTGCGACTTGTCAGCGGGGATTCCTGATCTTTTGAAGCCGCTGTTGTTTTGATGCATCTGCCGAACCAGGCTTGATCACAAACCAGATGGATTCACTGCTGCTTTCTCTGTTGCTAAATTAGCTTTTTACTAGTTTCTGAAACTGATCCTGTATAAAAAACCAATAACAACGATCAATACAGCAGGCAGGTATAGTACTCGATCTGCAAATGTCTCAGGGCTCAGTACCGGGTGCGGGGGTTGGGGTTTCAGATCCCCAGGCTGATTACAATTTCTCGCATGTGCCGGCGCAAGCGCTAGATGCTGTAAGAATGCGTTTGGCTCAGCTCACTCATTCCCAAGCGAAGCTAAAAGACGAAATGGCAAAGGCAGATCTACCACAATGGCATTCTTTACAGGCACAAGTCAGCATCATCCTGACTCAGCTGCAGTCTCTAACTTCGACAATTCATCATTTTGAGGAAACGCTAGATTCAACGGTAGTATATCCGCTAGCAAATTTCCCAACAACCGCACATGAAGGTCTCTTGACAACCCTGCTACGCAAAAAGAACATACCCGAAGTTGACGAATGGATAAACGACGCTAAGGAAACCAGCGGCATAGATATCAACACTGCCTCCCATGAAGATATAAAGAATGCTCTTCGAAGTGACGAAGAGCTAACTAAATGGGCGCTGGATTTTTTAAAGCAAGAGCACAGCAATTACAGTTACCACGGATTTCACACTGCTCGCGAGCTGTCTGCTGGCGCTCCTCCAAACACTCGTGACGAGTACCAGCGCGCGCCAAGCAGCAAAAAGCCAAAGAAACCATTTGACGCGAACAGTGTCTTAAAAATGATTCATCAAGGTACTTTCAATTAAGAAAGTTTATATGCATTAAGGTATGTACAGGATAACGCTTTGTAATTGTTACGCGCTAGGTGGAGTGTAGTTCCTTGAGGCTTTTACACATCCGAGAGTAGTTTAATTACCAACTCCCAAGTGCCAAACATGATTATGCTGTTTGGCACAGTTCTTAGAAGATGAGGCGTCAACCCTCCATACATTGAAGCTAGACCCTCTTCTTTGATAATAACCCTGAAGGATTGGATCAGACCAGTATATTTGAGTTTCCCGTTTTCTAGCGGAGCTTGTCTTAGTCTCGTCCTTACCACTTCATGCGGATACGTGACTATGCTCGCCATGAACTTGGCAAGGCCAGCACTTCCAGACCTTTGACACCACTCTTTGATTTGTTCTGAGGTGCTCTTCTCTCCTTCACTTATGTGCCCAAACTTCTCGATAGACCGCATTTTAATCATTTGCTTCATTTGTTCGTACAACAGCCATTGAAGAATGCCCTCAACCGAGCCTAAATATGATGCGCTCAGTCCTTTGTATAAACCAAAAAAACCTTCTTTTTGCAGAATATGCTTCAAACAGTCCCAGGAGTTCTTGTATTGTTTCGTGTGTCCGGCTTTGTCCAGTTGGAGTCTAGTCTTGATCAGCCAGATAGGGTTCGTAGCGGTGGAGGTTGCCCACCCCGCAGTCGCTGCAGATATCAGATGTATCCATGGCGCTTCTTCCCCATTATTGAATGCCCTTGAGTAGATTTGCTTTGTCGTTCCGTAAGTGAAGAAATTGATACTTCTGGCAGGGATCACGCCCACCAAGTTAGGCCCTAAGCCTTTGAAAAGACTTCTAAACCCCTCTTGTTTGTAAACGTTGGAAATTATACCAAATGTCTCTCTGAAGTGCCTAGCCCCACTCATGATAAAATTGGAAGACTTGTGTGGTCCCGGGTTAGCACTCTTATAAACAGCCTGAAATACATCGCTCTGCAAGCGTGTTTTTACCACATCGAATGGGCAAGTAACAACCGCTCCTGCCATGCCTCCCAAACCGCCCGCGACGAAGTGAACCCAGGGTTTAACATCAGAGGAAGACGTGGCAGCAACAACTGTTGCTCCGCGCTTTGACGCGAAGTTCACATTTTTGAGATTAGAGGCATCTTCGTCGCTTCCCAAATATGGAACCGACTCTCTGGCCTCTTGCTCGAGCTGTTCAAGAGTCTTTTTGGGCATCCTGACGTTTTCAATGGGCACTCAAAATAAGATTTCCTCACGCCTGTGCAAACTTCAGAACAGGAAAACTTAACAAATATCAGGTCTCAGCTTTCACAAAACGCTGAACATGCAAAGGAGATAATGGCCAATGCTCCCAAGAAACGCTGTCTGGGGTTTTGGCCATCTCATCTCTCTTCACCTGTATTTTCTGCCCAGCCCAAAAATTTTAGCAAATATTACTACACGTGACTATACATCAGCGGGAACAGCTCCGCCTCAGCAGCTCGCGGTCAACGACCGTTTCACAAACGGAAGCGACTACTCAAATCACTCAAGACCGAGTACTTTCAAATTGATAGCCGAACAATTGTTTTACGGTACGTGTACAATTGTTTTACATTAGACACAGTATATATGTGGAATCTGGAAGATGGTTCCAAAGAAAACTGACATGCCAAAAGAACACAGACAGATTAGATGAAAGTCTCGTATGGAACTGGAGCCAAGGTCTTTGGAATGTTACCTTCGGTGGAAACAACACGAGAACCTCTTGGCTGAGCAGGCTGTCTCTTCAATTGAACAGCAACACCCTGGGCCTTAGCCTCACGACGCTTAGCGGCGTTAGACTTGACTCTGTCCAAGAACTCTTGTCTACACTTGGAGTGCTTGATGTGCTCGACTCTCAAGCTGACTCTCTTCTCGATGTATCTGTTACCAACAACCTTGTTGATGATGACACCGACGGCAGACTTGGTCACGTTGTAGACGACACCAGTCTTACCTTGGTAGAACTTGTGAGGCATACCCTTCTGGATGGAACCGTTAGCCTTGATGTCAACAATGTCACCAACCTTGTAGATCTTCAGATAAGTGGACAATGCAATTGCACCGTGCTTTCTGAAGTCACGTTGGAACATGTAACGAGTACGAGATCTGTAACCGTGACTGCAAAGTTGTTAGTATTGAGTCGCCTTCTGGCGCTGAGAAGTATGGACCTAGACTGCACCGAGCTGAGCCCTATGGTAAAGAGAAAAACTCGGTAGTTCTGAACAGAGTGGAATTCTCGGTGTGTTGTGCGACGTTCATGCTAATTTCAGTAGCCTTCATCCACGGTTTACTGGCTTTCGCTAATGGCATTTACGGCATATATCCACATTCAATTTTGGTTTTTAGATCCGCTCAGTGCTCATTTCATATGCTTCATCGGCGTAAAAAGATTCAGCACTGCTCCCACTCTCGCGCGTTCAATAATCGTTTTATGACATACGATTTACCCATTTTTGCTTGTTGACCTTCTTGCTGACTGTTCCTGAGTGCTGGATAGTGCTGATTCTAAAAGTTTTATTGAATTTTTCAAACTGCTACGCTACGCGCTCACTGCCTACAGTATCCAGTACTTCCCAGGACTCCAACGGGAATTGCCAGCAGAGTCCCTGCCAGCAGAGGCGTCGGCAGCAGTGCAGTAGCAGGGGGAGCGCTAGGCAGAGCCGGGTGGGGAACCAGTGGGAATAGGCTGAGAGCTAGGCAGAGGGCCACATCCCGTAGGCAGAGCATCCCGCCGCAGTACTGCGCTCTGGGCCCAAACAGACTGCATAGCCTTGGGATGGCTACTGATCTCCAGACCATTCCCTAGACACACCCGAAGAGGCCTCCACTTTTACGAACCCACGCAGAAGCGTACCACCGCGGAACACCGTACGAGATATTTTTTCAGTACGAGAACGGAATAATAAAGATCGGCAAATGTATGGGTGTAACAGTCAAACATTGAAGGCCTCAGACTTATACTTCTATAGTAGAGCTGTTGCTATGGTTTAAAGTTGGACAGCATGAAGCCACCCGCCTAATCAAGATTGAGGTACACGGAGTTCGCTGATGAGATGTGTGAGATGAGAAAAACATAATTCTTTGCAGGGCGAGCAGGCTTTTAGCTTCGTGGGATTCAGGTGCTTTGAAGTCACAGTTTTCTCCGAAAGATGCCTAAGACGGTACGGTCATCTACTCACAAGCACAGTATTGTTCATAAAGAGTTACTTAGCACGCTAAGTAGACTCGGATTTCATAATATACAGATTACCTAGCCCGCTTGTGCAACAAGCGCGGCGAAACATAACACCAAAAATAAATTTACAACTACGAACCCAGGGCGCTCCAATGCTCGCGGATTATATAGTTTAGATATCTGTTCAGAACAAAAATTAAACATTCGTTGAGCACGTAGCTGCCGCAGGGTTCCAAAGTTTGCAGGACCGCTGTTCAAGAGAGAGCAGTGCGCTTACTCGGCGTCCTCTTCGGCGTCACCACCAGCAGCCTCGGCCTTTCTGGCGGCGTTCTTTCTGGCAACTCTGCCTGGTCTGCCACCACCGAATGGAGAGCCTCTGGCGAAGTCAACGTGCTTCTCAGACTCCAATCTGACCATGAAGGATGGGACGTTGACCAACTGCTTACCGACAGCAATGTGTCTCTGAGTGATCAAGACTCTAGCGTGGTGAACAGACTTAGCCAAACCCAACTTGTAGACCTGGGTTTGCAATCTTCTCTCCAAGAAGTCCTCAATCTTCAAGGCCAAGACGTAATCCAACTTCTTCTTGTCCTCGGACAAGACACCTAGTCTGACCAGTCTTCTGATCATGGCGTTACCCTCGAAAAGTCTCTTTGGGTCCTTCTCATCTCTGGTCAGCAAGTCTCTGGCAGCACGACGGATCTTAGACAATTGGAAAGAGATTCTGTAAATCTCTCTCTTGTTCTTTAGACCGTATTCACCAGCCAACTTCAACTCAGCGTCCAAACGAGCGGACTCGTAAGGTCTCTTTGGGGTAGAGTAAGTCTTGGAGTAGGTTCTTGGGGCTCCTAAAAGAACGTTAGTTTTAAGAACGGGCTACGAAGATCGGGCTACAATTTACTCATGAATATTGTTAACAATCTCAAAAAATGGACGGTAGCTGAGGCTATCGGTCCAAAACAAGCGCGACAGTATCTGAAACGACTGAATTCGTCCAGGAACCAAAACATATGAGCTTGCTGAGCAAGCTCAGCATGCATCAAAGAAGCTGGTACTTTTACCTGAAGTGTCGGGTTTTCAGAGTAAAAGCGCATCCAGCAAAAAGTCGGCTTGACATTGAGAAGGTATAGAAATATTCATGAGGACCCGATCCTCGAAAAAGAAGAGTATTGCACAAGTGCAACTCATTCTTCCGACGCCTTACATTCGTTAGAATGCATGGAGTCTATTGTATTGTTAATACGTACTTGGCATCTCGAAATTGACTCTTAGTGTTTTAAACCAATTGATTAGCTACTAAGCAAGTTGACGAGATCCTGTATTTATAGGACGCCTGAAAAGTTTCAGCGGCCAATGGAGTAAAAAAAGTTGCGTGGGTAGCGCGATGTACACCACGTGATATGAATTTTTATTCGGAAAAGTAAATGATGTATGGGTTAACAGTCAAAAGTCATACTATCGGCAAACTGCTTGAATGACGGTGGTAGCTCGAGCTGGTGAAGTAGACGCCTTCCTCTATAACGTAGACCGGCTCCCCTTGATGTCCGAATGAGTAGCCAAACAATTGCTTTTACCTGTCCGAATATTTGACCGCTTTAAATTACATGAAACTATCTATTGAAGATCCGAGTGGAACTCTTTGATGATCGAATCCACATCCTCGATATTCAGCTGTCTCACGTCACCAATTTTCTTGATCTTTTGAGTAACGTCCTTAATTTGGTCGTCTGTCAAGTGCAAGTTGAGCTGTTCAACTCTCGACTTGATAGCGTTCCAGCCTGTCAGTCTGTTTGCAAAGTGAATGTATCTCTTCAAACCAAAGTCTTGAGGGTCCAAGATTTCGTATGTAGATGGGTTGGCGAGAATCGCCTTCGCGTGAATGCCTGCTTTATGAGTGAATGCACAGAACCCAGTGATGGGGTTGTTGAAAGGCACGTTGACTTCCACGGCCTCAGCGACCAGGTTCTCAATGTCTCTGATCTTATGCAACTTGTACTTAGACTTGACGTACTCGGGGGCGGCGACGATCATCCTGGCCATGAGACCACCCAGTGGAGTAATACCGTTTCTTTCACCGATACCCAACACAGAGACATCGATGAGCTTGGCGCCGGCTTCCAGCGCGGAGTATGCGTTACCGATTGCGCAGCCAGTGTCGTCGTGGAAATGACACTCGATATCACACGAAACAACCGCCTTCAAAGTACGCACCAAGTCGTAGACCTGTCTAGGGTTGGCACAACCCACGGTATCCGCAATACCAACTCTGTTAACGCCGATAGCGCTCACAGTCTTGTAGATGTTAAGTAGATCAACAATGTCCGATCTGAAAGAGTCCTCGGACGAGAATCGAATCTCCAGACCCTTGGACTTGACAAACTCGATCACTTCGACAGCACTCTTGGAGATGTAGTTCATATCTTTGCCGTGAGAAAACTGTCTAAGGAACTGGGAAGTTCCGATAACCACGTCGACACCATCCACACCGGTCTCTACGGCCACCTTGGCGTCGTCCATGTGACAACGGATGTGAGTCAGGATTTTGGCTTTCAAGCCTAGCTTACAGATGGCCTCACAGTCCATTCTGCTCTGCTCCGATGCCACTGGAGAGGTGAGCTCGATGTAGTCTACACCGAAGTCATCCAACGCCTTGGCGATCTCTATCTTCTTCTCTGTACTGAAAAACGCATTGGCAAACTGCTCGCCCTCTCTGAGGGTAGACTCGATCAACTGAAAGTTGTCAACATTAGACACCAGATCAAACGGGCTGGGCGCGTAGGGGTTCGATTGCACGGACATTATTGGGGGTAGAGCGACTTTGATGAGAGCTTAGTGGGAGTCTAACACTGAGGAAGATCACTTGCTCAAATCTCTCTTTCTTAAATCACCACTAGGTCTTTTATCACCTGCATCGATATGACTCCCATCGTGACTGCTTTTCCGTCGCATTTTCGCACCCGGAAGAATTGCGAGGGAAATCATGCACGGGCTGGCGTCCCTGGACGCAGCCTTTACTTGCATAACTTTGGGCTCCCTATAAGCGCAACAGTTTTTGAGCACGTGTGAAAACTTATCGCAACATACGTCAATTCAACGGTCACATGGATAGATTATGTAACCGGACAGCCTTTCGAAGTCGCGTGCTGTTACCCGGTCAAAACGCGTCTAATTCAAAAAAAATTTGCTATATAAAAGGGGCCCGGCTCCAGATCCCGAAGCGACAGCATATAAAAAGACGGAGAAGGAAGATACGCGAAGCGCGAAGCGTAAAGTAGTCTTTTTTTTTTTTTTTAATTTTTTCTGGGACACTACGGAAGGGAAATCCGTTTTTACGAGGTTAACAGAAGCCCATACAAGGATACTGGGAATATTTGGGGAATATATTTGATTTCACGTGATATATACGAATTAGCCGCCGAGGTGCGATCGTGAAATTGAGGCTAACTTTGAAAAGAAGCCGTTAGTCGTTGAACTTAAGCTAATAAACTCAACGCGAAAGCGCTTTTAACAGACGCTGGAAGCATCGCTGATCACAAATCATACGTGGTTTTCGGATTCTAGTAGAAGTTCAAGCACACACACACACATACACATACACACACAGATTGGCTAATGAGCGCACAACTCTCGAGGTTAGACCGGCAGGTGATCCTTCTGGAAACAGGGTCCACACAGGTTGTTCGAAACATGGCAGCCGACCAGCTCGGGGACCTTGCCAAGCAGCATCCAGAAGACACGCTGTCATTACTTTCTCGAGTTTACCCCTTCTTAATGGCCAAAAAATGGGAGACGCGAATCACAACGGCGCGTGCCGTAGGTGGCATCGTGAGCCATTCGCCGTCTTGGGATCCCAACGAAGACGAAGTTCAAGCACCAGAAGATAGCAGCGGAGACCAGAGCCAGGTACCGCAAGGCGAGCCATCTGTATCTGAGGCCACCGCCAACGGCGATGGTGAAACCGCCAAAGTCAAGCTAGAACAAGAGATTCGACTCAAGCTTGAAGAAGTAGACAATACAGAGGAGTGGCGTTCGCTTCAAGACGACAGCAAACTGTTCTCGCTCTCCGACTGGAACCTTACCGATGTTTTAAAATCCGGCAAGGCCCTCCTGGCTGCCAGCTTCGATGACTTTCCTGCGGCTTTGCAGCTAGAACAGCCACAGCGACAGCCCGCGCCCAAACAAACCAAGATTGAGGAAACTCCCGAGTTTGCACAGCCCCAACCCTTGTCGGGCAAGGCTCAGTCTCTAGAGTCTAAAAAAAGTGCACGTATGGCTGCCATGGCCAAGCGAAAGCGGAAGATACAGGCTAAAACTACAACTAAGAAGCCAGTAGATATTTCTCAGAGTTCGATTTCACGGAACTTGATGGCTCAGGAAGACTCCAGCCAAAGCCCGACCCCTTCCCCCACCATGCTCAACAATCCCAAGCTGGAAATTACGGAGCAACCAGATTCCAAGAAAATAATGATTGAATCAGTGATGAGTCCTATCTTGGAGAAACATGATAGCGTTTCTGGCCTGGTCTGGCAATTCCAAGGCATATACGAGCTTTTACTAGAGAACCTGATGAGTGACAGCTGGGAAATAAGACACGCCGCTGCTCTGGGACTCCGTGAAATCATCAAAAAGCACGCCAAGAGCGTGGCGAGAATCAAGGGTAAATCGAAAAAAGAAAATAACATCAGAAATCGCAGAGCTTTAGAAGATCTTGCAACGCGGCTTTTAATCGTTTTCGCGCTCGACAGGTTTGGCGACTTCGTTTATGACACTGTGGTCGCGCCTGTGAGAGAATCTGTAGCGCAGACCCTAGCTGCACTTTTGATTCATCTTGATGATGATTTGTGCATTCAAATATTTGGCGCTCTAGAACAATTGGTGCTACAAGACCCTAAGGTAGTTGGTCTACCGAACAAAATCTGGGAAGCTACACATGGTGGTCTTCTGGGTATACGTTATTTTGTGGGCATTAAAACAGATTTCTTGTTCAAGCATAATTTGCTCGAAAATGTTGTCAACATTGTACTTTATGGATTGAAGCAAAACAACGACGACGTCCAGAGTGTGGCCGCCGCCATCCTCACCCCTATCGCCGTCGAGTTCGTAAAATTAGAGGAGGGCACCATCGACCTCGTTTTGAGCACTATATGGAACTTGTTGACACACCTTGAGGATGATCTTTCGTCAAGCGTTGGCTCAGTTATGGATTTATTGGCAAAACTTTGCGAACAAAAAGAAGTCCTAGATGTTTTGAGGGCAAAAGCTATGTCGCATCCATTAGAATGGTCTTTCAAGAGCTTAGTTCCAAAATTGTACCCATTTCTGCGGCACTCGATTACAAATGTTAGAAAAGCTGTGCTTAACTTGCTAATGGCGTTCTTGTCTATCAAAGACGACTTCATTAAACATTGGATCAACGGTAAGATTTTTCGACTAATCTTTCAAAACATTATTCTCGAGCAAAATCCACAGGTGCTAGACATGTCTTTCAAGGTCTATATATCCATGTTGGAGGTGTACAAGAATAAAAATCCGGAGAAAAACTTGGATCACCTATTTGGTAAACATCTAGCACCAATACTGCATTTGTTAATCACCCCTATAGGAGAACACGGCAAGAGTTACAATATGGAGCTTCAGTATATTCTCAAGCCCTCTCCTCATTACCAACTTCAGTCAGAAAGAAAAAGGGGCGCTGCATTGGAACCGCAATCGGACATACCGCCCCCTGCTAACAGCGAGCGTGTTAATATCGATGCTCCAATGATTGCGGGAGACGTAACTCTCTTGGGTACAGAAGTGATCTTTAATACAAGAGTCACGGGAGCGAAGGCCCTGGGCATCACTTTATCCATGTTCCAGAAATCTACTCTCAAATCCTTTTTCACAAATGTTTTACTTGACTGTTTGCAGTTACCATACGCCACGCCGCGCATGCTTGTAGCTATTATCATATCAGAATTCTGCTCCAACCTGGTAAATCAGCCCTCTGATGAAGATGCAGATGACTTGAGACATTTCGTCTCAGAAGCCTTCGGTGAAACTTTTACCGGTCAACTCACGGATCCTTCTGCATTGCCTACTTTCCGTGAGCTGGTACCCAGCTTGAAAGCATTGCGCACTCAGTGCCAGAGCCTACTATCAACTTTCGTTGACGTTGGGATGTTACCACCCCAGCGCTTGCCTCAACTTGCCATTATTGTTCAGGGGGAAGCAGAGGCTGGCCCTGAGGCGTTCGGCATCGAAACTGCTGAAAAAACGCATGGGGAAATGAGTGATAAGCTTTTCCGCCATTTGAGTAACTCCTACAAGATATTGGCTAAGAAGCCAGTGGAAGACGCTAAACACCGTGTTTTACAGGCTATTGAAACTGCTAAAGATGCTCAGAAGTCGAGAGTTTGTAATGTGCTTGCAAACTACGCCTCGGCTGCACTGCTGTTCGACGGACTGCCAGCTAAGCTCAACCCCTTTATAAGGGCTTTGATGGACAGCATAAAGGAGGAACGTTACGAGATTCTGCAGAAGAGATCAGGCGATGCAATTTTGAATTTAGTGGTAGAACTAGTAAAAGCAAAAAAGGGAAACGTTGCAAACAAGATCGTCAAAAACTTGTGTGGTTTCCTGTGTGTCGACACATCCGAAGTTCCAGAATTTTCACCAAACTCCCAATATAAGGATTCTATTTTGACTCTCATCAGGGAGCAAACAGCATTGGCATTTCAGGACGATGCTAACGTGAAAAAATTGGCTGAAGAAGCTCAAATTAAAAGAAAAGGTGCATTATACACGCTGAGCGAGTTTCTGCTGCGCCTAGGTCCAACAGTTTTAGAGGTTGTTCCCCAAGTCAAACAAATGATTTTTGACCCGCTGGAAAGGGTCGATAGTGAATTCAATGGCGTCCCGCCAGACGCGAAAACTGGACAGGAGGTTGTTGATGCCCTGGGTGTCTTGAGAGCTCTGATAGTCTATATGAGCGAAGAACTACAAACAAACGAGATACTCCCACGCTTGCCTCTCATTCTGAAATACCTCAGATCTGACCTTGCAGTATTTCGGTACTCAGCAGCACGAACCCTTGCAGATTTAGCCAACACCTTGACAATCCAAGTGCTTCCATTCATTATCCAGACAGCACTACCTCTGATGAGTAATCCCTCATCAGTAACAGATAGACAAGGTCTCACAGAACTGGTATATCATCTGGCTTTGTATATGGGGAGCAACATTTTGCCTTACGTTGTGTTTCTTATTGTGCCGCTTTTAGGACGTATGAGTGATTCCAACCAAGATATTCGGACTCTGGCAACCTCTACGTTTGCTTCTATTATCAAACTGGTTCCCCTTGAGGCAGGAATTCCAGATCCCGAGGGCTTGCCTCAAGATCTCATGGAAGGCCGTGAGAAGGAGCGTGATTTTATTCAACAAATGATGGATCCTTCTAAGGCGAAACCATTCCAATGTCCCGTTGCCATCAAAGCCACCTTAAGAAAGTATCAACAAGACGGTGTTAACTGGCTGGCTTTCTTGAACAAATATCACTTACATGGCATACTTTGTGATGATATGGGTCTCGGTAAGACCTTGCAAACCATTTGTATAATCGCAAGCGATCAGTACATGAGGAACGAAAACTACGAAAAAACCAAGGCACGTGAATCTAGGCCCCTACCTTCGCTTATCATATGTCCACCATCCCTGACCGGGCATTGGGAACAAGAGTTTGAGCAGTATGCCCCTTTTTTGAAAGTTCTGGTATTTGCCGGTGGGCCTTCCACGAGGTACCCTCTCCGAGACAAGCTGGGTACTGCTGACATCGTAATTACTTCGTATGATGTCGCGAGAAACGACATTGACGTTATTAACAACTACGATTACAATTACTGTGTTCTTGATGAGGGGCATATCATAAAAAATGCACAATCGAAGCTAGCCAAAGCTGTGAAACTTGTTAGCGCAAATCATAGGTTGATCTTGACGGGAACTCCAATTCAGAACAATGTTGTTGAACTTTGGTCGCTGTTCGACTTTTTGATGCCCGGATTTTTGGGTACAGAGAAGATGTTTCACGAAAGGTTTGCAAAACCAGTGGCAGCTTCAAGAAACAGTAAAACTTCCTCCAAGGAACAAGAGGCAGGTGCACTAGCTTTAGATGCTCTTCACAAGCAGGTCTTGCCGTTCATGCTGAGAAGGTTAAAGGAAGATGTGCTTTCTGACTTGCCACCAAAAATTATTCAAGACTACTACTGTGAACTCAGTGACTTGCAGAAGCAATTGTACAAAGACTTTGCCAAGAAGCAAAAAAATAACGTGGAGCAAGACATCGAAAATGTGTCCGAAGTCGACAACAAGCAGCATATTTTCCAAGCGCTTCAATACATGAGAAAACTGTGTAACCATCCTTCGCTCGTGGTGTCGAAAGATCACCCGCAGTGGTCGCAGGTTCAGGATTACTTGAAGCAAACAGGGTTTAGTTTACATGACATTACCCATGCTCCTAAACTCGGAGCCCTCAAAAACCTACTGCTGGAATGCGGCATCGGCATACAAGATGTAGATAAGAAGTCAAAGACCTATCTTCCCTCTACTGAAAGCGTGATCAGTCAGCATCGCGCCCTGATTTTTTGTCAGCTTAAAGATATGCTGGACATGGTTGAAAATGATCTTTTCAAAAAATATATGCCCTCTGTGACATACATGAGACTTGATGGTAGTGTTGAGTCCCGCGATAGGCAAGCGGTCGTCCGCAAGTTTAACGAAGATCCTTCGATCGACTGTCTCCTGCTGACAACAAAGGTGGGTGGTCTTGGATTGAATCTTACGGGAGCAGACACCGTCATTTTTATTGAGCATGACTGGAACCCAATGAACGACCTTCAAGCTATGGATAGAGCACACCGTCTAGGGCAGAAAAAGGTCGTGAATGTATACAGAATCATCACAAGGGGCACTTTAGAGGAAAAGATCATGGGTTTACAGAAGTTCAAAATGAACATCGCTTCAACAGTTATTAACCAACAGAATTCGGGTCTTGCTTCTATGGATACACACCAACTTCTTGACCTCTTCGACACCGATAATGTTCCATCTCAAGAGAAGGAAGCCAAAAATTCTTCTGATGGTATGATTGATGAGATTGTCAACGAGACTGGTCTAACCGGTAAGGCAAAAGAGGCTGTCGGTGAACTCACAGAACTGTGGGACACTACGCAATACGAGGAGGAGTACAATCTGGATAATTTCATAAAAACACTACGTTAGCATGATGAGATAAAGTGCTGCATTGCATTAATGTAAATAACTTATAGAGGTTGATTGTAATATTAATTTTTTCTGAATTATAAGTATAAGGTATTAGTGATGGGAGCCGGAAAGCATAAAGTGTTTGTTTTGGCGAAGAACGACAAACAAAAATGAAACTTGCACAGCAGCAGAACACAGACTAAGAATGTCATCTCTGCAGGAACAGATAGCTTCAAGAAAAAGAAGGTTAGAGGCCCTCAAAGAGAAGCGTGTAAACTCAGCCATTCAGCAGCCCCATCTCCCTAATGAAGCACTCGGAGAAGAGGATACACCCGTGTTAAAAAAGTCAAAAGGGTATGAAATACAAGTCACTGAAGGGCCGAGTAAACAGGAAAACAACATAGGTATTTCCTCTGAAGACTTATCTGGCATAAGGCCCCCTGTGGATCAGAATCAGGAAGAGGATACGGATACTGATTCAGACGCCAATGGTGAACTAGCCAGCAAGATCAAGCCTACGAGTGATCTGAAAGAGAAGTTACGTCCTCAGCTAGAAGAGTTGGAGGAGCGCACTCAGGAAGCAATTAAAAGAATTGTACGAAAAAGGCTCCTCACTCAACCCGGTGCCGACTGAAAATCGCTTTGCATGCAAGATCTTCCTGGGTTTACTCTACAATATTTTATCGACTTATAAATAGCTGAACTAGTTGGGGCTCAAGAACGCCTCGCGGATGTACATGACGGCAAATACGAAGAAAGATAGAGCACCGCCAAGTGTGACTGTTCTCATGCTTATTTTCGTAGCTAGCATCTTGCCACCAACCACTGCCAATGCGGTGCAGAAGGCGTGGCCGACGACCGCACCCCAGATAACAAACCAATAATCACTGCCAGAAGCCATAGCAATAGTGCTTATCTGAGAGCGATCCCCAAATTCGCCTAAAAATACCATGCTGAATATCTGAACCCAGACAGGTGTGAAGATGTAGGCGCCAAGATCCATCACCTTGTTGGCAAATTTAGTGACAGCAGAGTTTTTAGAGTAGTTCTTGCTCGATTCTCGAATTGGCTCACCACCTTCGACATCTTTCATGTTTTTGTTCAAGTCCTGCACTGCAATTTCTTCTTCAACTTCAGCTAGTTCCTCCTCAACGCCCATGTCCTTTGACATCGCCAACCCTTCCAGCGTCAACTTGTAGCCGAAGACCAGGAAAAGAATGCCGGCTAAAAAGTGGGTATAGCTTTCAGGTATCCAAGACGTGAATGTCCGGCCTACAAGACCTGAAAGGATGGTCATAAGAAAGAGAGAGCTCGCAGATGCCGTGAAAACCAGGAGTCTTGGATATCTCATTGCCATAAGTGCGGCGATCAGGAAAGTCTTGTCGCCGATTTCTGACACGGCTATCATTGAGATCGAGAAGAAGAAAGCCTTGGTTGGGCTGTCCGGGGCTGTGTCAGTTCCTTCATTCTCTTGGGCAGCCACGGAAGCCGTCGCTAACGTTGAGATAACGGCTAAAGGCAGGATGGCTCTCTTCATCAAGCTCATGGCCAACTCCTTTGTGGTTTCGTGATATAAGAGGCTTGGCTAGATATCAGAGAGAAAAGCTCTTTATTTATTGTAATGAATTGA
Source organism: Lachancea quebecensis (assembly GCA_030557885.1). Lineage (NCBI taxonomy): Eukaryota > Fungi > Ascomycota > Saccharomycetes > Saccharomycetales > Saccharomycetaceae > Lachancea > Lachancea quebecensis. Next base: position 22,384 of record JANIJM010000015.1, on the reverse strand, counting down.
CGTGAAGAGCATTTTTTTCATAACGTGTTCATAATTCAAAACATCATCTTCCGACGGATGCGAGCTACCTTGGATAGTAATATTTGATCTCGAAGAAAGTAGACGGTTCATACTTAAGAGCGGGGACTGTATGCGTGTTTTCTACGCTTCACAGTGTATGCCAACGCTATGAGGAACTCGTTCAATGCTACAGGAAGTGAGCTGTAGTGCTCAGACATGCACACGAGCGGTAGTTTTCTCAAAGTACGACCGGTGACTCCGGTTTGCTGTTTTTTTTTGATGGTTAGTCTGTGATTCTAGAAGCCTTCGGTAGGTTGGTTTGTAATGAAGTGAACTTACTACGCACTGCTGCGAAATCTTCTGGATAGCTTCTTGGACATCATAACTCTCGAGAAGTGCTGGCCCCTCTGCAGCATAGATTACCCCCGTTTCGAGAAGCTCGCGTATAGCGGAGGTGAGAATGACGCAAGTTCCATGTTTTGATGGTGCACCAATGTAAAACACGCCGTCTGCTCGATCTAGGAAGGCAGCGTCTAAGCTACTGGCGACATTTGAAGTAGCCAAAACTAGCAAATTGTTGAACCTCTTTAGGCTGTCTAGTTTGGTTAGCAATGTGTTAACGACACGAATCCCATCCGTTGTCTCATTCTTCTTCATCAGTGATTCTCTCGATGAAGCCAGCGTTTCGACTTCATCCATCAGCAGACAAATAAAACGGTTCTGATTTAGTGAGCTCATCAACAGACGCTCGAGATCTTGGAAGATCTTTTCAAGGTTCTTAGCAGACTCTCCGAACCACCTTGAAAAAATCCGAGAACAAGACAATTCTACCACTATAGCCTGGTAGTCGACATCTTTGAATAGATCTTTGGGATCATTGTTGTAGCGGATGGCCAATTTTTGGCATAGGGCCCTACAAACTGTAGTCTTTCCTGTCCCGGGCGGACCATGAACTAGAAGAATTTTGTTGTTCGACACAAGCGTCTGCGAGAGCCGTTGTTTCGAAAAGCCTGCCAATTTTAGCGAAATTGTAGCGTACGCTGACAATTTTTGCTTGACGCCGTCTTCAAAATGTAGCGATTCCCATAAACCTTCGAACTCCGGACATGGAAGAAACCAAATTTTGCTTTGTGACAGAGTTTCCTGTGATAGTGATATGCCTGTTAGAAATGAGTGCGTCGATTGGAGCTCGCGAGCTGTTTCTTCAGAGCTGCATGAATCTTGGATATCTATCTTATCGAACTCCTCGGCAATATTTGAATAGTTACTGCGGGGGCGGTCGGTTTCCAAGCAACAGTAACAGTTCACTTGAAAAGACGCGCTAGATTCTCGTTCGCGCTCACGTTCAGCTTGACTTTTTCGCAAAAGATCAGAGTCCGTGTTGCAGAGGATGTTTTCTATTGCTGAGGCGATTGAGCTATGTGTTCCGTGCGACGGACGCACGGTTGCAAAGTTCTCCACTTGCATATGTTCCACCTGCATGTTTTCCACACACAAGGACAGAAGTAGGTTCTCCTGGCCGTCTGTTAGATTGTATTGCTTCTTGGCTCCCATCTGGTGTAGTATGACCTTGGTCAAACTCTTGACTATGTTCTCTTGCGCTTTTGTCGGTTTGAGGCTTATCTCTACCGAACCCTGGCCTTCCAAGAGGAGTTTCTTGGAGCTGACCGCCACGCCATCCTTAAAACCAAATGACTGCTTGCGAAGCTTATTTTTCACTGCCTCTATGATTACCTTCGACATTACGCCACAGCATCGGGAGTTATCTTGAGACTCCATTTCTTGAATTGCTCGCCGAAAGACCCCGAGTGTGGGGCCCTTCAACTGAACGTCCACGATAAGCACCATTTGTCTAGTTCCTGAGGGTAGTCCTGACCTAGGCAAATCGAGCTTCTTGCTTTCATATCCTGCTCAGGTCATATTAGCTCTAGCCGCCGAGCGCTTCATATACTAATTTTTGTGTGTAGTTTTATACGTGTGTGATGGTCACATGCACAGATCGGTCGCTGCCGTTGCAGAAGCTGGCAGAAAGACGCCAAGCTGGCTAACCGAATACCGCCGGGTTCGTTACTTCTATATATTCTGTCTCTTTTTGGTCAAAAGTTTGATTTCACTATCTAGAGTCAGAGCGAAAGACTAAGCGCGCATGGCATCTAATCTGCATAGCACTTAAAACGCCACTGTATGGGCCCTTTCTCCATTACCGGCCCTTAAACCTGTTCTGATGGCTTCCTGGAAGAGCACCAAGTGAGGCCGTTTCTATGTGCTAGCAACAAAACTTGAATCGGAGCGTTGCAGGAAATAATTGTGTGTAAGACTCCTGCAACTCCCACAAGCATTACTATCTACACGAAAAGCAAGTTAAAATGTGCTTGGAGCAAGCGACAGATTGATAGCAGTGTACTTTAGAAGCGTGACAAGGCCCTGTACTTTGCCCTGCCAATGTACTGTGAGCTGAGAATGAGAAGCACCCAGACTCCGAGGAAGTTTCTAGTTAAGTGGAAAATCAGCGCGTTTGCAGTCTTAAGGAACTCTCACCTTCAGGCTTCCTGCCCATGATATAGAGAAAGCCACATTCAAAGCTGTGCGATGGCTACTTCTTCCTGGAGTGCAGGCGTCTGACCCTGCTTTCGCATCGACTTTCTCAAGCAGGAAATTAAAAACGCGCCATCCAGAACGCTGTTTGCTTATGTAACCGTGAACCTTAGCGATGAACTTTGATAGGCAGAGATAACAGCCCGATAGCACGGCGCAGCAGCAGAATATATAACAAGAGCGTCGCAAGCATAGCGACTGGGGCTGGTGTGCTAGCCTGGACATTTCAGAAACTTAAGCAAAATGCCTTGTTGTCAGACCCAATCTACTGAGGGTAAAAGCTGCAGTTCGTCCACGTCCAGCTCGTGCGGTACGTCGAGCATACCCGGCACAGGCCGCGACAATAAGCCCACACAGGCCCAAGGCTGCTGTGGCCAGAACTCTACAGCGAGATGCAGATGTGGCTCTGCCTGTTCTTGCGACAACTGTAATAGCACGAAGCTTTGATTTGGTGTTTTAAAAAGATACGGAGTCAAGGCGTTAGTGAATTCGCAGCTCCGAATTGACTGTACTAAATAGGTTCAATTTTAGGGTCTGGAGAAGTGATTATGTTTTTACGCATGAATAAATATACTATTGATTGAAGGTGCGCGACACTTGGTCAAGGTTCCGAAGAATGAGTTATGAGAACGGTGCTCAAGTAAAACCCTATGCTCCCTATCGTCACGCAGAAAACATCAGCAATTAGGAATTCTTCTAAAGTGCGCTGCAGTCTCTATGCAGCCTGCTAAATAACATAGGTTCTTCCGCAATCGCTCAGCTGCTGGTTTCGTGAAAAACAACAGAAGAAGGAAGATCTGACGCGCCGAATAATAAGATCAGAGATTGCGAGGCTCGAGGTCTCTCTACTATCTTGTATCATGACGCTGGCCCTCTTTTTGCTTTCTTATGATATATACGCAGTTAAGTCTATACTCTTCAACAATTTCCGATATAGTGTAACGGCTATCACACCTCGCTTTCACCGTGGAGACCCGGGTTCAACTCCCGGTATCGGAGTTCTTTTTTATTTTTTGTCATTTTTCAATGAAATAAGCATTATCAAAGCTCATCGCATTAGTTCAGTTTCAGTTTGGACCATAAACACAGCACCCAACATCATCTTTTCCGCATGAACTCTGACATGAACGAGCTGGATGAAGGATCGTTCATTCCATCTTCTTTATTAGACTCGGATGATGACGCTGACGAACTGCCCCAGGACTGGTCGCACATAGCGAAGCTCAGCAGAGGCCAGGTCGTGGTTCCTAAGAGAGGCGAAAAAGACTACGAGCCCGACGGTACCAATGCACAGGAGATGCTCTTACATAAGGCCAAAACTGCAATGTTTGACTCGCTTTCGGATGCTTCTCGTGGCTCGGTAGTGAAAAACTTGATTAAAGCCTACTACGTTCCAGACCTGCATAAGGCGTGTGTGCCCCATCCAAAGGGCAGTTTTATGCATACCATGGGGAAGGTTGACAGAAACGGTTCGTGCTGGCTTTCTTTTTTCGAGTTTGTGTACCTGGCGGAGAGAGGGACCATAACGCCATACTACAAACGCAAAGAACGCGATGATCACAATCTTGATCCTCTCCTAGGAATCCAGGACTTGTACATGCTTTTCAAATCACAAAAAGAGTCCGATGAATTCGCAGTGTACGCACACTTGAAAAGGCTCGGTTTCATTGTTATGCAAAGCTCGCAGAACTCAGCGGGAGCGAGTTCTGTTGAGCAGGAAAAGGATAGCGCGGTCCAAAAGCTTCGATTGAGGTTTTGTCAGACATTTGAGTCCCTGTCTGGATCGGTCTCAAATCCCTTTAATCTCCCATTTTATCATCCTCTTCAATGTCACCTTACGCGATACTGTACATCGGCTCAGATATATGAATCACTAAACAAGCTAATTCCGTACATTGCTGCCCCAAAGACCCAGGAGGAGCTCCAAAAAGACATGTGCACGAAGAATGATTCTGCAGGGAAGTGGGAGTTTTCCTTTGATGTTTGGAAGCCTCAAAGTAACTTCAAAAAAAAGACACCCGGCCTGCCGGACTTCCAGGTTGTTGTCTTTAATAAAAACTCTCAGAAAGAAAACTTCCCAACATACCATGAAATGAGGGGTCTATTGAAGATGCTTAGATGCAAGATGGACTTTTTGAGTGGACAGGCAAACGAGCAGCCGAACCCAACCAAGACTGAAGAAGCCAAAGGAGGGGCGAAGAAAAAGTCGAAGGCCAATAAAAAGTACCCACCGCATATTGAGCAACAGAGAAGGATAAAAAGAGGTTACAGGAGTTTTGTCTTGGCTACAATGGATGATGGCTTAGTCAGCTTCATTAAAATAACAGAAACCGACTTTGGCTCCGAAAATGTGTGGTTCAAACCCAATAATGCTCCCGTGAGAAAGGAAAAAGGTAAACCAAAAGGAAGTAAATTTAATGGGGAGGTGATAGAATCAAGGTAAGGGGAAATATTTCTCTTAACTTAACCGCTGTACCGGGAATATAAGCTCTCGTCAAAAACCGAAGGATTGTTATAGAAAGATGTGGGATTTTGCTCCAGTGCTTGATTATCGCTTTGTGCTCCGCCGCTCATAAGTCCAGCTAAACCGTAAGCCTGCCTCTTGGGTGGGATCGGCGGAACGGCGTGTTCCGGGTTGAGCCCGATTGCAGAATCTCCGCTATACGTCCTGGGTGGAACAGGTGGTAGCCCTGCCCCAGTCGGCGCACGGAACTGCCCTTCATTCGATGATTCTGATAGGTTTAGCTGTCTGAAGTCGGTCTCCATTTGTCTTGGCGGCGGAATTATTTTCAATTCGTCTCCGCTCCGTTTGGCAGAAGACGAAGAGGCCAAATCAGAGGTCATCTTGAGTAAGGCATCATAAAAATTCAGCCCTTTAGGGAGATCATTTGCGAAAACAGAGAAGCTTGTGAATGCCTGGTTTAGCTTCTTGTACAAATCGTTTCGTTCCAATGAGTTCGGATCGCTTTCTGAGGCATCCTCATTGACTCCTGTCAGTTTGAACAATTCATCGAGACTTATTTTGATAGCGTTTATGATGCTGTTCTGCTTGAAGATGGTAGCCTCTATCCTTGTACTGAGTGGTTTAAACTTTTCTAACTCTTTTTCAAATAGCTGCTTTAAACTTGCTTCTGAGGCGCCTCGCTTCATTATTATCAAGTTGGTAATATCGTCTTCGTTGACATCACGTTTCAGGTCCTGGACTATCCTCAACCTTTCGTCCTTTAACACTTTGAGCTTCTCATGCTGCTCGGAAATGTGCCCAATCTTGGATAGAATTTCCTCGTTTTTGGTATCATCTATATCTAGCAAGCTCGGCTCCTGGCTTTGCAAAGAGCTCAGCTGATCCCACTTTCTCATTAGAGCGTCAGAGCTTTTCAATAGATTAATCTCATGTCTGTAAGGCTCTACAAATGAAAAAAGCTTTTCGTCCGATTTGGATGCGGCCACTAGAGAGGACTTGAGTTTCACGGCGTTTTCCTTGTTTTCAGAGGGACTTAAAGCCAATAGTTCGAGAACCCGTTTCCTTTTCTCTATAATAAGCTTCATTTGGGATTCAACATCGTTGTAAGGACTTGAGCGAACCGAGTTTGACCAAGAGCGTACTTGATCTCTCATGATTGAAAGTTGAGGATTTCCATTGGAGCTTTTCCTTCCATTCATAGTATAGGTGTCACGCAGATCGCGAAGTAGCTTAGGCAGAGTAGTAAACTCGATGAATGAGGAATATTCCCAATCTGCAGTATCAGCGACGTCTAACTCCTTCCTTAAAAGTGCCGCTTTTTGTTCGGAGTATATACTCTCCTTTTCATATACCTCCATTGGGATAATACCCTTGAACAGTGCATCCGCAGGTTCTGTCACTTTTTCCATGTATGCCTCAAGTTGCTGGGGAAGCGTCTGTATTTTTACAGCGTCCATACTTTTTACTGACTCCATCGATATACTTGGTGGTACACTGTCATGGTAGATAAAGTCATTATCTTTTATAAGCGTCTTCTGTTTATCGGTGATCAAAGACTTTATAGATTCCAAGTCAATACTATCTTTGACGTATAGTTTTTGAGCCATTGCTGAAATGATAAAGTCATTGGCCAACTGCAAAAAACCTATCGCTTCCCCAAACCTCCCAGCTTGTTCCAGAGCGAGTCCGTTGTTATAAGCTGAAATACTTTTGTAGACGAAACATTTGCAACTTATAATGCTCTTCCACTTCGGCTCCCCATATGAAGTCTCCGGAGTATCAGTATCAGCGTCACCATTAAACATATCAAGAATTTTCTGGTAAATGGAGGATGCCATTAGAGACAGCTTTGCAATTAAGGACGCATGTTTCGTAACGTCAGAGCCATTGATCACTTTGAGCAGGAAAAGCTCCTGTGCCTCTGCATGGCATATATCCGCAAGAAGCGACGTATTTTCAGCTTGAAGATCAACAGATGGCGAGTTGAGGAAGTTTTCACTTAGATATTGGAACACTCCGAAGGCTTTAGACATGTAAGCTATTGATGCCTTGATATCACTCTCAAGCTTATCTTTGGCTACTTGGGTCATCAAAGCGCCCACATTATAGAGCACACTAGACTTTTCAAAAGCCACCGTACGTTGGGTATATTTTTGGGAGGCACTTTGAGATGTGTAACTTGCGTCATACCAAGTAAATTCCAGCTTCAGCTGTGTTGAGTTATTACCCAAACGTAGATGTAGCTGCTCTAAAAACGCGTAGTACAGGAAGTTCTGTTCCAAGAGAGCTTCCGGCGCGAGAGTTCCATTGGCGTTGTCTCTCAAGTGATCCAAATCCTCAGCCAACTTCGTGTCGAAGAATTGACTCCATGCGGAGGATCCATATGATCTTTTGAGATATGCGGCTAGCGCTTTCGACCAATTTACGCTTTCTGTATCCTTGATCTTTAGTGGTATCAAAAGCGTCTTCATATTATGCAGTGGTGAGGTATTTGTACAAGCTCTTTATATTTCAGCCGTCGATGATTTCTTTAATCCTTTGCATGATATTCCCCTTTATATGGCTCTGGATATGATCTTACATCAGAGTATTCGTCGCTTGTTACATCAAAAAAAAATAGAGTGCGTTGAAGCGTAACTAAGTATATGTCCAATAGACGGTGATCATACATTGAATCAATTTTCCAGCAAACAAATGCTTGTTACTAGGCTACGTGGCGGAATCCTTCGGGGCTCGAATACCTCTTCACTTTTCTCGAGGAATCTGACGTGTGCTAGAAATGCTCTACAGGCAGCATCGAAGAAAGATACAAAAAAGCCTAAAACTGCAGACTTTAACCCGCGTCACCTTGGTATCGCGACAGATATCTATATTCCACCATCTTTTAAGAATTTACCAAACATCTTTGCCCATCCAATTGTCTTTGGAAACGCTCTGATTAGACGAATTTACACCTTCGGCTTGAACACTGTCCAGGTAGCACTTTTTAGATATCAGTCTGGCTTCAGGCCTAACTTTCTACTATGGAAAAACAGGGCAATCGAATCGTACGTGCAAGCTAACAAAGCGTTCGCAGCTCGCAAAGTATCCTCGATCAAGCCACATGTATCTCTGTGGGTTGAAGAGGCACTCACATCGAGAGCAAAACAGCTCCCTAAGGATATTGAACTAGACTGGCAACTAGTGAAATTTTATGAAACGCCCAAGCTTGTTTCAGTGCAGGCAATGATGATCCCAGGTCGGCCCCTTGAACACATTCAACTGATCTATAAATTCAACACCAAACAGCGACTTATCAAGCTCAACAAACGCACAAACGAGACGGAGAGTATGAATAGAGATGTTTTGGACTATGTCGCATTTCTGTGCGATGCTTCGACAGATGATCTGATTCTGATGGGTTCGGTTTTCGAAAGCAAGCCCACCGATAAGCTACCCAAAAACTACGAAGATAATATGCAAACGGCAATTCAAAAAATGAAGGAAAGTGGGGACCTTTATCGTATCAAGAATAAATAGGTGTGCGCTCTTGTAGAGATATAACTTGTAAATAATTTCAATGCGATTTCAATTAATGTTTATCATTGATGCCGTGACATTGGAAGTAATAATGTATTTGGCATCAGCTTCATAATATTTATTAATAACTAAAAAAAAACATCTACATGTTGTTCATAACATTAACGTATCCCCTCGCACCCTTTTTCTTACGCCTAGTCCCAGGTTGACTTCCTGGAGCATTTACAAGAGAAATCAAATCATCCAGCCCGTTTGCTTTCTTTCCCGACAAGCTCACTGGTGGGGTCACCGAGGGGGAACTCTGTCTCACCGCTTCTTTCAATTCGCCTGCCTCGTTCGTTGCTATAAGAGGTTCTCCCGTTAGAGGATTGATCGGCGCAACGAATCCAGCTGTCCTCGCAGCTGCGCCGCCAGCGACCGAACCAGAGCGGGGTTTAACTTTTGGAGATCCTTCAAGCTTTTTCTTAATGATGGGCGGTGGAGGTGGCGGTGTAGAGACTTGCTGCTTTTCTTCCTCCGTGGAGTTTTTGTTGACCCATCTTTTGAGCTTTTCATCGTAATAGAATGCATTTTTATGACCCAGTTTAGCTTTAATGGGCTTTTTCTCGTTGTTTTCTTTCCGCAACCAGCCGAACCATGAGCCACCCTGCTGTTTTTTATCAGCCTCTTCTTTTGCGTGTTTTTCTTTGTTTTCTTTAGCTTCAGCCTTACGAACCTCGGCCTCTTTAGCGAGCCTCCGCGCCTCCGCGTCATCCTCTTCGTCATCTGATTCATTTTCCACAATGTCATCATAGTGTTCTTCTGAACTTAAGGCGGGAATGGGCGTGAAAGCCTTGAAATTTGGATTCGAAGCCGGCTTTATCACCGGAATAGCATGTGGGCTTAGTAAGTCGTCGCCACGATCCTCCATGAAATCAATTTTATCCCTAGGCTGAAATCTGGACTTGACTTGTGTCTTCGAAGTATTTTCAAAATCTGTTTGCAATCGTTGCTTTCCCTCGTCATTCTCTGAAACTCCTGTATCTTCTGTAGACTCCTTCATCTCAATCTCTCCAGAGTTTCTTGATTGGTCATTAGAAGGCCCTGATACACTAGTGTCTCGAATGTTATATCCCCCATACGCAAACATATCAAGTTCTTCCTCTGGAGGTTTTTGCGCTGGTTGAGGGACATCCTGGTGCTGGGAAGTGACATTTTCGTCAGTTTCAATTGCGGAGTTTTTTGGTGCATATGGATTATAATTTGATCTTGCTCTTTTTTGATTGATCGGGGGGGCATAAGGGTTTGTGACAACTTCAAAAGCTGGGCTTCCTGAATCCAGAGTTTGGGATTTTGAAAGCGCTCCTTCACCAGTATCTATACCAAACTGATCACCCGCATCTTCCGATAATTTATTTTCACCAGCTGGCGACAGAGGTATATCTTCATCTTTGGGAACAGGGTTCTCGGCATCAACAGGAATATCTTCGGTAATGTCGGATGTGCTAACTGTGGCCGGTTCACCAGAGCGATGAAGCTCGTTCGGAGCCCTTGGTAACGATTCATTAAATTGCGTGTCATTAGCTCCAATGGAGCTAGATCCTTCTGGCTGCGATGCATTTAAGAGAGGAAAAACAGCTCTGTCATCCAAATTGGGTTCGTGAGAATAGTTTTCTAAAGTGTCAAGATTTACCTGATCGTCGTTTTGCACATTTTTCAATGTGGATTGATCAGTACTTTGGCCCAGATCTTGTTGGCTAACGTGCCCTTGAGGAAGATAGCTGACTGCTTCCGATCCGGCGCTTGAGTTGAGTATTGGTGCAGCAAAACTCAAAGGCGCTTGCTTCGGGGAAGAAAGAGTCGATAAGTGCGACTGCACGCTACCACGTGATTGAATGCTGCCTCTTCTACTATCGTATGGATCATTGCTACCACTAACAGGAGGTGGAGGAGGATTAGACAAGTCCGCAAGCAAGTCTCGGTTAATGCGCTCAGGTCTTTGAGATTTCTTAGTTTTCGACCTATTACTTGGAAGAAGAGGTGGCTCAAATGCTGGCCTATTCGAGTCCTCGACGTTTGTATTCTCCTTTGTATCTTTCCTCAAGAGAGCAGAGAAGATTGGGGGAGGTGTAATGGCCGAATCTGGGGGTTCCCTGGCCTTTACTGGAGAGTTTTTGTATAGAGTTTGGACGGGCGAATTCAAGGAACTGTTAGAAGCTGCCATAGGTGTATAATGGTTTTGAGTTGCCGCCCAAGGACTCTGAGGTTGGGTTGGTCTTGTATCGTAAGGTGATTGGCCACTCCAAACTTGGCTTTTAGTCGGCGGCACCGAGGGGGCGGCAAAGCCATTCAGATTGTTATTTACACGAGCCTTGTCAGACTCAATTTGGGGTCCTGTGCTTAGTGTTTTCTCTTTTGGCTGGAAGTTAGGTACTAATCCAGCGTTAAGCGAGGCTGCAGGATTGAAAGAAGTTCCCTGTTGAGACAAGTCGAGTTTGGACCCATTTCTAGAGCTTCCAGGTGTAAAATTTTCGAAGATTTTCTCGGAAGTCTTATCCGCTATTTCTTCATTGTCGCCTCCAATGAACTTGTTGAAGGATTTGTCAAGCTGACCCCATACCTGGCTCAGCTTTGGCTTGCCTAACCAACTGCCGTTCGTGCCTGTCAGTTTTGAGGACACAAAGTTCAGCCGCGCGCTAACAGTGTGAGAAATATGACTGTTTTTTGGAAGTGACTTCAAGCTCAGGGCCAATTGGTCTGTATACCTCGAAGCAGCTGATGTTAAACCATAACCAGTTAAAGCAGCTGCGTGCGCGACTTTTTGTAGCAGTAAGTGTTCAAACCCTGAAAACTTTGAGTCTGTTAGGCTATGCAAGTATTCATAGATCTCAGACAGGAAGTAGCTTTCAGAGGAATTCATACTACCGACAGTTTGGAATCTTACGCCTGAGCCGGGGATCACCTCGTGTACAGATAATGGAACATCGGCAATCACAAATGAAGTGAACCCCTCCATAACCATCCCTCTTTGGCACAAGAAAACTCCGAACTCAACAAGAAACTCCAAACACAGAAGTGGAAGTTTTTGTGTTTTAATGGAATTGTTCTCGTGCTGGTGATTCACGTTATTCAAAATCGCAGATATAATCATCTTCCAATTTTGCATAGCCCAAAGTTCTTTCGATGAGTTGACGCTTAGTTCCTTGATCACACGTCTACTGTTGCCGACTGAGACCTGGAATATTAAGGCAAGGAGGTTCACCGAGAAACTGCCGCCATTTTCATTCGACGACTGGAATTCTTCATGTAAGTAAATATCGACAACATCTGACCACTTGTCCTTACCTAGAAGACTTCCTAGTATCAAAGCCAGAGCAAAATCGCGCTGGGAAAGGGCCAAGTCTAGAGCAAGAAGATGGTTGCCTGTCTGTAGTGCAGCCAGGACCTTTAACTGGCTATTCTCATCCAGTTTATTCGAATTAAAACCTCCTTTTTTTATAGGCGATGGTTGTGACAAAAACGGTAGTAATTCGTCCGAGTCATAGAGTGCTTGTGAAATATCTTTCATGGTTGACTCCGAGGAGAGCTTCAACTTAAGTATCTTCCAAATACAGAGGTCCTTGAGTGGACTCAATGCACTAAATTCTGCACAGGCGTCAGTGATCCACTTGTCGACATCCTTAATCTTGGTTTTGTTTTTGACCAAGGGTCCAGGGAAACTTTTCATTAGGTTGGATGGTTTAGAAACCACATCATAGCCAACCACGGATATCGCTTGCCCAGGTGCATTTGAGGAAAGATAATTATTCGGATCAATTTTGGGAGGTATGGCATACACTATTTTAGAGGATTGGCCCCAATGAAAGATGGGAAACTGCCGATGAAATGCGATTTGAGGATCGACAGGCCGCTCTGTTGGTGTTTCTGCAACCAAGTTTGCCCTATTAACCCCCTTTTTAGAAACATAAGGTGGAACCGACTGCCCGATTTGAGGATCAACAGAGTAATCGCCAGCGCCGCCATGAGGGGCCAGGTGAAACTGCGGCTGAACCGTTGGCGCATATTTCGATGAATGTGCTGGTGCATAAACACTAGAGTTCGAGCGTGCGTGTGTTCTTCTTTGAGAGTTAGGCGATAGTGCCGAAGGGCCCAAATTCGAAAGACCTATTGTTTTCAGAGCAGGGACAACTTTAGGACCCATATCAGGTGAAACAAGCGTATGCCCAGCAGGCTTGTTTGTTAGAGGCTCCGGGTTATAATACCGCGAACCTGAAGCATTTACCTGACGGCCTGAGCTGCCAGCAGAGCCAATGCTTCCGCTCGATACGTTGCTAAATGCTCTCGATCTGGCTTGTGCAGAATATGTCTGCAATGAGCTTTGAGCCCTAGGGACGTCCGCACTCACATTCGCAGGTGCGTACCTTCCGTGTAAAGAAGCATCGGTCACGGGGGGCAATGGTTGCGAGACTTTCGAAGGCGTGTATGATGTATGCAAACCTTGAGGTCTAGGCACCTGTGGGGGCGCGTAGGGATTGGCGACCGGCTTTGAAACGGGCATACTATGTGGTATAGGAGCATTTTGAAGAGGTTGGGGACTTGTTAAGGATGCCGGGCCATAGGAATTGACGGGCGCATAAGAAGTAGAAGGAGCAACTGGTTTGTTGGAATAAGGAGAGCTAACCTGTACTGGTTGAGGTGCATTACCCGAAACGATCGAAGAGCCCCGTAGAGGTACAGCGTCAGGGTGAATGGGTGACACAACAGCAGAAGAATTACTCGAAGGCAGAGAAGTACTGGAGGCACCAAAAGGTTTAGCATGTGCCGCCTTCTTGGGTTTCCTTGGAACAAGCTCCAACGGAAGGTCATAAGCGTCTGACTTCTTTTTCTCTTGATCCAGCTTTATGTGGATAGTGTCTAAAGGTTTGACGTTGGCTTTAAAATTTTGTTGAAAGGCAGGCTGTACAACAGGAACCACAGGACTTGTAAATGTAGGTTGTAGAACGTTTTGGGTTTTCTTCGGCAACTGTCCATCGTTCAGAGGTATAGGCTCTTCCCTTGGAGTAATGTGAGCAACGGGCCGGAAGCCTACGGCTGAGGGAACTGCCGAAGAGGCCTGCGAGGGTTTATATTTGTTGGAAGAAACCTCTGGGGTTATGGTAGAATTTGGTAAAGTAGGAAGGTCTTCTAGATTTTCATCCAATGAGATTTTTTCTGGTTGCGTTGCAGGTTTTTCATTAACTTCTTCGTCAGACTCCAAAAAGCTGTCATCATCATCGAGCAAATCGTCATCTTGGTCGAGAAAAGAAAACTTTTTGGCCGGTTCGTTCGTATCAACAGAATGCTCAGCTGATGGGGTCCTCTCTGGTTCTTGATTTTCCTCTTCCTCCCAGGGCAGGGGTTCGTCACTAGCTTCCTTCTCAGAAAACAAGTCCTCGTGATGGCTGGTAGTCACGTCATCAATCGAAGGCCCTTGGTCAGCCAGATGTTGCTCTTCAGATACATCTTCAGGTGAAATTGGGGCGTCAGATACATGGTCAGCACTCTCCCAGGGCAGTTGCTCTTCCCCGGATCTAACATCGTTACCTTCAGCAAAAAGAGCAGAGGCAAGATCGTCTGTTTGAGATATGGTGCCTCTCCCACGAGAGCTAGTGGTCTCCAGCTCGCTTGATAGTAACGGCTCGGAACGGTTTTCGTCGTGCTGCTCCCATGGCAATAGTTCGTCACTTCCATTATTTTGGAAAAGGTCACTTCCCTGCTGAGACGCCCTATCTGAATCCATTTTGGTTTCATCTGTGGGTGAGCCTGCGCTTCCAGATTGAGATTTGATCCCAGATTGCATAGAAGATGGCTGTTCTTGTGGTGGCTGGTGAGTCGCAGTATCCGATTCTTTTTGGACACAACTTGTGGTTGAACCATCCGGCGCTATCGAACTGGATTGGTGATCTGAGGTCTTTGCAAGAAGCACGTCAGTATTTGGTTGTTCTCTTTCTCTGGTTAGCTTGATTTCCGAGGTAATTGGTTTCGTTGATGCTTCAGCATCTTGATTGGACACCAAGCGGACTTCTGTCTCCCTCACTTCATCATCAGTAACTTTAGATGGAGAACTACTTGTGGACCGTTGCTCCTCCGAATTTGAATGAGAGGAGGCAGGTGTTGCAGCTGGGAATGAAAACTCGGAAACTTGTCCGGTTAGTTTTATATCAGGCTCATCAAGAGATTGCGACTGTTCTTTCAAAGGGATCGTTTTTTCTTGATTTGCTTCTTCAGTAGTATCTAGTCGAGGAATCATTTGGGTCTCATCCAATACTGCGGAGTTAGAAACACTCATCGCCTGCCCCAGAACAGCCTGATAGCCAACCTGTTGTTCATCTGGAGGACCAGGTAAACGAGAAGAAGCCTGTGCTTGTGGTTGATCAGTTGAAAAAGAATTGTCTTGCAGCTTTTCTGAACCTATGACATGGCCTTCGTCGGTGCCCACACTCTTCGGTATCTCAGTTTCATCAACACTACTCAGGCTGCTCAGCAAGCCTGAGTTCACATGTACTCCTGTGGCAGACGTCAGGTGCTGAAGGGGTTTTGCGGAGTTGTCAGTGTTTGTTGCGACCAACAGTTGTTCAGAATCTGTGTTCTCAACTAATTGAGATTCGTCTTGGATTTCAGCTGCTTGCAATGTACTCTCGAGCTGGAAAGACGCAGGACCATGGGCATGCTCCGGAAGCTCAGAGCCGCTAGATAATTCCTTCGTGCCTTCCTCCAAAGCCGCATGATCAAAAGTCAGTTGTTCTGCATTCTCTGGCCCTGAAGGGTTCTCTACTTTAGTATTGGGCTCAGATAAAACAATATCTTCCGCGGGAGCGTGAACTTCGCAAAAGTCGCTCTCGTGAGCCGCGGGCTCTGCAAGGACATCAACGACGCCTTTCGGTGCCATCTTGATCGTTGAGCTTTGGTTTGCTGTAATTGCTTGAGGATTTTCCGTGGCGTCACCCAGATCTGTCTTAGTAATGCTTTCCGGCGTATCTTCCGAGGCTTCACAGGCGTCATCAGCTTCGGCAGCAACCGCGGCATGCTCGTTTTTGGTGTCCGAACTGCCATCAGAGTCATGGACTTCTTGCTCATGAGTTTCGTCTACACCCTCTGAATGCTCATTTTTGGCCTCGGCCTTTTTTTGTTTCTGCCTCTGCTTCTTCTTTTGGTTTCTCCTCTTTTTAGCGTCTGGTCCCATCTTTATTTATAGCCCAATTGCTTGATAGGGGGAGAAAGATTGCTCAAATTCGTCTGAACTCGATGCCCGTATGCCAATTCCGCAATGCTTTCTCGAGAACTCTCTAAGCGCCTCTCTGGAACTGAACTGCGTTCTGAGCAACCTATTTGTTAGCGTCTGATCTACTAGTCTTTAGATTTCGCCACCTTTTTTCCTATAAGCGAGCCAAATTATTGTAAACACGTACAAAAAGATCAAATTCTTAATCGTTCAATAAACAGGGTCCTGGGACAGCTTAAAGGAGCGGGAAACCACGAGCTCTCTGCCGTTGATTCAGTATTGATTAGCGCTGAGAAGATTTGGTATTTTCTAAAGTCAGCATGCTTTATCCTTGAGTAATCCAAACCTTTCACGTGAATTACTTCAAAATTTGGCGGCACTTGATCTTGAAAAATTTTAGATAGTATTATAAGCGATGCTCATCATCGACTCTTTAAGCTGAGCAAGTTCAGGGTCTGGAACCTGTTAAAACCTTTACTCGATCATGGCAAGGCGCGGCGGCGGACCCAAAACCAACAAGCAAAAGCTGGCTCCCGAAAAGGAGCGTTTTATTCAATGCTGTTCCGATGTAACATTGGAGTTGACAAATTCATTGACGTCGGGTTCCACCAGGGAAACCAACTTAAATGGACTTATCACTAAGTTCTCCAAAAAGTATAAACTCAAACAACAGCCACGTTTGACAGATATCATTAACTCAATCCCCGACCAATACAAAAAATATCTTCTCCCTAAGCTTAAGGCCAAGCCAGTGCGAACTGCGTCAGGTATTGCGGTAGTCGCTGTTATGTGTAAACCGCATAGATGTCCTCACATTGCATACACTGGTAACATATGTGTTTACTGTCCAGGTGGGCCAGACTCTGACTTCGAGTATTCTACACAATCGTACACCGGCTACGAACCAACCTCGATGCGTGCTATTCGCGCTCGTTACGACCCTTACGAACAAGCTCGTGGCAGAGTCGAGCAGCTCAAGCAGTTGGGGCACTCGATAGACAAAGTTGAGTACATCATTATGGGCGGTACGTTTATGTCTCTTCCGAAGGACTATCGCGAAGACTTTATAGTCAAATTGCACAACGCCCTCTCCGGTTTTAACGGTACCGACATAGACGAAGCTATTCAGTTTTCGCAGCAAAGTTTGACGAAGTGTGTGGGTATTACTATCGAAACAAGACCAGATTACTGCACACATACCCACCTCGACGACATGCTGAAGTACGGATGTACGCGTTTGGAAATCGGCGTGCAATCCCTTTACGAGGACGTGGCTAGGGACACAAACCGTGGGCACACCGTGAAATCTGTGGCTGAGACATTCTGTGTGGCCAAGGATGCAGGCTACAAAATAGTCTCGCACATGATGCCTGACTTGCCAAACGTTGGTATGGAAAGAGACATTGAACAGTTCAAGGAATACTTCGAGAATCCTGCTTTTAGAACAGACGGGCTCAAGATTTACCCAACTCTGGTTATAAGAGGTACTGGTTTGTATGAACTTTGGAAAACTGGCCGCTACAAGTCTTACAACGCTAATGCTCTTGTCGATTTGGTCGCTCGTATTATGGCTCTAGTTCCACCTTGGACTAGAATCTACCGTGTTCAGAGGGATATCCCAATGCCCTTAGTAACTTCTGGTGTCGACAATGGTAATCTGAGAGAGCTGGCGCTGGCAAGGATGAAAGATTTTGGTACGACCTGTCGAGATGTACGCACAAGAGAAGTTGGAATCCAGGAGGTCCATCACAAAGTTCAGCCCGACCAGGTGGAGCTTATCCGTAGAGACTACTACGCCAACGGCGGGTGGGAAACGTTTTTGTCTTATGAAGATCCAAAGCAGGACATTTTAATAGGTCTTCTGCGACTGAGGAAAGCTTCCAAAAAATACACTTATAGGAAAGAATTCACGTCTCAGAGAACGTCTATCGTCAGAGAGCTGCATGTCTATGGGTCGGTTGTGCCCTTGCATTCCAGAGACCCGCGTAAGTTTCAGCACCAGGGATTCGGCACGCTGCTGATGGAAGAAGCGGCAAGGATAGCAAAAGAAGAACATGGTTCAGAGAAAATATCGGTCATTTCTGGTGTTGGTGTAAGGAATTATTATGCCAAGCTGGGTTACGAATTAGATGGTCCTTATATGTCCAAGAAGCTATGAGTGCAGCCTCCTCATTCGCCTACTAATTTATTTATTAGCATTGTTTTTAGTATATTCTGGTTGAACGTCCCTCGGGTTTGTAATCATTTCTCTGGTAGTATTCTGCGATGTCTGTGAACGTCTTCTTTAGTAAGGCTAGACCTTCGGGCTTGATATTTTGGTAATGGAATGCCAGCCTTCCATCAAATAGCTTGACATTATTACGCTCACCAATTTCCAGAAGCTTGTTCATATTTATGCCAGACTTGGCCAAATCGATAAAAATAAAGTTTGTTTCAACAGGATGAGCAAGTTTCAACTCCATGCCGTACTCGTCTTTCAAAGTAGTGTATAGGTCCTTCCAAAAGTCCAAAGTTTTGGCAGAGGTCTCAGCAACTGCGAGTGGAAAGTTCTGATCTAAACAGTAAGCAGCGATCTTAGTTATAAATCCCGCTTGGCGAATCCCGCCGCCCTGTTGCTTGAGCAAGTGGCGTGCCCTGGACCTAAATTCGGGTCCTCCAACGAGCATTGAGCCCATTGGCGCACCCAGGGATTTTGAGAAACAAAGGGAAAATGAGTCAAACAGGGGCCCGACCTTGCGCATGTAGCTGACAGGATCGTCTCCCGAACTACATGCCGCGTTCCAGAATCGCGCGCCGTCCAAATGTAATTTTATGCCCTCCTCATGGCACCAGTCGCTAATGCGCCTGAGCTCTTCGTAGGGGAAGCACATTCCATGCAGGGTGTTTTCAAGGCATATGAGCTTTGTTGGGGCGAGATGGATGTCGCCATCGTCGGGAATGTACGACTCCTGAATGTCCTCAAGGGTCAGGAACCTATCGTTGGATGCAACAACTGGCACGACGAGCGCTTGAGAAAGGACTGCGATTCCCGCACACTCGTCCACGTAAATATGTGCTCTTTTGTCGCACAGTATGCTAAAGGGAGGGGCAAAGTTCAGATGGGCCCGGACGGCAATTTGGTTGGACATGGTGGTAGACACGCAGAATAAACCCTGCGCCTCGGTACCGCCGTAAAGCTTTCCTCCAAGGTATTCCTGGGAAATGCGTTGCTCCAGCAGACAGGTGCAGGCATCCTCCTGGAAAATGACGTCGCCCACCGATGCACCTGCTCCGGCCGCGAATATGTCGGATGTGGGGATCGTGAAGGTATCCGATCGATAGTCGTTATAGGAAGTAGTGTATTGAGGGAGATCAGTCATTTCTCTCACAGACTCATTCTTTTTTGTAGGGAGATGCGTGGAAGAATAGGATGTGCATTATCTCTTTTTTATAATAGAGACGGCATATCTAAATATTAGAACGCCTCGCGATAGCAGGCGAGAGATCAAAGAGATGCACAGCGTAATAAGCGGAAAAATAAAATATCATGTCCGTGTTTTTAGGTGCAAGAGAATGTATAATCGATCTATGTACGGAGAAGCGCACTTCTGGTTACACTTACCCACGGGTAAGAACGACAGTACTATCTGGGGATGCGTAGGGTTCCAGAGAAAGAATAATGATAAAAAAAAAAAAAAAATAAAACAAGGCTAGAAGCCGGAGCGCGGTCACTCGCTCTTCCGGCGATCGTCCTTGGCGTCGGCGACAAGGGGTCCAGATTCGTTCACGTAGCTGTCCAGGAACTCCAGGGAATACCTGGTGTTTCCACGGTGGGCATTGAGGACTAGTTCCGGAAACACCTTCCAGTGCCATACGAGGGTGTACTGGTCGGCTTGGCCATGCGTGAGCACGCGCAGGTATTCGAGGTGCACGATGTAGAAGTAGACGCCCGTGCCCGTGAGTAGATGCCACCAGGAGTGCAGCTCGAGCAAAATGCCGAGCGGCAGTTTCAGCAGGGATCTACGAATGAAGATCCAGAAGGAGCAGAAGTGCACGTCGAGCTGCCACAGCAGGTATCCGGTCAGGAAAATGGAGATGCTGAGTGCCATGGTGTCGCGCAGGTTGCGGCGGGCGCGCGGATCGCTGACGTACTTGGAGGCGAGGGCGCCGGCGGAGAACACGACGAGGACGTTGAGCACGGCGTACGCGGTCTGGTGGATGGTTGGGTCGCGGTACACCAGGTAAATGACGGTGAGGGCGGTGGCCGTGCCGAAAACGAGAACCGCGACGATGGCTTGCTTGAGCAGCGAGGGCTTGCGTGCGACAGGGCCGCTGCCGGTCAGCAGCTGCCGCTCCTCGCAGAAGATGCTCCAGGCGGGGATGCAGGTGGCGTAGATCATGGGCAGCTCGTCGAGCAGCTGGTACTCGTACTTGAGGGTCATGTGGAAGAGCCAGGAGCCGACGCCCACGGTGCCGAGGCCGAGGCCGATCATGGCGAACCGCTTCTCGAGGCGGTTGTGCACGGCGGACCACGTCACGAACACGGCCAGAAGCACGAAGAGCCCGTTGGTCACCGTGTTGGCCCACTCCGCGACGAAGGGAGACACCACGTAGTTTTCCTCGCACCAGTCGATGGTCGACGTGGGCTTGCCCCAGTAGCCGACCTCAGGGGGCTCAGGGTACGCCTTGAATATGGAACTAAGCATTGTCTCGAGCACTAGTACGTGCGGTGTGTGTGGGGGAGGATACACGTACGCGATTTAACGGGGATAGGGTTGGAAGGGGAGGAGGGGGTTCTTTCGCTGCGAGAGGGAGGGAAATCGGGCAGAGAAATGAGCTTACGGGGATAAGGGGGGGGGGAGGTGAAGCGTGCGAATGTGTATGCGCGCGTGAGTGAGTGAGTGAGTGAGTGAGTGTGTGTGCGTGTGTGAGAGCGCGCGCGCGAGAAAGTGTTATGGACGTGGCGAATCGTTGTGTCGTTCCGGGACACGGCTCCAGCTTTTTATATCCCGGCGACAAAGACTCCGTGCAGCTCGTTGCCAAGAGGAGACAATTAAGAGGCCGGGGTGTCAGCGTGGTACGAAGTGATATAGTGTCGACAGAGTACAGAGTGATATAGTGTCAACGGAGTACAGAGTGACATAGTTGTCCAGGCGACGTGGCCGTCGAGACAGACCACGTGACCGCGTTGATTTAATTGATTCAAGTCATTCAAACGATACAAGCGATACAAAGAGGTCCAGCGATCTGGCAGTCCCTGGCCTGCGTGCAAGAATCCAACTCCACGCACACGCTCTCGTACTCACATATATACAGACGCCGCACGCCGCGCGCCGCGCTCAGATGCTGCTGTACCCGCCGTCCACCACGATGTCCGTCCCCGTCGTGTACGTCGACGCGTCCGACCCCAAATACAGGTACGCGCCCACCAGCTCCTCCGGCAGGCCCTCGCGCCCCAGCGGCGTCAGCATCAGCCACTTCTGCTTCACGTCGTCCAGCGCAAACTCGCTGATCGGCGTCGAGATGTACCCGGGCGACACCGTGTTGACGCGCGCGAACCCGGCCCACTCCACGGCCAGCGACCGCGCCATGTGGATCACCCCGGCCTTGGCCGCGTTGTAACACGTCTGCAGCTGCGGCACGTTGACCACGTGACCCGACATCGACGCCGTGATCACCAGCGATCCCCGGCCCTGCTTTTTGAACACGGCCCCGATGAACTTGCTACAGTAGTAAACGCCCTGGAAGTCCGTCTGTAGCACGCGGTCCCATTCGCGCGACGCAGTTCCCTGCTCCTCGGCCTCGACTAGCGCGCCTTTTTCCCACGCGACCCCCGCATTTGCGACGAAAACGTCGATCCGCCCGCCAAAGTCCGCCAGCACCTGCTGGATTGTGGCCTTTACCCGCTCCTCATCGTTGACGGCGCATTTGTATGCCTTGGCACGCACTCCGTATTTCTGTGCCAGCTCGCGAGCGGTCTCGATAAGCCCATCGTGCGAGTTGTACCAAACGGCGATGTCGGCGCCGGCCTGCGCGTACGCGACTGCGACAGCGCCGCCGATCCCGGACGACGCGCCGGAGATGCACGCGACTTTGCCGCGGAGGGAGAACATTTCCATGACGTTGGAGGGCAGTTGGGGGCGGGGCTGCGGGATTTCTAGGCCAGTGGCGATTGTTTTAGGCATGATTGTGGTGTGTGGGGGGTTTTAGAGTTTGGGGTTTGGGTTTTGGAGACAAGCGGGGAGAAAGACGAGGGGAACCAGCCGGTGGAAGAAGGCAAGGCGGCTCTTATAGGACATGTAGTGTTGGGGCTTGCGGGCCGGGTCGGGTGCGGCCGTTTGCTATGCAGGTTTGATCGCTTCTGGCGGAGATGGCGGAGAAGGCGGAGAAGGCGGAGGAAGCGGAGAAGGCGGGGAAGAAGAGAAGGGGCGTGGGGGAGAGAACAGATAGCGGCAACGGTGGGCGGGATCGGCGGGAGATACAGAGAGAAATAGCGCGGGATGGATGCAGAAACGTATGGGTGCATGCAGGCACGCGGGGCCGGGCTCGAGGAGCGGTCACGGCGGGCGGGGTGCTATTTTTGGCTT